>CM057450.1:1718340966-1718643466 GCA_016271365.2 Neoceratodus forsteri | reverse complement strand
GCATGCAGTTGCTTAAATACAAACATACGAAGAAGCCAGCAAAAGAAGGCCATTTGATCTATCGAGTCTGCTCGTGTTGCAGTGTCCACAGCTTGATCTACTGTCCCTATCCCTTCTTCCCCATTCATGACCCTTACTCTCCCCCGTACCTGTCCCAGCCTCTCTTAAAGCTGTCCATTGTCTTCAATGAGATTACCTCTTCTGGCAGTGCATTCTAAGTGTTCACCACCCTCTCTGTGAAAAGTGCTTCCTCACCTCCCTCCTAAACCTTCCACCCTGTAGCTTAAGACTCTGCCCCCTCGTGTTATTGTTGCCACTCAGCTTAAATAGACTCTCCTTATCAACTTTATTTATCCCTTTCAAGTACTTGAAGATCCCAGTCATGTCCTCTTTCCTGTGTTCCAGGGAGTACATGTTCAGTGCCCTCAACCTCTCCTCGTATGCCTTACCCTGCTGACTAGCTATCATCTTTGTAGCCCTCCTCTGGGTCTTCTCCAGCAGGATAATGTCCTTTTTGAGGTGTGGGCACCAGTACTGAACTCCATGCTCTAGATGCGGCCTTACCAGTGACCTGTACAAGAGCAGTATAACCTCCTCTCCTACTACTGATCCCCCTAGATATGCGTCCCAGCATCTTGTTTGCCTTTGCTAATGCTTTCTTGCACTGCATGGAGTGCTTCAGGTCACTAGTGATCATCACTCCCAGGTCCTTCTCCTCCTCTGATGCAGATACTCGGACTGCACCATTGAAGCCAAGCTGCCAGATCCTGGACCACCTCTCTAGCTTTTCCAGATCTTTCTGTAGATCCTGTATGCCTTCAGCTGTGTCCACTCTCCCACAGAGCTTGGTGTCATCCGTGAATAGGTACATTTTGCCCTTAATGCCATCTCCAGTGTCATTGCTGAAGACATTCAACAACACGGCCCCAGCACCGAGCCCTCGGAACTCCACTGGTTACCTGTCTTGTGTCAGATAACTCTTCCCCCCAACAACCACCCTCTGGGTTGTGTCCCTCAATCCAGTTTTCCACCCATCTGGCCATATTTTCCCCAACCCCGCAATCCACCATCTTTTTACCCCAGGAGTTCTTTAGCATCAGTAACTTTTTTTGCACTTAGCTGGCTAGGTGCAATTGCCCCGGAGATGTGCCTTTAAAAGAGATTTAATGAGCGTAGGGCTAAGCCAATCAAAAGACAGGAGTGGGTGTGAACTGAATGAGAGTTGTTGACTGCTTTAGAATTTTTTCTTTGCTGGACTGAGCAATATTGCCTCTGAGGTGTTTCCCAACTTTCCTTGTTGACAGCTTCCTAGTGCTTATCTGGGTAAAATTTTCCTCATAAATTGTTTCCTTTAGTGTGCTGAGTGAAAAATTGTACTTTTTCATTAGAGCTGTGCACATTTTTTATTTTGAGCGTGACGGCACTATTTAGACTTTATTTTTACCACGACTATTTACTTTAAAGCCTAATTTTATCACAGGTGTTTATTTTCGACGGTTTCCTTCGTTTTTGGCTAAATTCTTGTGGGAACAGTCAAATTAAGGACAGTTGCCTTGTTTTTTACCTCGGACCTCACGGGGTTTACCACGAGGCACCTGCAGTAGATTTCAAACTTAAACAGTGCCTGGGGGTTTTCTCTCTGGATTGGCAATTACGAGGAAACATTTTTTGTTTTATTACTGGACCTTGGTATCGTCTGTGTCAGGACTGTCCGTAAGGGTCCAGCAGCCACCTGTGCGTAGTTGAGTATTACTGACTTTCTATTAAGATTGGCACTGGTATAGATCCCAGTTTTACAACCAAAAAAAAAAAAGGGCACTGGTAATACACAGGCCCAGATATTCAGACTGCGCCCGGCTGTGGCGCAAGCTTGGGCACAGCTCAACTTGGCTGCGCAGGGGTGTGGACTAAGTGGTATTCAAAGGAGCTGTGCCATGGCTCAGCAGCTTTGAATATCGCACCGTGGCCACCCCCAGTGTGCATGGCACAGTGGCACTGCGCCAGCGCAAGTGGCCAGAGTGGAGCATGGAGATGTGCTAGCGCAGGTTCCATTGTGCCATGCACAGCAACCCCGATATTCAAAATGTGACGTGCAAATGGGGCCATAATGTATGCTAGGTGCACATGGGGCCATTTGCATGTCATTATGGCTCCATTTGCATGCAGGTGCGCCGATCCCTGACAACTTGTGCCTGGCGCCCTGCCAGACAGCAGCTGTCGGGGACCAACTCCCCCTGCGCCCGATCGCGGGCATTTGTTTAAAAAAGATCCCCATCCAATATCCCTGGTGGTCCAGTGGACCTCTATCTGCCCGATTGCGGGCATTTGTTTAAAGAAAGATCCCCGTCCAATATCCCTGGTGGTCCAGTGGACCGCTGTCTGCCCGATCACGGGCATCTGTAAAAAATGAAGTCCTATATCCCTGGTGGTCCAGTAGATCGCTCTCTGCCCGATCTCGGGCATCTGTGGGGGAAAAAAAACAGTCCTATATCCCTGGTGGTCCAGTGGACCGCTCTCTGCCCGATCGCGGGTATCTGTTAAAAAAAAAAAAAAAATCCTATATCCCTGGTGGTCTAGGATGCCCACCCACCCTCAGCCCGCTGCCCGCTCCCTCCCGGTCAGCTGGCGGGCGGCAGCATGCCCACCTGCCTGCAGCCCGCGCCCTTCCCTCCCGATGAGCTGCCGCCCATTGGCTCACAGCCCTGCCCGTACCTACACAGGCCAGATATGTGAATGAACTCTGTATAGGTCACTGGTGCGGCCGCACCTGATGTACAGTGCTCATTTCTGGAGTCCATCCTCACCTAAGGAAAGTCAGGGGCAGGGTGGAGACAGCGCAGCACAGGGTGACCAAGATGATTTGTGGTGAACAGGGCAGATTTTATGAAGAGCATCTCAAGGCAGTAAACATGTACTTACTGGAGACCAGATTGGGGCCGGGGTATGATGGAGACCTTCAGATTCCTGAAGAGAATAACCAAGGTGAACTGCAGGGAACTATTTAGCAGGAGTACGAAGTTAAGAACCTGTGATCACAAGTGAAAATTGGTTGGGGGATGTTTAAGAGGGAAGTGAGGAAGTTCTACTTTACAAAAAGGTTGGTGGAGCTGTGGAACAGTCTGCCAGCAGAGGAGGTGGCTGCCAAGACCTTAAGTGGTTTCATGAGTGGCTGGGACAAACTGAAGGGCTTAAGGTTGCTCAGGTCTGTAGCAATAGGGAGGAGAGCAAGGGAGTGGACTGGGAGAGATAAAACCCCATATGGATGACAGGTCCCACAGCGGGGGAGGAAATGGACAAGGAAATGATAGAAAGTATACTTAGAATGGCAGATAAAGGGGAAATATTGCTGATGGGTGATCTGAATATGCCAGATGTTAACTGGAGTGCAGTTGCAGCAGCCACTTCTAAGAGTGGGGTTATTCTAGATGCCCTACAGGGGGCATGCCTTAGACAACTAGTATTGGAACCCACTCGAGAGGGAGCAATCTTAGACCTGGTCCTCTCAAATGGAGATGGAGAGAGGATCACAGATAGAAGTGGGTAGCCATCTAGGAACTAGTGACCATCGAACAGTATAGTTCCACAAGAAACACAACAATAGAGTCAAGCTTACAAAGGCAAAGTACTGGACTTCAGGAGGCTGACTTTGCCAAAATGGGTAGTGTCTAAGGAATGCACTAGCAAATGGGCAGGAAGGAGGGGTGTAAGAACAATGGGGAATAATAAAAACTGCCACCACAGAGGTAACAAGCCTTTGTGTGAAGCAAATAAAACAAAACGATGTAAGAAACCACTGTGGTTCTCAAAGGAGGTGGCAGTGAAGGTTCAAGAGAAAAATAAAGCACTCAAAGTACAAGGAATCACAGAAGGAGCAGGACAGAGAATTGTATCAGTTAAAGCAAAAGGAAGCTGGGAAAGCAGTCGGAACAGCAAAGGCCCGAACCGAGGAAAAGATAGCCAACTCAGTTAAGAAGGGGGATAAAACCTGTTTTAGGTACATCAGGTAGCGAAGGAAGACTAAGGGAGGGATAGTGCAGCTTAATAAAGTGGAGGGGGGTGGGCAGAGGGTGACTGTGAAAAGGCAGAGATACTAAACAAATATTTTTGCTCAGTATTTACAAATGAAAAGGGGGAGGTACCTAAAACAAACAATGGAAACACTCTGGATACAGACGTTGGTACCAGCCCATTTACAGAAGAAAGGGTTCTGAAAGAACTCTTAAAACTAAAGGTGGACAAAGCAATGAGGCCTGATGGGATTCATCCCAGAATTCTAAAAGAACTAAGGGTAGAACTAGTGACACCATTGACTACCCTCTTTAACAAATCATGGGAGGATGGGGTGGTAGCTGAGGACTGGAGGAGGGCAGATGTGATTCCCCTTCACAAAAGTGGGAGCAGGGCAGAAGCAGGAAACTACAGACCTGTTAGTTTAACCTCGGTGATAGGGAAAATGATGGAATCACTTCTGAAGGAAAGAATTGTCGAGTACCTAGAGGCCAGATGGGCACAGGACCCAAGGCAGCATGGATTCACAGCAGGAAGGTCATGCCAGACAATCTGATAGATTTCTTTGACTGGGTGACCAAAGTAGTAGATCAGGGAGGGGCTGTGGACATGGCCTACCTAGACTTTAGCAAGGCATTTGACACAGTCCCACACAAAGATTAATATACAAGTTAGCCAGCCTGGGAGTGGGTCCCAAGATGATAGCCTGGGTAAGAATTGGCTGGAGAATAGGACACAGAGGGTAATAGTAAATGGAGTCCACTCTGAAGAAAGGGGGTTACTAGTGGGGTACGCAGGGTTCAGTATTAGGACTGGTCCTCTTCAGTGTCTTTTAAGCAACATTGCAGAGGGACTGGAAGGAAAAGTATGTCTCTTTGCAGATGACACAAAGATCTGCAACAGAGTTGATGCACAAGGTGGGGTGGAAAGAATGAGAAGGGACTTGGCAAGGTTAGAGGAATGGTCAAATGTATGGCAGCTTAGATTCAATGCAAAAACCCAGGGGAAGAGTACACAATGGGGGGTGAGATATTAACAACAACAAAAGTGGAAAGGGACCTGGGGGTAGTCATATCGGATGACTTAAAGGTGGGCAAGCAATGTGGGAGGGCAGTAAGGAGGGCTGGTGGGATACTGGGAAGCATAGGGATAGGCATCACCAGTAGAAAACAGGAAGTTGTTATCCCTCTGTACAGACAGCTGGTGAGACCCCATCTGGAGTACTGTGTGCAATTCTGGAGACCCAATCTCTGCAAGGACATAGACAAGATGGAAGCTGTTTGGAGGAGGGCAACTAAAATGGTGCAGGGTCTGCACCGGAAGACATATGAAGAGACTAAAGGAGCTAAATATGTATAGCCTCAAGGAAAGGGGGGGCATGATAGAAACTTTCAAGTACCTCAAGGGAATCAACGAAGTCCAAGAGGGTAGCATCTTTCAAAAAAAGAGGTGTGCAAGAACAAGGGGGCACAATTTGAAGATAGAGGCGGGGCAGCTCAGAGGTAATGTAAGGAAGTATTTTTTCACAGAGAGGGTTGTGGATGCATGGAGCGGCTTTCAGAGGAGGTTGTGGAGTCAAAAACAGTGGTGGAATTCAAGCATGCATGGGACAGTCATAAGGCAATTCTAGGGGGTTGGGGTAGAAAGAAGTAGGCTGCTGGTTAACTAGGATCTGCAGCTTATCCATTAGGTAGGGAAATGGGCAGACTGGGTGGGCCAAGCGGTCCGCCATCAAATTCTATGTTTCTATGTAGGGAATTCCAGGCAGACTAGATGGCCCTTTGTTGCTTTTCTGCCACATTGTCTGTGTTTCTAGATCTCTAGCAGTCTGCTGAGCATGGCCAAAACAAGAACAGGCAAACTACGAAGTTCTAACTACTCTGAGGGAAAAGTATATCAAGGTGCCGACCACAGCACAGCACCCCTGACAAAGCTTTTCTGGCTAAAATCAGGGGAATTCTTTTCTGTGGTCCTGTATATTTATCCTGTAAATGTAGCAGTTTGCTTTAATGCACACTTTTGTGTGCACGTTTTTTTTTTTTTTTGTTTTGTTTTTTTTTTCCTCCAGAACTCCAGGCCGTGTATTCTGCTCTGAAGCCAGTGGGAGTATACACACTGGAACACATTCCCTGGGGGGGGGGGGTCTTCAGGAGATGCACTCCACTTTTCCCAAGGTAAGGAGACATAAGATGTTGATGGACCAAAATAAAGTTAGCCACATGACTGTCCAGTGCCCCCTTCCATCTTTAGCTCCTACCTTGATCCCCGCTGCTGCATTCACTCACATTCATCAGCCACAAGCCATGAAATCTCACTTTCAAGGTGAAAACAGCACCTTATGCTGTCCCACCATAACTATTACTGCACACAGAGTGCAACCCATTGCTACTAACACTTGCAAAACGCACGCGCGCACACACACACACACACACACACACACACACATGGCTTGGCCAGAGCTAGTACACGTATACGTGTGTATCATCCAGACACGCACAGCACTTCTGCTCATGTGCCTTTCCCTGGCGCGCGCGCACACACACACAAATGGATGACGTACAACACACACTCTTATCTCTATCTCTTTCACTCAAACGCATTGTGAATGTGTACCACATTCTTACACATGGATGTTGTCGATGTAAATTTAGTTATTTATTTAAGTAATTTGGAAAAGTACCTTTTAGCACAGGTGCTCTTTCACAAAGGTTCCACATCTGAGTAAAGACATAGGGTTACATGCAAACAGTAAGAGAAAAAAGCAACTCCGGAGGAGAGTAGTCGGCAACAAACATTAGGATACAGTTAGACACAGGAACATAACTTGGCTATTAGAGTATCAATTAAAGTGTTACAGTGTGATTTGGGTATACAGATTAACTGAATCAGGAGCATTTGGAACTCATGGGGAGTTCAATAAATAAAGTACAGTACATATGTGGAGTGAAGGTCATGGATGTGAAGTGTGCCCACATAAGTTGTGGATTTGAAGTACACACACTGAGTGGTACATGGCTATGAAACTCTAAGCCTTTCTTGTAGCCGCAGATGGTCCCAGTGCTAGAATGTATTCCTCTGTTTGTCTTCTGGGAAAACAACTGATGGGTCTCTGGGCGTAGGGGGAGCTGTCTGCCTCAGCCAAAATTTTTTTTTTTTCCACCCCCGCCTCTCCAGGCTCCAACCCATCAGGAGCACCAGTGGAGTCTGCGCCCGCTTCTGTCACCTTTCCTGGACCCTCCGGTTCACCCCATGGAGCAGCGGTTCTTCCCCTTCCCCAGGTGGGGACGAGGTGGGGCGGATGCACCCAGAACAATTCAAGTCTCTTCGGGAACCGGAAGGCCAGGCAGGTGCAAGCTGTGAGGGGGTCTGCTCTGGTGCTCTATCTTCCTGGAGCCTGGAGAGCATTTTCCACTTGTTCTAAGGGGAGTGGCACATACCCAGACGTCATGGTGTCACCGCCAGCGTCGCCACTCCCCATCCCCTTGGAGTATGCTCTGCGCTTGCCGTTCCTCCGACTTCCGCCAGAGGCCAGTCAAGTGCAGAGTGCGGACCCGGGAGAGGAGAGCTGTCCTCAGGATGCTCAGTCCTCTCCCTCCCCTACCGACCCCCAATGACCCGGGCTCATTCCTGAACCCAAGTCGTAGGCGTGATGTGAGGTGTGGCGTCCAGTGCCTCAACCCTCTGTGCTACTGGACTGGGTGAGCCTCAGCCAAAAATTTGTGGCAGCCTGTAACCACTCTAAGCAGGGATGTTGGCTGGGCCACAGGGATAACCTTTCTGGAACCACAAAACAGTCAGAGTATATGGAATGTTGGTGGCTAGGGCTGGGGAATGTGGCATTGCTGCCCAGTGCTACTGGGACCCTTCACGGTGAGCCGATGAGACAGTTCCCTCAGGAGAGTCTGGAGCTTAGCCGATTCTGTGTACACACAGCACCAATGGACAGCTACACACAGTGGAGGGTGAGTAAGAGGACAAAAATCAGGGAAACACATCCCATTACTCTCAGATCTAGCAGGCTAGGTCACCGATTGGGCTGGGGGTAGCCTCGGATCAGGGGCATGGCCTTCTGGTCCCCTTCTCCAAAGTGGAACATGCTAGCATGACTGGTTTTCTATCAGTTCCCCTCTCTGCAGGGGACACGTTCATGCCTGCTGCAAGTAGGGCTGTTCTCCACCTGGTTCCCCCTCTTCAGAGGGGAACACGTTCACGTCAGCGGGCTATGCAGCTGGTCTCCTCCTGGCCCTTCTCCGGAGGGGGACACATTAAAGCAGAAATTAAGTCTTCTTGTTCTGCAGGAAAAGAAAGTGAACTAATGGAAGATTGTAATGATTGAGACACGGTCTGTATTTAGATTGTTGGAGACAGGTGGTCACACTCTGAGCCTGTCCAGTGCAGTACTGCAGTGCATTCTGTATTTCTACGTTTTCAGATATGCAGTAGTGTGTCGATGGGTCTTAGCAGAAATGAAAAACAATCTGCTTTTCCCAGTAAGTTGTGCAAACGTCTGTGGATTTCAAAGTGTATTTTTTTTTTTTTTTCTTCAAACTATCCCTTCCACAATTATTTCCCATGTAAGTGTGTACAAGATTAATTGCATTTTTCCACCGTTTTATTTTATTATATTGAAAAAACATTGTGAGCAAGATCGCCTATTTTCACATGTGTCCAGGTGCTTGTTTTTGTGGGTGTGTGAATCTGTAGCTCGTGAAAGGTGCCAGATTGACAGCACTGGCAACTAAAGTCCTCTGTTTATCCACATGACAGATACAGCACGGGTGATCACAGTGCAAGCTTCCCCATACTGCCCAGCCAGTGTGCCTCAACCCTGTCATGGAGGGGCCACGATGTAGGTGAGAGGTTTGTTCAGAATTCATGCCCAGTCAGTCACTGACCTCATGGTTCCAGTCTAACCAGTTATCCCTCAGTGCCAAAAAAAAACAGTCTCCATGACATATGGCACCCGTCAGACTTTCCATACTCGCCCTTCTCCTTTCATTTCACATCCTTGATGGTGCTATTATTGAGGATGTATCATCTTTTAAGTACCTCTGGATCTGGCTTGATGGTCGTCTTGATTTCACAGTTCATATTAAAGCCTTACACCAGAAGCTCCACCCCAAGCTCTGTGCTGTCTACAAGAACAAAGCGAGTATCCCGCTTCCTGTCTGCCATGAAACTGTTTTAAAGAGGAGTCTCCCTACTTTTGATTATGGTGACATAGTCTGTAGTGGCGCTCCCAAATCCTCCCATGCCAGACTGGACCCCCATTTTCATTATTTTTGTCTATTTACTTTGGGTTATTCCCCTCGTACCCATCATTTCTCACTCTGTTCTGCCCTTTCATTACACTCTGTTGATGCCAGCTGCTCTTCCCATTGTGTCTCCTTTATATCTAAATTTTGGTTTGGTATCCTTACCTCCCTCTTATCCTCTCCCTAGCTTTCCTCCTATCCTCTATGCAGTAATGTGCCCCCCAAATTCCTCACTGTTTCCTTTAGAAAATCTTCTGTTGGTCAATCTGCTTTCTCATATCACTTTCCTAAACTTTGATCCTCTCTCCCTTCCCTTGGCTATTCGGTCTGCCTCTTTGGCTTTCTTTTAAAGTCTCCCCTTCATGACTTTTCCTCTCCTACTTGCAGCTGTCCATGACTCACTTCCTAACCCCACGCGCACACACTAATTCTGTCCTGGAAATTTGTTTCCTTTATTACCTGTACATGTTTTATTACATTACATGTACATATTACATGTTCATTATTACTGTTCATGGACATATGTTTTCTGATTTGTCTTCAATTTGCGATTATGCTTCTTGAGATATTGTTGCCGTATATCATTTTCCACATTCCCCTACCCCCGGATGCATCTGAAAATAAACTGTTAGCAGCTCAGTACGTCTTTCCTGTTGAAACTTTTGAAATAAATACATAAATGTGAGACTGCCAGAAAGGATGCCAGTTGTGTTAGTGGTTTTGTGATGTGGACACCTGCCCACTGAGAACTGGATTGAGACCATCACAGCTCATTTCACAAGGGCCACTGAACAGCCCCCCAGTAAAAATGGTTTTCGGTCACTACCGACCCAGGCTGGATTTGAACCGGTGACCCAGAGGTGAAAGACTCCTTAACTTGCTACCAGTCCATTGAGGCGTCCAGTTATGTGTGTCTATTTTCCGTTAAATACAAAGAAATTCTAATTACAGACTGTAAGATTGTGAAAGTAACAAACTGCGCATAACATACTCAAAAATTACAGTTGTTTTACAAAAAAGTTCTCTTTAGAGATGCATATTTGTACCAAGTTGTGTCCCTATAAGCCAGGGATCTTTGGCCAAATGCAGTGTTCCAAAATTGAACAAGGAAAGACCATAGGTTCTAAGACACAGTTCCACTTGCATTAGTGAGTGGAATAGGGTCTGAATAGTAGGATGATATAGACATAAGACTACCCTGTACAAGAAAACTGTATTTTTCTACTTTATCCTGGTCCTTTTCTGTTTTAACATGTTTGTTATGCAGGCATATTACATATTGGTCATCTGGGCAACCTTTGAAAGCTCACCACTACAGTAGGTGGTCAAAATTCATTCTAAACAGCCAGTCCAGTGGAGTTAGGAGATTACTTTTTTGACAAAAAAAAAAATCTGTTGTCTGATCAAACACTGTGCGCATGAAAATATTTAAATGTGGGGTGAAAAGGGAACTGGATCAGATCTGTGAACAGGACAGATTGTGTCCTGTTTCCAAACACTAGGGAAAACTTGGTGGCAGAGGGAGTAAGTGAATAGCTTAGAAGTAGATTCAGCTAACACACCTCTAGCCATTTTCAGTAACCTAAAGTCCAGTTCATCAGGGCTCAAGGAGGGATGAGCATTTGCCCTTTCAAGATATTTTTGGACCTGTCTGGGGAGAGAAAAACAATATAATTTTGGGTGATTAACAGCTTGGTCAGGAACATCATCAGAGTCGGGAGTCACTGAGGAGATGGGGCCATCCTGTACTTAGGGAGATGACCAAAGAAATTCTTAAACCTTGATGCACTTTCTCTGGAGTCATTTATGAAATTACTATCATGCTCAAGTACTAGTGCCCCCCTTTCAGTTTTCCTCACAGTTCATTAAGTGCCTGCTAGATAGTATGTGAATGGCCACATTTAAAAAAATGTTATGTATACATTTAAAAAATAAAATCTTTGCATTCCTAATTACCACCTTGCACTTATTGCAAAAAATGTGATGAATCACCACTATCTTTAAACTTCAGCTGTAATTTGTTTCTGGGTTTTAGACTAGCCAAAATATCTGGAGTCATACACTTCATCCCCTTTAATTCTTATTTTTCTGAGTGGAACAAATGTATCACAAACTTGCCTAAATAGATTGTAAAACTTAGCATAAGAAGGGTCAGTATCAGTAATTAGATTTAAAAAGGACCAGTTACTTTAATTGAAGGCAGATATAAGAGTTTAATGTTGAAGCGTTTTATTTTATGTGTATTTAATATAAATTGACTGCACATCTTTTTTTTTTTGCTGACCAATAACAGAAGATTGGATTATGATCACTGAAATCATCTGGTAGAATTCCTGATGTCACAACTTTGGCTGGGTTAGAAAACTCCTGACTTCACAACCTTGGTTAGAAAAATTCCTGACTTTACAGCTTTGGCCATGTTAGAAACAATCAGCCAGCCAAGAGTACACTGGTATAGCCAATTTTGTAATCATAGCCCTCCCACTTTTGTTCATGGGCATTCAAAGTGCCTCTTTAATACATGCAAGGTCAGGAGGGAAGCAATCATTGTCTACTTTGTAATTTTTTGTGTGCGACCCATTTTAAATTGAAATGGAAGCTACCAGCAGGCTGCTACCACAAAGTTCATAGCACCACCCCGAATTAAACAATTAACATGCCACCATTAACGACTCACCCATTCTCTAGGAATAATAATTCCAGAATAAGGAATGGGGTCCATCTTCAAACCTGCTTCTTCCTTACTCTGCAGGATAGCATAATTGAAAAAGTCTGCATTCTGCTTGCCCATGGAGCTGTTTTTTCAATGGTAGGTAGAATTTGACTGGGCCATCATCTTCCAAAGTAAGTCAGTTAACTCAGTACAATTATGTTTTTTACTATTTTTGTTGGCGAGTTGAGGGAGAGGGGAATACCTGTCTACTGAAGAGATGCTTGACCTGGATGCCAAATATACTGAGCAAATGTTTCTAAATAAATGGCACCATTTTCTCAGTTCCCAGCACGATTTTGAAGGCAGCTATAAAGAAATACTTAACCTATGAACATAATCGTTTATATAATTTTAAAGCTGAAAGTCCCCATTTTATAGCAGTGTAAAGACTATGTTCATAGAAAAATATTGCCACAGAAAACACCCTTCAAAATTACATCGGGAGTTGAAAAAAAGACGCAGTTTAGTTAGGATTTGCTTACCATTAGGAGTCATATAGTAAGTGATATCGGGGCCTCAGTCAGGCCAAACTTCAGAATACATTTATATGATGGTCTTGTATGTTGTTTCATTAAAAAAAAAAAAAAAAAAAAAAGCGCAAAACCAGAAAATGTTTTTTTTTTTTTTTTTTAATTGAATATTTTATTTGAGCCAACTGTGCAGGCTGGAAAAAATATAGAAATTATATGAGTCTTGGCCTCAGCAATTTGCAAGCAAATCCCACACTTGAGCAGCAGCTCAAAACAGTTCCATAAAGATAAAGTTACTCTAAGACCCCAATTCATGAAGCGCTGTGTGCACTACCATGTTGGTGTGTAGGGCTTGCATGGACCTTGGAGCCCACCTGTGCCCGTTCTGGAGCCTCTGCAGCTGTTGAATCGGTGTTCTGCTCCATCTGCACCCAATCTAGTAAAGGCATGCATAGCTACTATTTGTACTGTATGTGAGGGGCAGAAAGTGGGACAGATTCACACTGCACAGAATCCTGAAAGATAGAGGGTGGGGAGGGTGGGGCAGCTGCAAATTGAGGGGCTAGCTGCACAATCGAGCAGACTCTATAGACCATAAGGCCTGTTTCTGCTTGCATTTTCGTATGCCAAGGTACCCATTCTGCGGCTCCAGGAGTGCCTAGCCTCTGCCATGCAGAAGGCTGCCACAGTGGCTATGTACTCCCAAGCAGTCAGTGTAGAACTGGCCTGTCTGGCCAGTGGTCTCCTCTTTCTTGCCCCACAACTCCATATTGGGGACCGGGGGGGGGTGGCATTAGGTTACAAACAGGGCTATGGCAACACAGTGCTCATTCTTGAAATGATAAATACAACTCATATTGCCCAATTATTCCTAGAACCTTCCTTCTGCAGTCTCTCAGTGCACGTCAGATTCTCTGTGTGGTAAATTATATTCACTTATACACCACCATTCCTCAAGTTTACAATGTTTTTTTTCTCCATAAAGCTTTTTACCTTGCTGGTTGATGCAAGTGGGCTGGCAGCCCTATCCCCACCTCCTCCCACCCAGCACTCACCTTGCCTCAGACCACCTAACCCAAGATCCCCCACAGATCACCCTCTGTGGCAGGGCCAAAAAAAGGAGGGCTGTCCTCCCACCCAATGACTCTCATCCATATTGGGCTGATGGCCAGATGGTGGTGTGGGATGGGGGCAGGTGGGTAGGGTTTCATGTAGCCTGCACTGGCCAATTTTTTCCATTTTCTCCTTTAGTCATCTGCTGTAGCTGCACATAAATGTGTGCACGTGGAGCTGCACACACGCTATGGAAGTGCAGCCCCTCCCTTCGGCAGACTGACAATGCTATCCCCAGGCCTCCACCTGGGTGTAGCCAAGGGCTGAGTTGGCAAACTTCCCCCACCCAACAAGAGGAGAGCGATCTACCGGATGCTCAGTCCTTTCTCTCCTGGTGACCTGAGCTTGTTCCTGAACTCGGGTCGCTGGTGTGGTCAAAGGTAACGCGCATAGCGCCTCATCCCTCTGCTCCACCAGACTGGCTGTTTAGAATGAATTTTGACCACCTACTAGTAGTAATGTTTCTTTGCTGCAGTGACCAGGGTAGAAGATAGTTTCTTTCTATTTTGTGAAGTAATCTTGTTGACGGCCACCTGGCAAATGATTATCTTGTATTTTATTCAATTTTTTATTAATAAACATTATTCAAAATGTTGGTTGTACAACAGTGAAATGTTTGGGGGGGGGGGGGCGTGGCCAAGCCGGCATCCAGAATGGTTGCTTAGTTCTGGAGCTGTGAGCCTAAACCGTCAGGAATCTCCCTTTCCCCTGCTACCCCGGGAAGTACTGAGGAAAAAAATTGTGGGACTTGGTAGGGAAAACAGTTATGCCACCAAAAATGTCGAAAAAAACGGGCAACTTCCATTTAAAAGCGCCAACAACGGGCTTAAAGATCTGGGCCTGGAAGCTCTGCCACCACGAGGAGAGAATGCTGGCAGTGGGGCTGCAACAACCTCAGCAGGCAATGTGGAAGACAACGTGTATAGCCCTCAATTTTTGGTACTAGAAAAGTTATTTAACGATTTAAAATATGACCTGACCTAGTAAAATGAATGCTGGATTTGAAAATGTATCTGCACAGTTGGCCCTCCTGCAAACAACAGTAAAGTACTTGGGGGAGACAGTGGAACAACACTCGGCTCGATTGACAGAGGTGGAAGAAAGGGTTAGTACGCAAGAAGACCGTTATAATCAGTGGAGCCCCCAACTGCAAACAGCAGTGACTGAAATAGAGAAATTAAAAACAATATTAGATGACCATGAAAATAGGGAGAGGCAAACAAATGTACGAATAGTGGGCATGGCTGAAGGAGTGGAAGGCACAGACTGTAACTTTTTCCCAGACATGGTTAAGAGAAAAGTTAGATCTGCCAGCGGAATGCTCCTTGGCGTTACAGCGGTCACATAGAACTCCCGGTCGACCACCCCCAAATGAAAGGCTTCGCCACATTATTGTAAAATTTCTGAGATATCAGGACAGAATGGCGGTACTGAATGTAGCACGAAAGGTGGGTGCCATTAGAGAAGGCTCTCAAACTGTTAGTATATTCCAAGACTTTTCACGGTCGGTACAAACAGATCGGAATGCATTTATGCCTGTGAAGAGGACGTTACTTCACTTGGAGTGGCCTTTTGCACTTGTCTACCCTGCTCGACTGATCATAAGGAGAAAAAGCGCTACACCAAAGGTGTTTACAAACCCGGACGCGGCAATGCAGTATGTTGAACATGAATCGAAGCAACAAGAAGATGCAGATGAGTGATCTTTACATTGGACCTGGGCTAACTCATTAGTACTTTTATCCTTGTTGCCCAATATTATACAGGATGCGTATAGAGGGAGTGGGGTTGGGGGAGGGAGTGAAGTTTATTTCTCGGTCTGCTCTTTAACTCCTAGGAGGCCTATCAAGACTGGAGGCCTCCCCCGCTCTAGCTCCGGCAGGACCTTTTGTTCTTTTCCTCTATGGAGGTGAACCAGAGACATTACAGGACCTAAATGATGTCTAATGACTCTCTGTTATATGCTGGGACAAATCTTTAGTTCATTTATTTATACTTTTACAGCACCACGCTACATTAGCGGTCTGATTAGCAAAATGTGGTCAATGGGGAGCTGAAAAACTGTCCTGCCTATCTCTGCACATTAATTGCGCAGTGGGTTGATATGTGTATGTACAGGGCAGCATCAAGGTGGGGCAAGGAGCTTTTGCTCAGTCTGTTCTGAAACTCTTATGAGGCCTGTAATGGCTGGAGCGGCCGACCTTCCCCACCTCCCCGACGTCAGCCCCGGGACCTAGAGGGACTCTACAGTGCTCCACCTGTAGCTACCGAATTTTGTTTTGGTTATTATACTTGGGTCCCAGAGGCTGTCATATGTTCTTTTTATTTATATTAGAATACAGAATCAAGGACAAGTTTAATCAAATTAATAAGGAGATGTAAACCTATCCTCTTGCTTCATTTTGTTTGCAGGAGATGATATGGGTGAGGAATGTGTGCTGGATTTTAATTAGTGAATTGGTTTTCCTTGAATATATGGACACAACATATGTCCGGAGGTGGATTCAGTTTTTATTTTTGTATGTGTTCCAGGTGGGGTGGTGGCAGGCCCAGCGCGAGGAGACCAGTTTAAGCTGGTCACCCCCTCCTAATGTAGCGGGGGTATGTTCACATGACCCAGGGCTTAAAAGTGAGACGGAACACTTGAAGAATGACGGGGCATATGAGCCATAAAAAGACTGTATGCTAAATTATGTGTGGGGGCCTGCCCCTCCTGTTGGGCTCCTCATTCCGGAGGTTCCCTGGGGGATGGACCCCTAAGTGTTCTCGATTAGCCCAGACTTGTATATCTACTTTATTTAGACAATGAGGTTGTGGGAAATTACATTTTATGCTTTGCAATTGGGGGGGTCCTGGGCAGGGGCCACTGGCACCGCCGCACCTGGCTTTATGGAGGAAAAAATGACGGTTTGGCCAGCAGGCTGTTCCACAAGAGTAAAGGGGGGTTTAATTAGAGGTACACCTGGGGGAAGGGGGAAGCTAGGTGGTGAATTAATATCTGATGATACCTGGCTGGATTCGTGACACTAGGGGCTTAGTTTTTCTAGTAGGTTAAGTAAGCACCGTTGCCCAGGTCTTTATCTTTTTCTTTTCTTTCCTTCTTTTATCTGTTCCAGGTCTTTTTTGTGGGGGACTTCTCTGAAATGTTACAGATGAGAGGTGGCGGGGGAAGGGGAGATCTGTTAATTGGGAGGAAAAATAAAAAAGGACAAGAGTTGGGTGATGCTAGGGGGCTCGGGGTAGTTGTGATGCAATGTGCTTGGGAGATCCTAGATCTAGGAATATATCTGATGCCACCGTATGGCTAGTTTAAAAATGTTATCCTGGAATGTAAATGGCTTAAAAACTGCAGTGAAACAGAAACGTGTATGGGCATATATTAAGAAAAAGAATGCAGATATTGTGATGCTACAAGAATTGCATTTAACACGTGATGAGATTGAGCGAATAGAAAAAAAATGGGGTACGATGATAGCATCTTATTTCGCGTCCAAGGCCAGAGGAACATGTGTGTGGTTCAGACCGGGGGTCAGCGTTCAAATTCATGCAACCCAAAGGAACAGTCAGGGAAGGTATGTTATAGTGAAGGCTACGGTGGAGGAGGAATTGCTAGTCCTGGGATCCTTGTATGGGCCTACATTTGATTGTCCAGAAATTTTTGAGCACCTGGCTATCGTGCTGGCAGTGTTCCCAGATAAATTGATCGTAGGGGTGATTACAATACCTATTGGGATCCACTTCTTGACCACTCTAAACCCAGATTCAGGCGTTCCCCCAAGAGTGTGGGAGCCCTCCGGAAACTGGCGGAGGAAAGGGCCTTACAGGAATTGTGGAGATTTAAACACCCAGATACAGAGGATTTTTTTTTTTTTTACTCCTGTGCTCATAAGGTCTATACAAGACTAGACTATTTTCTGGCTTCTCCTGCCTTTTTAGGGCTTATAAGAGAGTTAGAATATGGTCCTATCGTAGCATCAGGCCATGCTCCATTATACTTAGAGATGGAGAAAGAGACAGATGAGGGAGGGATGCAACAATGAAGAATGGATCCCACATTACTGTTAGATCCCCAATGCGTGCAACAAATGTCCAAGAAGCTAAAGGAGTTCCTTGAAAATAATAAGGTGGAAGACACCTCAGCAAGAATTACTTGGGAGGCTCTGAAAGCTTTTGTAAGGGGGGAGACTATCTCATATGCAGCCTTTAAAGGCAAAAAAGAAAAACGAAAGGAGAATGAACTAGAAGCTAGTATACTGAGGTTAGAAAAGCAGATTATGGGTAGCCAGTCACCTGAGGATCTGGTGAAATTGAAGAGTATGAAGGGGGAATACAACCAATTGTCTTGTAAGCGTATAGAAAGGGATATCTTAATGTCAAAAGCGGGACAGTATTTCGAGGGGGACAAGTCGGGGAGATGGATGGCCTGGCTAATTAAAAAACAAAGAGCAGAAAGAACAATCTTAATAGAAAATGAGAATGGGGAAGGTACCTCTTCTGCTCGAGAGATAAATACAATTTTCAAATCCTTCTATGAAAAGTCCAGTAAAGAGCAACGGCTGGCACAGGGGATACATGGAGGGGAAAATGGGTTCTTCCGGTACATTGGGGAGCGGAGAAAACTAAGGGCCATCTCAGCAGATTGAGATCAGAAGAAGGGTGGGTGGAAGAGGCGGCGGGACCAGGCAGAGGTATTTAGCAGTACTTTGCCTCTGTGTTCACTAGGAGGGATGGGATATCTACAAAGCAAGGCACAAAGGGGATAGAAGCGGCGGGAGTGGGATCAGGGAGCAACAGAAATGGAGCAAAAGGGAGGGAAAGGTACCCCAGGGTGTCACATCTGGATAAGGATAAAAGACCAGTAAGGTGGAGGGACAGATGATGCCATCCCACCAAAAGGGTGTGGTTTGCCCTCAAGGCCCTAAAGAAAGACAATCTCCTGGGCCGGATGACATTCATCCGAGGTACTATAGGGAATTGGCGGACATACTGGCTGCACCCTGGCGGAGCTTTTCAACAGGTCACTTGAGACAGGGAGGGTACCTGGGATTGGCGAGAGGCACATGTGGTACCAATCCATAAAGGGGTCGAAGGAAGTACCAGGAAACTATAGACCCATCAGTTTAACCTCGGTGGTGGGAAAATTAATGGAGAGTATACTAAAGGAACGATTGGGGGTTTACTTGGGGAGGTGGGAGGTCTGGATAGTCGGCAGCATGGGTTTGTGCCAGGTAGATCATGTCAAACCAACCTTGTGGAGTTCTGAATGGGTAACATCAGAACTGGACAGGGTAAGCCTGTGGATGTATTATTCTTGGACTTCAGCAAAGGCGTTTGACTCTGTCCCACAATGGTCTGGTGGAGAAACTGATGGGGTTAGGAGTAGGCCCTTTGATGGTCAGATGGATTGAAAACTGGATAGCTGGACGACTCAGAGAGTGGTGTCTGTGGGAGCTCTAACCCTACAGAGGGTTGGTAGTGGGGTACCACAGGGCTCAGGTCCTGGGTCCAATCCTGTTTAATGCATACATATCAGACATCAGGGATGGTATAGGGTGTGAAATGAGTCTCTTCGGATGACTCCAAGATGGGAGCAGTAGTTGAGGAGAAGAGGGAGGTTGGCCTGCAAGGGACCTGGACACCCTGGAAAGCTGGGCTCACACATGGAATTAAATTTCAATATCACCAAGTGCAAGGTGTTGCATCTTGGTCGGGAAACCCTAAACACAGGTACACCCTGGGAGGGAGGTGCTGGAAGCCTCAACAGGGAAAAAGACCTAGGGGTCATGGTGGATACATGTATGAATAACTCTGAGCAGTGCAGGAGAGCAGCTAGCAAGGCAAACAGGATGTTGGGATGCATCAAAGGGGATCACCTCAGGAGCAAGGAAGTGATTCTGCCGCTGTACAATGGACTGGTTAGACCACACCTTGAGTACTGTGTACAGTACTGGAGACCACACTTGAAGAGGGACATACAGCTCCTGGAGAGGGTACAGAGGAGGGCAACAAAGATGATACGAGGGCTAGGGGATTTGACTTACGAGGACAGACTTGAGGAGCTCTGCCTGTTTTCATTGGAGGAGAGGAGAGACAGGGGGGACATGATTGAGGTCTTCAAGTACCTCAAGGGAATAAATAGGGTAAACATGGAGGATCTTTAGACTAAAGCAGGAGGCATCACCAGAGGCATGGTTTGAAGTTGGAAGGTGGAAAGGTGAGGGGAAAAGAGGAGGAGGTTTTTCACTGAGAGGGTGGTGGACCCTTGGAATGCTCTGCCTGGTGAGCTGGTTCAGAGATCCACAGTGGAGGGCTTTAAGAGGGGTGGACAGACACAGAAAGTGGATGTATCGGATGATGGCCTGTCCCGGGGGGGTGGGGATGGATGATAGGGGTTTCTGGAGCACAAGGGATGGGAGGGTCTCTGCACCCAACTAAGGATCTAGGTTCGAGCAGACTTGATAGACCATAAGGCCTAATCTGCTGGCAAATAATATGTTAGTATAGTATGTAAAAGCTGTATACATCTGAATTCCCACAAGGGACAAATTTAGACAGTTTTCTAGAAAATATACCCCTTCCTGAGATACCCGTTCAGATAAATGAGATGCTGGGACAAGAACTTAAAGTGCAGGAGATTAAGGAGGCAATCTGGGCGTCTAGGTTGGGGAGAGCTCCGGGGCCTGATGGTCTGCCCATGGAATTCTACAAAAAATTTTGGAATGATTTGGGCCAGCTTTTCCAGTGTATGGTGAGGGAAGTATTGGGGGAAGGGGGGCTGACGTCATCTCAGCAGTTAGCTATTATAACAATTTTACTCAAACCGGACAAGGACCCAAAAAAATGTGGCTCATATTGCCCAATCTCTCTACTAAATGCTGACTATAAGATCATAGCGAAAATATTGGCAAGGAGGTTGGAAGGGGTCTTACCACAGATCATCCACCATGATCAGGGGGGCTTTGTTAAGAGGAGGCAAGCAAGGCATAATTTAAGATGGGTAATGAATATTATTTGGCAAAGGTCCAGAGGAAGGAAAACGTGTGCAGGCCTCCTCGCATTAGATGCAGAAAAGGCCTTTGACGGGGTCGAATGGCCGTTCATGTTTGCAGTACTAAGAAAGTTTGGTCTGCACCCGGTCTTTAGACAGTGGGTGGAATGGTTGTGTCAGTCCCCTTGGGTTCAAATTCTTACAAATAATACTTTATCACCCCCCTTTCGACTCCATAGAGGGATGAGACAGGGGTGCCCCCTTTCGCCACTGATATATGTGACCTTTGAGGTCTTGGCGTCAGCCATTAGACATCATCGGGAAATAGGTTACAGGGTGAATGGAGAGGAACATGTTATCTCTCTCTTTGCGGATGATGTGCTTTTATTCTTAGCTGATCCAGTGAGAGCAATGCCTGCCTTGACTTCCCTTTTCGGGGAATATGGTCCCTTTTCAGGTCATAAGATCAACTGGAACAAGAGCAAATGGCTCCCTCTGGCGGACGGTGGAGAGTCCATACAGATAAGTGGCATAGACATTACTCCTAGAACAGTAATTAAATATCTGGGAATACTGCTACCGCGTAGAATAGCGGATGTGGGGTACATAAATTACAGTCCATTAGCAACAAAAATTAAGGAACAATGTAGTAGATGGAAGTCGCTCCCCTTGTCTTTGTTGGTAAGAGTAAACTTAGTAAAAATGCAAATTCTACCTCAGTGCCTTTACCTTTTTCAGACCCTTCCTATTATGCCTCCACCGGGCTGCCTCAAGTCCCTTGAGGGATCTGTTACTTCCTTAATTTGGGCAAATCGGAGACCTAGGATCAGGAAGGAGGTGTTGTGGCAGCCAGTGCTCAGAGGGGGCCTGACACTCCCCAGTTTGAAGCTATATGCTTTAGCGGCCCAACTAACATTTATCATGGATTGCCAGGAAATAGGAGGAAGAGCGAGAGCTTGGGTCACTATGGAGTCACAATCTAGGGTGTGCTCCCCCCTATGCCTTATGTCTCCCCCCATCAGGATTGAGGGAAGGAGATGGAGAGAAGCCTAAGAATCCATTCACCAAATGTATGCTTAAAGCCTGGGGGAGGGTATCACTGCTGATGGGGGACAAGGGATGTATGTCACCAGAGGGGTCCATCTTGTTTAGTTTGTGGAGGGATGGAGGGGCTTCCCCCTCGATCAAACAGGCTCTGAGGCAGTGGGAGGGGAAGGGTCTCTTTCTCCTGTCCCACTTATTCAGTGGTGGGGCCTTTTCTAGCTTCTCTGAGTTGAGACAAACATTTGACATTCATCCATCACACTACCTTACTTATGTGGTAATAAGATCCAGGATGTTTAAGTTAACTGGGATAAAGGGGGGGGGGGGCTTCCTTGAATAGAACATCTTTAGAGGAAATTTTTCAACACTGTAAAAAAAAAAAAAAAAAACGGTGTGAAACCACTGTCCGTGTTACACAAAGCTTTGTTGGGGGCACAGCCAGATAAGCTGCATAAGTTAAAAGACAGCTGGGAAAGGGACTTGGGTGTGGATAAATTAACAGGCGAGGACTGGAATTTGGCTCTGCAGAGTAGCAAGGATGTTTCTGTAAACAACAGATTGCGAATAATTAATTATAACATTGTGCATAGAATCTATCATACCCCTGCTTTGGCACACAAGATTAATCCCCAAATTTCAGACCAATGCCCTAAATGCTGTGCTCAGAGATGTACCTTTTACCACATGGTTTGGGCGTGCCCAAAAGTGGGAACGTACTGGAATGAGATAAATCATATCTTAAATAAGGTTTTGGAGAGTAAGATTCAATTAGACCCTGTTTTATTTTACTCGGAGTACCAAGAAATGGAGGGGTCAGTCAGTAGCCTCACATCCTTTGAGAAGACTGGCAATCGTAGTGGGCAAGCAGGTTTTAGCGCAAAATTGGATGTCTCAGGCCATGCCTACTATCGCTCAGTGGGCAAATACCCTCTTAAGCAACATGAAGCTAGAACATATCCAATATAAAGTTCTGGGACGATTGGACAAATATGATAAGATCTGGTCCCCCTTGGAAAGGGCCTTGGGGAAAGAATGGTTTCCGTTCTTTTAGGTAACCACATGTACTGGGGGCACTGTTTATAGAAGGTGGAAGGGAGTTCCTCTGGCGCTGGACTGAGCAGGGGTCTAAAATAAAAGGAGGGGTTGCATTAGCATCCTCATATAAAAATGGGGGAAACATAGAAACATAGGCTTTGACAGCAGATAAGGACCGCTTGGCCCATCTAGTCTGCCCATTTCCCTACCTACAGGATAGGCCGCAGATCCTAGTTAACAAACAGCCTATTTCTTCCTACCCCCCACAAGAATTGCCTTATGTCTGTCCTATGCATTGTTGAATTCTCCCACAGTTTTAGCCCCATAACCTCCTCAGGAAGGCTGTTCCATGCATCCACTACCCACTCTGTGAAATAATACTTCCTCACATTGCCCCTGAACCGCCCTCCTTCTATCTTTAAATTGTGTCCCCTTGTTCTTGCAAGTCTCTTTTTCTGAAAGATGCTACCCTCTTGGACTTTGTTGATTCCACTGAGGTACTTAAAAGTTTCTATCATGTCCCCCCTCTCCCTTCTTTCCTCAAGGGTATACATATTAAGTTCCTTTAGTCTCTCATACGGCTTCTCTTGCAGACCCTGCACCATTTTAGTTGCCCTCCTCTGGACTACCTCTATCCTGTCTATGTCCTTCATGGAGATGGGGTCTCCAGAACTGGACACAGTACTCCAGATGGGGTCTCACCAACTGTCTGTACAGAGGGATAACAACTTCCTGTTTTCTGCTGCTGATGCCTCTCCTATACATCCCAGTATACCCCAGCCTCCCTACTGCCTTCTCACATTGCTTGCTAACCTTAAGGTCATCTGATATGATTACCCCCAGGTCCCTTTCCTGTTTTGTTGTTGTTACTACCTCCCACTTATTGTGTATTCTTCCCTAGGTTCTTGTTTCCCAGGGCATTATTCAAGCTTCTTTGCATTGAATCCTAGCTGCCATACTTCTGACCATTCCTCCAACCTTGCCAAGTCCCTTTTCATCCTTTCCACAGCACTCCTTGTGTATCAACCCTGTTGCAGATCTTTGTGTCATCTGCAAAAGGCATACTTTTCCTTCCAGTCCTTTGCAATGTCACTGATGAAGACATTAAAAAGGACTGGACCCAATACTGAACCCTGCGGTACCCCACTAGTAACCCCTCTTTCTTCAGAGTGGACTCCATTTACAATTACCTTCTATGTCCTGTTGTGCAGCCAGTGTTTTACCCAGGCTACCACCCTGGGACCCACTCCCAGGCTGGTTAATTTGACTATTAATCTTTTGTGTGGGACTGTGTCAAATGCCTTGCTAAAGTCTAGGTAGGCCATGTCCCAGCCCTCCTGGTCTACTACTTTGGTCACCCAGTCAAAGAAATCTATTAGATTAGTCTGACATGACCTTCGCTGTGAACCCATGCTGCCTTGGGTCCTGTGCTCCACTGGCCTCTAGGTACTCAACTATTCTTTCCTTCAGAAGTGACTCCATCACTTTCCCTACCACAGAGGTCAGACTGACAGGTCTGTAGTTTTCTGCCTGTGTCTTGGTCCCACTTTTGTGAAGGGGAATCACATCCGCTTTCCTCCAGTCCTCGGGTACCACATCATCCTCCCATGATTTATTAAAAAGAGTAGCCAGTGGTTTCACTAGTTCTCCTCCCTTAATTCTTTTAGAATTCTGGGGTGAATTCCATCAGGACCCATTGCTTTGTCCACCTTCAGTTTTAGGAGTTCTTGCAGAACCCTTTCTTCTGTGAAAAGACTGGGATCGACCCCTTATCAAGAGTGCTTCTGTTAATTGGATTAGGCACTTCCCCCTCCTCGTTTATGAATACTGAGCAGAAATATTCGTTCAGTATCCCTGCTTTTTCACTGTCCCCCTCTGCCCACCCACCGTTCATTCTATTCAGCCTCACTATCCCTCTCTTTGTCTTTCTACGCTCGCTGATGTACCTATAAAAGGTTCTATCCCCCTTCTTAACTGAGTTGGCTATCTTTTCCTCAGTTTGGGCCTTTCCTATTCTGACTTCCCTCCCTGCTTCCTTCTGCCTTAACTGGTACAGCTCTCTGTCCTGCTCCTTCTGTGTTTCCTTATACTTCCGGAATGCTATCTTTTCTTCCTGACTTTCACAGCCACCTCTTTTGAGAACCATTGTGGCTGTTTCTTTCGTTTTGATTTGTTTATTTGCTTCACACAAAGGCTTGTTGCTTCTGTGATGGCAGTTTTGATGATTCCCCATTGTTGCTCCACAACTCCTTTTAGCCTGTTTGCTAGTGCTTTTCTAAGGCACTCCCATTTTGACAAAGTCAACCCTCCTGAAGTCCAGTACCCTCACTTTCGTGTGGCTTGACTCTGTAGCTGAGTTTAACGTGAACCACACTGTTTGATGGTCACGTGTCCCCAGATGGCAACCCACTTCTAGATCTGAGATCCTCTCACTGCCCCCGTTTGAGAGTACGAGGTCTAAGATTGCTCCCTCACGAGTGGGTTCCGAAACTAGCTGTCCAGGAATAGAAATTAATGGTAAGAACACAATGACTACAGTTGGCTAGTTTCACTGTATAAAATGGTATTTTCATTAATTGGATCATGGATTGTACCCAAGCTATGTGTACATGTATTATTTTGTAATTGAACGAGATGTCATTGATTATCTGACTATATAGAGCTCTCCTCGCTCCGATGGCTCTTCTATAAATAAAGTTAAAAAAAAACAAAAAAAAAACAATGAAATGTTTATTTCCTGTCCTACAGTATTCGCATGTCGTCTTCTTACCCATCTCTCTCAGTATTTTCTCAGCTTTAGTTTGTGGTCAGTTTTCTGCACACCAGAATCTCTTGAGCATTTCCCAGAATATGTTTTATCATACTCTCTTACTATATTTAAAATGTTTTAAAAATTATCAACTTTCCAAGTAATTACTTCAAGTCTGTTCAGTTTGTTAAATGATGAACATTAGTTCAGATCGGTTTCCACTGTTCATCTGGAGCCAGTTTATTATATTTAGTTTGCCATGTCTGGTGGATACCTATCGCTTTTGACTTGAATAACTCTGGCTGTCTTGCAGAGTTTATAGATTTGATGCATTGCTTGCTGATTCATCAGTATCATTTCTGTGATTAAGATTACAGAATGATTTACAAGGTTGATTTTCTGCCCATTGTCGATATACTAATAAATAGCCTCTTATAAATCTACAATTTATAGCTTTTATCTATCTTTTATTAAAACCATGTGAAAACAAAAAGTCAGTGCGATCACTCTTATTCTTAAAGAACCATTCTTTACACCAATTTCTTTCTTTAAAAAGTCTTTATTCTTTGATTTCATTGTGGCTAGCCCCAACATTTTGCCTACGGGCTTCTTCAGATGGCTGTAAATAAAAATCATACGTTTACAATACATTCATTTTTCACTTGGTTGGTTTTCAAAAAACTCTTTTTAGAAAAATCTTTTAATCAATTTCCAACACAAGTACATAGATCTTCTGCATTCCTAGTTATTTTCATATCTATTACAATTTCATACTTCATAATTTAATATGTAAATCATGTTCAACCTACTTTTCACAGCTTCCTGTTCTTATATAAGGAATACATAATGGGTGCAGAGGAATAACACATTTATCTCCACTAATGAGTGATAAGACCCATAACTCTCACAAGTGGCGAAGCCACGAGTCAGTTATGAAGGTCCTACCACTCATGTATGGAGATAAATGTGTTCTACTGCAACCCATTATGTGTTTGATATATACCATACCATTTATAGTGTTTTTACTGGTGTTTTACTTTGTTTTAGCTTAAAATTTCCTTTCTTTCCATTGTAAGTTCTCTATCTGGCCCATTGTTCTGTGTTCTATTTCCAGATTCTAAGTGAAATAAATTATGTTAAGTAAAATAAATGGTGTTCTAAGTGAAAATAAATATTTATCCCAAAATGACATGATTTATCTACCCAATTTATTTACCACTGGTCTGGTGTATGTAGGTGAGGCAGGAGTGGTTCTTATATTGGTATATAAAATACTGACTGGCACTTTACTGGCCTTCTGGTTCCCTCTGATCTGTTTCATCCATCTATCCCTTTTTGATATTTGTTAGCCGTCTTATAAAACAATGTTATACATTTATTTGGTAGCATCCCAAAAAATTGTTTATACAGCTTTAAGAGTTAACATTTGCAAATGTCCATGAAAATCTTGTACCTTTTTACTTATCATTCCCCGCTGTTGCAAATCATCATTATATTTTTCTAAATTTCAAGAAATATGCAACCTATAATGAATGACATAAACATTCTCAAATCATCTTAACACCTTATGTTATGTGCTCATATATACAGTGGCGTGAAAAAGTATTTGCCCCCTTCCTGATTTTCTCTATTATTGCATATTTGTCACACTGGATGTTTTCAGGTCTTTAGACAAAATATAATATTAGATAAAGGGAACCTGAGTGAACAAATAACACTTTTTTTTTTTACTTATTTGATTTATTTAATGAAAAAAGTTAACCAACACCAACTGGCACTGTGTGAAAAAGTAATTGCCCCCTAGTTAAATCAACCCAATTAAAGGGATAATTAGAGTCAGCTGATTGAACACAGCCAGGCTTGATTACAGCCAGCCCTGCTCAATATAAACCTCACTTATTTTGGCCCTTACCATCAGAGTCACGTTGCCAGCACAAAGATTCAACAAGCACATTATGCCATGATCAAAGGAAGTTCCTGAAAAGATCAGAAAAAAATGTATTGCCCTCTATCAGTCTGGAAAGGGTTACAAAGCTATTTCTAAGGCTCTGGGACTCAATGGAACCACAGTGAGAGCCATAATCTCCAAATGGAGAACACTTGGAACAGTAGTGAACCTTCCCAGGAGTGGGAGGCCTGCCAAAATTACTCCAAGGGTGCAGTGTAAAATCATCCAAGAAGTCTCAAAGGATCCTAAAACAACATTCAAAGAACTGCAGGCTTCTCTTGCCTCAGCTAAGGTCAGTGTTCATGACTCCACAATCAGAAAGAGACTGGGCAAAAATGGGCTTCATGTGAGAGTAGCAAGCAGGAAACTACTGCTAACCAAGAAGAACATAAATGCTCGTCTCTCATTTGCCAAGAAGCACCTGGATGATCCACAAGCCTTTTGGGAAAATGTTCTATGGACAGATGAGTCCAAAGTGGAACTTTTGGACAACATGGATCCCATAATGTCTTGCGTAAAGCAAACACAGCATTCCACAGTAAGAACACCATACCAACAGTCAAACATGGTGGTGGTAGTGTGATGGTGTGGGGATGCTTTGCTGCCTAAGGACCTGGATGACTTGCCATAATTAAAGGAACCATGAATTCTGCTCTGTACCAGAAATTCTTAAGGAGAATGTCCAGTCATCCTTCCGTCAGCTGAAGCTGAAGCGTAGTTGGGTCATGCAGCAAGACAATGATCCAAAACACAAAAGCAAGTCTACATCAGAATGGCTAAAAAGAAGTAAAATTAAAGTTTTGGAGTGGCCAAGTCAAAGTCTAGACTTAAACCAATAGAGATGCTGGCAGGGACCTGAAACGAGCAGTTCATGCTCGAAAACCTACCAAATGTTACTGAATTAAAGCAGTTCTGCGAGGAAGAGTGGTTAAAATTCCTCCACAGCGATGTGAAAGACTGATATTGAATTATAGGAAGTGTTTGGTTGCAGTCATTGCAGCTAAATGTGGCATAACCAGTTATTAAGTGTAAGGGGCAATTACTTTTTCACACAGTGCCAGTTGGTGTTGGTTAACTTTTTTTCATTAAATAAGTGAAATTAAAAAAAAAAAAAGGGTTATTTGTTCACTCAGGTTCCCTTTATCTAATATTACAATTTCCTCTAAAGACCTGAAAACATCCAGTGTGACAAATATGCAATAATAGAGAAAATCAGGAAGGGGGCAAATACTTTTTCACGCCACTGTATATCATTTCAGAGCTATTGCATCCATATTTATTTCAGCAGGATTATTTTTTCTTGCACTGTAAAAAGTACAACAAATTAAGATTGCTAACACGCAAGTTAAAGAATGATAAAGATAAGATTTCGTGGGCAGGTCAAACACACATTTGGAAATCACAGATAGCCTATCAAGAGGGATCCTATCTCTCCAGTAAGTTAGGAAAAGGATTAGAAAAATGCAGCTGGAGACTAAGGACACATGTGCCCAGAACAGCCAGTTTGACTTGAGGTCTGAATCCATAGCAGCATAAAATCACGAAATAAAAATTTGAACAGCATAAAAACATGGCACGTTCACAACAAGCATGTCATGTCCTGGGTCATTAGCTGCACACTATTACAGCCAGTGGTACCCATATGAAAGTCACTTCTGCATCAGCAGGACTGTTACCTAGGTAACGAGTGATGTCCTCGCATCACACAACTGCATATGGGTACAAGAGGAGGGCCTGACAAGGCGCCCTGTTCCACACAGCCACACCACCTCAAAGCATCCTATAAAGAAGCAGCCAAGCATTGAGCGAACAACAGAGCCCAATGTAACATTATTAGACAGAGCTACTGTGAGAGAAGGATATGTATATATGAGGCAGAATATTAAACATAAGAAAATGGTGACGCAGCAAACAGTGTATAAAGTATACTGGAGACTTCACAAAACATCACACGAAAAGTGGATACACTGTGCATAAAAGATTGGAAGCTAAACAGCAAGCAGGGCAATGTAGTAAACAGTAATGTGAAGTAAAATAACTGAAAAACACTTAAGAGCAGTTGGCACCTTCAGTAGAACTTTAGCAAACATCTTCTGAGCCCTCAATGTTCTTTCCCTTTTTGTTGACTAGTTTCAGCCTGCACCCAGTTGATGACCATGCCCTTTGGCTGCAATTACTGCACTCTCCAACTTTCGCTGCTCATGTTTATCTTCATCTTCCACCCTCCCTCCTACTTATCCCTCTGTTACTCTGTGTTCCCATGTATACATTCTACTTATTCTAGCTATTGTATTGATCTACCATTGTAACCTAATATGCCGACCTATTTATTGTTTTGTTCCTATTTCTGTAACTTGTATTTGTTCTCTGACACGGAACCTTTGTAAAAGAGCCTGGCTCAAGGGTACTTGTAATCCTAGTTGTAATAAAATTAAAAATAAAAATGTTAGACATAATTTGGCTTGTATTTCACATTAGTTCTATATTCCTCCTCTCCACTATTTATTACTGAGGCCATTTACATAAAAATTGGATATTTGTTCCTGAAGAGTTCATCTATTCCTGTTGCTTTCTCCCTACCTGAAGTCATAATGCACTGATTGTGACATTACAGTTACTACCATGGCAACAAACTGTGATGTCACAACACAGGATAATGACTTGAAGTAGGGAGTAAGCTACAGAGGCAGATTAACTTTGAGATATAAAGGTCATATATTCATGCAAATTTCCTCAGTGATAGATAATGTTGAGGAGAATTTTATAGAATATGTATGGAAGGCAAGCTGAGTTGTACCTAAATATTATGTTTTTCAAAGTTTTCTTTGAGGTGCCAGCAGCTCTTTAACATGCTAAGGGAGTAAAAAAAGAGATGACTGAAGCCACACAGAAGTGAGACAAAGAAGAAATGCACTAATTATGGTGCAGTACACATTTAAAAGGAAAAAAAACGACTGTATGTTACAACAGAAGTGAATTGAAAAAAAATTAACATATGGGAAGCCATTGAGAAGTACAAGCATAAGCATTTTAAGGCAATACAGTATGAACAAGAATTTGAGAATACAGTCTGTGTACTAAATGCTTTTAACTGAAAAAGGTTTAAAACAAGACAAGGATCTCATTCTTCCAGAGAACTTAGGAATATCAGGCCCCATATTCAAAAGTCCCAGCCTGCATCGCGCAAGTGCCTGCGCTGCGCAACCAAGGTGCACCGGCACAAAATAATGGTATATGCAGGAGATGCATCGCGAGATGTGATCGCGCATATCCAGCTGAATATCCCAAGCATGTGCAATCGCACAGTGGGAAATGCGCGGCATGGCAGGTGACCTGAGCGGATATGCGTGCTAGGTGGCCACATGCACAGTGCGCAAAATTGCAGTATTCAGCCGATATATGCAAATTGCCTCATTGCACATTCCGAGCCCATTCCCCACGTGTGCAGCTCAATACTGGAATGTATTCAGGCCATTTTAATACCCCAGGCATGCGCAGTTCCAGCTTTGCTGGGCTGCCCCACCACCCCAAAAAAGTGAAAAGGAGGTATTGCAGCCTAGCAGGCAGGTGTGATGGACTGTGTGTGTGTGTGTGTGTGTGTGTTGCATTGGACTGGGTACAGTGCTATTACCCATAGCTATGTACAGGGTCGGACTGGGGTACAGGGGCCCACCTGGACAAGCAGCAGGGGAGGGCACAGGGTGACAAAGTCTGATTGGTATACCACATGCATGTGAGAAACTAGCTCCATATGCAGCGTACAGTCACCTGCAGTGCCCCACACATCCCCGTATGTGATGACCATGGTGTTAACTGCAAGGAATGGCAGTCTGCAGAGGGTGACCAGGTACCCAAGTGGTTGTGTGTCACAGGTAAATCCCTGGCCTGTGCCAGGCTGCCACTCAAACCACCAGGATACCTGGGCACCGTTGCCCCAGACATCACCCTAACATACTAACATGCCAGCAGAATAGGCCTAACGGTCTTTCGTGTCTGCTCGTTTGGTCAGTCCCCAACCTGGGTGCTGACCTTGCTGTCCCCCTCGCCTTCTCTGGCTTCTCCCTTCCCAGTTCCGGATATTCTTGCTGCATTGGATTTTGCTTCCAGAACCTTCCCTGTACCTGTCCCATCTCTCTTGAACCCCTCCACTGTCTCTGCCTCCACCAGCCCCTAGGCAGTGCATTCCATGGCTCCACCACCCTCTCAGTGAAGTAGCACCTCCTTTCTCCCTGAATCTTCCCTCCAGCTTCCAGCCATGCCCTCTAGTGGCCCCTTCCTCCTTCCTTCAAGCACCCCAACTGTTCCTCCCCTATTTACCCTCTTCATGTACCTAAAGACCTCTATCCATGTCCCCCGTCCCTTCTCTCTTCCAATGTGTACATATTTAGCTCTTGAGCCTCTCCTCATAGGTCCTGTCCCCAAGCCCCAAATCATTTTGGTTGCCCTCCTCTGGACCCTCTCCAGGAGGTTAATGTCCCGCTTTAAGTGTGGCCTCCAAAACTGCACGCAGTACTCAAGGTGCGGCCTCACCAAGCAGTTATACAGAGGGAGTATCACTTCCCTCCTTCTGGAGGTGATCCCCCTAGCGATGCATCCCAGCATCCTGTTGGCCTTGGCTGCTGCCCTCCTACAAGTCTGGGTACATGCCACCACTGGGTGGCACCCTGCAGGCCATGGCCCTTGGTACATGTGCTGCAGTGTGGCCATCTGCACCGCTGGTGTGCAAGAGGGGCACCCAGCAACACTGACACGTGGCAGCTGGACGGTGCCCGTGTTGTGCTGGCACCTGTGGCTTTGGGTACTTCCGTCCTGGCATGACTGCTGTGTATTGGTGCCTGGAGCATGTACTGGTGCACCCCCACAGGCTTTCCCAGGATGGCCTGTCTGTAGTTCTGTGGTCTTCTTGTGGGTGACTGACTGATTTAGGTCATCCTTTTGTAAGCTAACTTTGCGCAGCACACTTCTGGGATGCGTGGCAAGCATGCCATACATTTGCTATATACGGATGTGCGATTCGTATTCATGTACCCGCCCTTTTTTGTGCTGCATACATTATTTCTGCGCGCCGCACATTCAGAAACGCGCTATGCATCTCTCCCTTTTGAATATCGTGCTTCTGCACATTTTCTGAGGTACATCGTGCATCTCCACTTTGGGCATCTCATCTCCTTTGAATATGTGGGCCATACTGTTTACTTTTTACAGTGCAAGACGAAAAAATCTTGCTGAAATAAGTGTATGCAATAGCTTTGAAATGATATATATGAGCACATAAGGTGTTACATGCTTTGAGAATGTTTGTCATTCATTATAGGTTGTCTATTTCTTGAAATTAAGAAAAACAATGATTCACAACAATGGGAAATAAAGTAAAAAGGTACAAGATTTTCATGGACATTTGGAAATGTTAACTCTTAAAGCTGTACATACGCAATTGTTGGATGCATACCGAATAAATATATTGTATAACAGTGTTTTATAAGACGGCTAACAAATATCAGAAAGGGATAGATGGCTGAAACAGACCAGAGAGAACCAGCAAGCCAGTAAAGCGCTAGTCAATATTTTATATAAGAATTTATACAATGGGGGTGAGGAATAAATGAGTGAGATAATGTGTTGTTTTCATTGCAGTGGAATAACCACTGTGATGACATCACCACTGTGAGAATATTTACCGATATACACACAGTGCCTACATCACTAGCAAATATTCTCACAGTGGTGATGTCACCAGAGTGAGAATATCTTCACTGCTGCCTGCATTCTAAATGTAACAGTTTCAGTTTCTATTTCTCACTGTATCCTGCAACTAACTCAATTAGCATTGCAAAAGACAATCACCTGTGTCCCATAGCTTTTCTGACACTTCTAGCCCATTACTGTGCTGCTGTAATCTTCAAAACAGGCTCTTTCATAAAGCAGTTTCTCTTTCTGAGTGCTGCCTGCAACAGTTTCTCTCTCACTGAAGCCTGCAACTTACTCAATTAACATTGCAAAACACAGACACCTATGTCCCATAGTATTTCTAAAACTCCCAACCCATTACTATGCTATTCTCGCCTTCAAAAATGCTTCCATTGTAAATGACAGTCCTTCACCACACAGTTTCTGTTTCTCATGCCTAGCTACAGGTAACTCCATTACCATTGCAAGGCACGTTCACCTGTTTCCCATAGGGTTTCTAACACTCCCAGCCCATTCAGAAACACTTACACACATACAACCACTGCTGTCAGTATAGCCTAGAGGTTAGAGTAACAAGCTGGGAATAAGCTTGCTACATCCAGCAAACCAGTCCTGTGTTTGATTCTCACAACCTCCACTTGCATACTGTGTGACTCTGAACAAGTCACTTAGCTGCCCAGTGCTCCGAGGTTACCCCTGAAAACATACCCAGTTACCAGATACTAAAATAAAAAAAAAAAAAGAGTTAACAGGAAGAGAACACTGAAAAAAATGTTACTAAAGCTCCTATTCCCATTGTATAAATCACACACATGATGTGTAGATCGTGGGATATGGAAGATATTCTCACTACTGCAGAGTGAGCTGTACATTCTCACTTGTGCCTCCTGCACTCGTGAGAATACACAGCTCACTCTGCAGGAGTGAGAATATCTTCCATATCCCACTTCTGCCCATCTTGTGTCCCCTATATACACCATACCAGTGGTGAATAAATTGGGTAAATAAATCATGTTATTTTGGGATGAATAAGAACACCATTTATTTCACTTAACACAATTTATTTCACTTGGAACATGTTATTTCCACTTAGAATCCGGAAATAGAATACAGAGAACAATGAGCCAGATAGAGAACTTACAATGGCAAGAAAGGAAGTTTTAAGCTAAAACAAAGTAAAACACTACAAATGGTATGGTATGTATCAAATACTTAATGGGTTGCAGTAGAACACATTTATCTCCATACATGAGTGGTAAGACCTTCATAACTGACTCGTGGCTTCGCCACTTGTGAGTTATGGGTCTTATAACTCATTAGTGGAGATAAATGTGTTATTCTGCTACAATCCATTATGTATTCCTGATATAAGAACAGGAAGCTGTGAAAAGTAGGTTGAACATGATTTACATATTAAACTATGAAGTATGAAATTGTAATATATATTAAAATACAGATCCATATACATATGTGTTGGAAATTGATTACATTGATAGAAAATTTAAGTATATAACAAGAACGTTTTTTGAAAACCAACCAAGTGAAAAATGAATATTGTGAAAATATGATTTTTGTTTACAGCCCCCAACCCACGAAGATGCCAGTAGGTGAAATGTTGGGGTTAGCCACAATTTAATCAAAGAATAAAGACCTTGTAAAGAAAGAAATTGGTGTAAAGAACGGATCTTTGCCATTGTTTAACCAGGAGTTGCACACTAGGCCAAAGCTTGTTTCCAGATGCGACTGGAGAGCACAAGAAAGTTAAGTTACTTGCTCAGGATCACACAGTATGCACTTAGGTGGCTGTGAAATTTAAACCCAGGTCTCCAGATCTGCAGCTCAGAGCCATAACCCACTGTGCTATTTTGCCTCCTTTAAGAATCGGAGCGACCGCACTGACTTTTTGTTTTCACAAAATATTCCATACATTGGTATGCTCCACTGTAAAACAGGGCTGAAATGAAAAAGCGATTGCCCTTGGGACCCTCCTTTGCAACAGATTTTATTTTTATTAAAACCATGCAATGCTACAAGTCATTTCTGGAGTCTTTGGTCATGTGGATTCAATATAAATAGTTCAGCTCACCCCTATGTCAGGGCAGCTGCTGCAGTTGCCCTGACGTGATGATAAGGTTGACCATTTCTTTTTGTTTGAATTCATGTGACCAAAGACTCCTAAAATGATTTTAAAATTTGCTTTTGTGGTAAGTGTGATACAGTATTTCTCTAGTTGTATATTTTAAAAATGTGCTAAAACAGTATTTGTGTGCTAAAACAGTGGTTTGCGAAAATTACCTTTTTTTTTTTTTTTTTTTTTTACTCTGTGCCCTTGCCCCTTTTGAAGTCTTCCCCACCCCCACTTTTCCCAATGTTCCGGCACCCATGTTTGTAATTGTTACAAGCAGGGTTGGTTATTATCTGATGAAGTCCAAATTCTTGAAACACTGCTCGAAATGTTTCAGCCTGTTTATCTAACTAGTTAGAAGTCTCCCATGATTATCCATTCCTGTTGGCTTAGGGATAGTTTTGCCAGATTTGTAAATTAAATCTTTCTTCTCTTTTGTACAACCTGGAGAAATGTACATGACAAAGTTTGTTAGTATTTTGGCTCCAGCTATCATCAAATTTTTTTTCTATATATAGTTTTATCAGCTTTTCGCTAATTTCTCCCCTTCCCCTGAGTGTGCTCATGGAGGCACACCACGCCCGGGGTGCCCTCCCGCAACACTGCCGCCCCCTCCCACCCACGCTATTCACCAGACCTCCACCCGGTGGGAGCAGAACTACGGGGGTGGGCGACGACCACCCTGGGAGAGGAGAGCTGCTTTTCGGCTGCTCAATCCTGCCTCTCCCCCCCCCCCCTTGCCGGCTCTCTGATCCGAGGTCGTCCCTGAACCTGAGTCTCCGGCATGGCACTAGGTAAGGTGTCCAGTGCCTCAATCCTCAGTGCCACCGGGTCGACAATTTTTATTTTAAAGAAAATCACAATCGGTAGCTTTAAGTAAAGAAGGGCACTCAATCACCATAAATTTGTGTGACAAAAGGAACATGCATCCTCCCCTTCTGTTGCCAACCTTGTCCTTTCTGAACACTCTGATCTAAATAGCCCACATTTTGAAACAGGGTCAGAAAATCATGTGGGCCTTGATGGAATGAGGCAAGGAAAACAAGGTCTCTCCCCCGATCAAATCTAGGCCATAAACACTACGAATTAATGAATAATTAACTATCCCTGAAATTAAAGGGAGACTCTGTCACAGTCGCACTCCGCAGGTCAGGCCCTCTGCTCCCGCAGTGCCAACCTCGAAGTGCAATAGTGTGAACAGGAGACAGACAGGGTAACCCTCCTGTCTGTTTTGGGTCCGAATCACCTACTAGCCTCGAGTCCTGGGGGTCAGATGTGAACCTTATGCTAGTGCACCCAGTTAACCGGCTGAGATATGTACCCTCTTCGGTAATGCAGTACAGTCCTTTGCCCAGTGGCACCCAGTCAGGTTTTGAAAACGTACCCTTATGAGACCTAGGTATATGCTTACCTTTAGCAAGATTAGTAACACATTCAAGCCTTTAACAGCTGTCAGAATTAAACACTGGTTAAGCATTCACATTCAAAAGAAAACTGAGAAGACGCATAGTATTTAAAGGAAAATATTGTTTACTAAAACTTGTAAAATAGGTAAAATATCAAACACAGAACAAATATATCAATAACTTAGTCACATAAAAAATGGGAAGTTACAGAACACAAAGATACCTACCACAAATACTTAAAAGTTCTTGCCTAGCCTAGATGTTACCATAAAGTGCCTTCTTAAGTCCAGAGAACTAAGTGTCTCTCTTGAGTCCAGAATAAAAAGCTGTTTTCCTCAGATGCCTGCCCATTTCAAAATCGCTCTCCCCACCCCTTTTGGTGAGGTCACAGTTAGATCCTCTTGTCTTTAACTTCTTAGCGTAACTATCAACAAGGATGTATGTTATTACTGTGAAAATCAGCAACTAGCCATTTCCCAAATATGACTGTTGTTGATCAAAACATCCCCTTTGATGTTTCACAATCCTACAATCATGTCACTAGTTCTCTGCCAGGTGAGAAAACCATAAAGGATCAGCCAGATTACTTCCCTTCCTGCTAGGGTCATAACATTCATATTTAGTTTCCAACTTCAAAAGCAGGAACAGGTTATAAGGGGTAATAGACTGTCCCTCTGGAAGGAAGGCTTTTAAGTAGGGGGTTTTCCTTGTCAGTTTAATATAATGCTACTTCAGCAACACTGACACCTTGGAGGTCAAAGGTCAGGTCTCTCATCCTGACTACCATTCTTAAGCAGCAGTCACATACCGTACACATTTTATTTATAACACTAATATTATAGAATATAACAATAAGCAGGTGGCAGAGACTCCACCTAAAGTAAAACAGAGAAAATATAAGAACTATCCCTGATATTAAAAACATTGTAAATACAATATGTCACTCTAAAAATAGTTATTTAAAAAATCAACAGTCTTGCATTAGCATGGAATGGAACCCAGAAAAAAAAAAAAAATGTAAGCTGTCTCCTTGCAGCCTCCGCTGTAGACTCCCACAGGAGACTTCAGCTACTGTTGTGGCAGCCACTCCCACAGAGTGCTGCTTGGCATGGCTCTCCTTTTTTCTATAGAAGTTTTTATCCGCCTTTTGACAGGTACAGGCGGCTGTATTCAGTCCTGCCATTGGCAGCCGTGGCCATCTCCTCCATTATCCAGGGACAGTTATCCCCTGCAGATTGCCTTCATGGCAGGGCTGGGAAGGGAGGGCCATCCTCCCCTACCCAGAATACAAATCCAGATGGTCCCTGGATCCAGAGAGACTGAGCAGGCCAGCGACATGGCAAGCAGAGCTTCATGAAGCCCATCTTCCAGTTTTCCTCCTGTTTTCTCCCTTGGGCGGTACAGACGTGCAATAAGCACACTGTGCGAGCTCCTCTCTGTGGAGACGCCCCCTGGTGCTCTGAATGTGTGCCCTCTCCACTGTTTGTGGCTCACATGCACCACCATCTGGATTCCTCCAGATGACGGTCAAGCAGCAAGGCACGATATCCCCCCCCCCCCCGAGGGAGGAGAGCAGTTCTACGGATGCTCAGTCCCCAGTCCCCCGGCTAAGCCCCGAGCAACCCGGGTCCTCTCCTGAACATGGGTCACCTGTGTGGGAAGAGGTAAGGCACTCATGGTGCCTCAGCCCTCTACACCACCAGGCCAGCATGTGGCTCTCCTTTTAAACTTATAGGCATTGCCCCTTGTGATGTGACTCAACAACAGACCAGACCAGACTGACAGCTGTCATGGTACTTGCTATCAGTTTAAGGACTTGGTACTGGGGATTATAAAAACCACTGAAATCTGAAATGCTTGTACACGCTTATTGCAAAACCCTGGGGATGCAACCAAGTACTCTGAGCTACCTGGACTGCTGGTGAAAAGGGATCGTGGTGACTATAACCACCCCTGTCCTAGAATGGCACCCTCCACTCACCTCCACAGCCGGCCACTGACTGCCACACAGAAGTCCTGTAATGAAAACAAGTATAGTGATACAGTACTTGCAGGAAATCCAATCTAGTTAACACACAAGATCAGTGACTTTGAAGAGACATCAAGTACTGTATCGCCGTTCTTGCTTGCATAGCAACACAGGATGTTCAGGCGGCAGATGGTGGCCGGCTGTGGAGGTGTATGGAAGGTGTGAGCCGGCCACCATGGGTAGGGCTTCTGCATGTGTACTAAAGTACTGTATATGCCTTGGATTGTGAGTATCTATGCATGTTTAAAGCCTAAAAACTGCTGCTTCTCTATTATGAAACAAGAAAGCATGTGCCCTTTTAGTGGAGTGGGTGCCGACCCAGAACAGCCAGGAAAAAGAACACATACAGTCATGCACTGCATTTCGCAAGATTAGTAAACTGTTGCTCCCATAGTGGTAGTTGAAACTATCCCACTTATTTTATATCCAGTAACAAGTGCAGCATGATAGCCCGTCACTTTGCATCCTTTGTATGATGCTTCATCAGGGTGCTTCTGTATTACCTTGCTGTGTACGGTTCTATTATTGTGGTTTAAGGTTGGGATTATTACAGTGCAAAAATAGAAGTAAATTACTATCCAAACCTCAGATTAATTCTGTATCCTCTATTCGGATAATATATAGCAGCCATTTTGGAACTGGCCAGAGTTTGTTTTATATATGACATCTTTTCGACACTGGGGTTGGGTAGCAGTTGTCTGAATCGGGGCACTTGGGGTGTCATTGGCGGCACAGGGGTTAGGCTTCCAGTGGCTGTAAATTCTTTGTTTTTCTTTTTTTAATTGGTCTAAAACTAGATGGTTACAGTGTGTTCATAGGTCACACATGATTACTTTCTGGTTTCCCAAGGTGTTGTGAAATTCGTCTTTAAACCTACGCACTCCTGCAACAGTGCTTAGGGGGTGATGCTTGAATTGGCGTTCTCTTGCTTGGGGCTGTTTTTTATGTTGTTTCTTTGATTTTTGTTGTTACTGTTGTTGTTAATTTCATGTGCGCACACTCAATATTTTCTTTTTTTGTAACCTTTTTTATTAGAAAATGTTCATTTTAAAAATAACAAAACCACCACGCTTGGGGAAAGAACCTTACAAGCCTGCAAGTTTTGTGTTTCAAATGCAAGACTTTGTTATTGATTAGCAAAAAAAAAAGCCCTTTATTTGTAAGATTTGTTGCCACTTAAAGCCACTAAACCAAAATGTCCACAAAACTGCGAAGTTCTGAGAGCTTATCCCAGAATAAGTGCCTTTGATATTTCATGTTCAGATGTCAGTTTTGAAGCTATACATTTTTGTTATTTTAGGTTGCCTTTTTTTTCCCTGCTGTATCATAAAATGTCCCTTTCCCTCGTTGCGACTCTTACATTAGCATTTCTTTTTTTACGATTTGAGATTAAGGAACTTTCCTTTTAATCTGGTTATCCCCAGGTTTTGCCAGTAATTTCAGGTGGTTTTGAATACCCATTGTTTAGCATCACTTTTCTTGAGACTAAGATGAACTAGCATACAACAAAAACTGATTCTTCTCCTTATGGGACAATAGGTGTTCCAAAAAAACAAAATCACAGTTTAGGAAAGAGAAAGTATGCATAGAATTATGAAGAAAATGAAAAAAGGAGTTGTATAGAATCATTGATACTACATTATTCCCATCCTTCTCCACACATGTTAACATGCACGTGTTTCTGAGAATGGAAGCAGTTTGATTTCTAAATATGACAAATAGTCCTTGAGACTAACATTGCCCCTACCCTTACACATTCTTGAATGGCTAAGTACAGTACAGTAAAGCAGAGTCAGCCCCCAAAGAATTATGGTATCCTGTTTGCTAACTAAAAATTATTGGTCCAGCAAGCTATCATTTAACATATTATAATTAAGCGATAAGGCATGGCAGGGTATGCTTTATTGTGGTATGACAGCACACATCGGGAAGTGAAGCCCAAGGCAAAGTCGAGGGCTTTATGTACCCAAGAGGTGCCATTATCCCTCAATTACGCACACCTTGGAATGCTTTACTGTAATTATAAAATGGCTTCCCTGATTTTTTTATTTCAGAACCAAGTAATGAAGTTCAGAAAGTTGAGCATTTTTTGACCTGTGCGGGGATAACAGCATGGTCATGTGATTGGATTCCACCAATCACAGTACAGTATTTCTCTTACCCATTTTATAATAACAAATAGCCAACTAACTTTCTGTAGCACTCCACATTGTCAGTGGGTAATCATAACAACAAGTATTGTGCACCCCTACCAGAGGGAAATGCCACAGCCCAAACTTTAGAATGTTTGGCACATGAGGATTCTAAGCAGTAGCAACTCCCCAGTTCAGCTGTGCCATTAGAAGGGGTGGCAGCTACTCCAAGAAGCTGGCACTTAGATGGGTCTTCCCTTCTAGTTCTCCTTTTCTTCCTTTCGTTTTTCTCTGGTTGTTTCTGTCTTTTCTTCCTTCCTAAAATGTTTGAAGCAGTGTAGAGTTTTTATGTATGTTAACATTGAGTCTTTATTGTGTATTAGTAATTCATTTCAGCATGTACTGTCTCCGAGGGGATTTGAAATCAAAAGTGTAAATTTGTATGCCTAGTAACGCTGTCACTTGACAGCCTATGTTTTGTCTTACTGTACTCCCACTCCCCCACCCTTTTTTTTTTTTTTTCCTGTTCTTCCTCCCCCTCCTGCTTTGTTGTATGGCAAAGGATGGAGGTGCATCTCTGCAGGCTTCTGGTACAATACAATATATCTTTCAAGCATCACTTTTTGTAATGGGAAATGGTTGGATGCAATTATTAGAGACCTCTTCCAGCATAAGAACTGTACCAGAACAAGGGGGCATGATATGAAATTGGAGAGGGGCAGGTTAAGGGGAAATGTGAGGAAATTTTCTTCACAGAAAGGGCAGTAGATACAGTACATGGAACAGACTGCTGCTGGAGGTGGAGGAAGTGACCACAGTAGAGGGTTTTGAACATGCCTGAGACAGGCATAGGGGAACCTTAGAGGTGGGAAGAAGTGGAGAGAAGCCATTGACTGGTTAGGGTCATAGGCCACAAACTAGTGCTGGGTTTAGGGCAGACTAGATGAGCCTGGCAGTCCTTACCTGACAGCAGTTTCTATATTTCTGTTGCACTTAAATCCGTATGTGTCTACATGCTGTATTCGGACAACTAATAAAGCTGAGTTTTAAAAAAGGTAGCAGCTACTTTTATCTTCTTTCAAGATTTCAAGACTTTTTAGGGGATGCAGTTCTGCTGCCTGTTCAGCTGTGGCTTTCAGATTGAATAACCTGCCTTTTCCCATTTCCCTGTCAGGATTGGGTGTCACTTCTGCCTTTTTGAGGTGTTATTAATGGTCTCCATTAACAAACAAAAAAAAAAGTGCCACAGGTGGTACATTTTTATTATTTATGGGGTGTCAAAACAACAGCGTAAGACTGCCATAACCCAGAGGGGTCAAGGTGATGGCGGGCGCAGGTGATCTTGAGGGGAGGTTCAGTTCCTTCGGAATTTCGGCTCAAGAGAATAGAGGAGCCTGCTCTGGTAACAAAGGTTACAGTATCAGAGGAGCCATGGCCAGACGCCATGCAGGAGGTCCAGCACCAGAAGCCTGGTGCCTCACAAGAAGGTATACAGGTCCATCCCTGACTCCTTTTCTTTGGTGGAAGACTACAGGACTTTTTTTCTCAAGGTGGGTCAAAAACAACATCAGATGCCTTATTAGGGGATGCTTTTTCCGCCCCGGTTTTCAAGGACGACTTGTCACAAGGCCAGGCATTGTTGGAGATCGTGACCCCCACACCCATGCAATTAGGGCCATTCTACAGGTCCCACTAAGCAATCAAGGTTAGGGGTCCTATTGGATCTATTTCGTAATTCCCAAGAAGTTTGGGGGGGGGGGTTCAGACCCATTCTGGATTCGAAGCACCTGAACAAGTTTGTGTGCCACAGACCTTTCAAGATAATATCCCTGAGGTCAATCACCCGGGCTGCTCAGCCAGGGGGTCTTCTCAAGCCTCAGTACATCTGACAGATACCTACCTCCACATTCCCATCCATCAGTCCTACATAGAGTATCTGGTTCTCGATATTGGGCCAACTTTTCCAGTATAGGGTACTTCTGTTCACTCGTGCATCAGCCCCCCACCTCCCCGAGTTCCTTAAAGATGTGGATAATCCTGGTGGCTCAGTTTCATCAGAAAGGGCATTGTGTCTCTTTGAGTGACCTGCATATTCATGCACCGACGTTGTCGCTGGCAAGAGGTCAGTACTGAGGACTCTGAAGATGATAGAGTCGCACAGCTAGGTGATGAACTGGGAGAAGAGCTCTCTTGAGCCATCACAGACCTTGGAATATCTGGTAGCATTCTTCAGCATGAAACCAGGGAAGGTTTTCTCTCACTTTCCTGAAAGGAGACCTTATTGACAAAAGTCAGTGGCTTAGAACGCAGTCATCTGCATCTGCCTTCAGTCTGCTGCGGTTTCTTGGCCTCATGGCAGGCAGCAACAGATTTAATCTGTGGGTTCGCTTCCATGTGCGGCCTATTCATGTGAGTTTGCTGACGGCCTGGGATCCCTCACTGGAGGATTATCAAGTCAGGTTTCCCTTCACCCCTCAGCTTTGTCACTCCCTGAGTTGGTGAATGAATGTGCAGGATCTCAGCAAGGGTTCCACTTGAACTTCCACAGAGTTGATTCTCACAGCAGATGGCAGTTTGCACTGATGAGGGCAGGCCAGAACCAACTTCCCACTGGGGGAACTTGGTCAGTCTAGGAACAGCATCTCCACATCAGTGTTCAGGAGATGGAGTCAGTCTGCCTAGCTCCCCTTCAGTTTCAAACCATGCTGCTAAGCATGACGAGCATAAACATTAAGGCAGCACAAAGCAGGGAGATGTTTCAAGTGGCCACCAAACTGTTGGCAGTACACCTGGCAGGGGGAGTTGAACCTTTAGGTGGACTAGCTAAGTTGCAGAAATGTTCACCCCATGGAGTGGAGGTTGAACCCGGAGGTTTTCAAACTCCTGTGCAATCAGCTCGGTCAATCTCAGATCGATATGTTTGCATCCGGCAACAATGCTCAGATACAAAAAGGTTCTTTAGTTGTTTTTCTGCTATCCATAGACAGAGGCAGTGGTCGCTCTGTCTCAGAATTGTACCTTTAGCACAGCGTATGCTTCCCCCATTAACTCTTCTTCCAAAGTCATAAAAATAAATATAACAGACACTCTAGAGGAAGCTGCCTCTTATTAGCTGCAGAGTGACCAAGAGGACCATAGTTCTCGGACTTAATGAATCTAGCCCAGCAAAGCACCCTTCCACCTTCTGGTGCAAAGAGACCCGCTGTCAGGGTCCTATTCTCCACCAAAATCCTGAAATGATGCAGCTCACAGCCTAACTTCTGAGAGGGGCCCCCATAAAAAAAAAAATTAGCTTTTTCTAAGAAACTGGTTGACACCTTGATAGCTGCCAGAAAACCTCTATGTCCACAGTCTATGCTCCGGTAAGGGCCACCTCTTTTTATCTTGGGCCCGAAGGGAAGGATTTTAAGCCTTCAGTTGCCTCTCTTCCACAGATTTTGGATTTCTACAGGAAGGCGTGGCAAGGGGGTTGGCATGGAGTACACTGAGAGGCCAGGTTTCTGCTCTCTGAGCACCCTGGGTTTTTTACCTAGGAACTAATAGGTGCGTGTTTAGTAGGAATCGTCCGGTGTCCTGATCTCCGGTTCCTCCTTGGGATCTGAATTGGGTTCTGAATGCCCCTAGCAAAGAGATTTTTGAACCGTTATCATCCATATCGCTGGATGTGTTGTTTTACAGGGTTTTCCTCATAAGGAGCCATACCTTATTAGGCATAAGGACAGATGGTACTCAGAACGGTTACATTTTTTTTTATCCCTAAAGTGATCATGGCCTTCCAGGTGTTCCAGGAAATAGGCCTTTCATCCTCCTGTCTGCAACCTTCTCACTGCAAAGAGAAGGAATTGCACAAGTTGGATTATCCCTCGCCATTAGGATCAGCCTTAAATGGACGTCTGCGTTCCGAAAGCCAGATAGTCTGTCTGTTTTTTCCTGAAACAGATAAGCAGGGTCAGGAGGCTTTTAAGGCCACCCTAGCTAAGAGGGTGTAGGCCTACATCGCTAAGGCCAATGTCAAGGCTCATCAAGGCTCACTCCGCCAGGGCTACGGCGACATCCTGGGCAGAGAGAGGTGAAGCAGTGCTTTTTAGGGTGATACAAGGCAACTGTGTGGTCTTCCGTCCACATGTTCACAAATATTCCAAACTGGATGTTCAGAGTTCTACTGATGGAGCTTTTGGTCGCAGAGTGCTACAGGCAGCAGTTCGCAAGTAATTTCTTAGTGCTTGCCTCTGGCATATTGGATAATATTCTCCCCCTCCTGGTTTCTCTGGGTACTGCTTCTTAGAACCCAGTTGTTATAATTACCCATTGACAATGTGGAGCGCTGCAGAAAGAAGTTTCTTCATACTTACCATAATTTCCTTTTCTGTTAGCGCCAACATTGTCAGTGGGGCTCACCCAGGAGCCTGACTGTTTGATAAAATCCCCTACTGTGTTTCTGACACCCCTATTTTGTTTTGCTGCACTGTACTCATAATAAATTAATTTAAAAAATATATATTTTTCAATCAGTCTGTGACCACAGGTTGACAGGTTTCGTGTTTTCCTTGTTGCAGGTAGTCTCACTGCATTCAGTTGTTGCCCAAAATCTATGCATCATTGTGTTTGTCAGCTTCAGTTTTCCAGATGAGCAACTGGTGTGGAGCCTGCCTTGTTGCCTGATTGTTTTCCTGCAAAGAGGATCAGATCATCCAAGCCCTGTGTACAGTGGGGAGCATTTATTTCTCGGATGTCTGCCATGGAGGTAAGACCACTTTAGTTACAGTGTTAAAGAATGTTGCATACAAGTAAATGGTGATAATATAGGCAAATGTGTAGCTACTATGGCACTACAAGGTCAGTAGTGACTGGGAGTTGCTGCAGCTTAGAATCTTCATGTACCCAACGTTCTAAAGCTTGGGCTGTGCCATTTCCCCTGGTAGGGGTGCACAATATCCAGTTATAATTACCCATTGACATTGTTGGGGCTAACAGAAAAGGAAATTACAGTAAATATGAAGAAAGTTCTTTACTAAATATTGTTTATGTGCCACCTTAAGTTATGTTAGGTATTGGAAACTGTAGTAAAAGAAAAAAATTACTTACCATAGTAATAATTCTTCTAAGGTATTCTTCAGTATGCCAGCTGAGTTCAGGTACCCTGGAGGAGGAGTTAATGCTAATGATTTTTTGGCATCAGCCAATCAGAGAGCAGGAAAGAGTGGTACCTGAACTAGAGCTAGTCAGTTAGATTCATTTCGAAGCTAAAGGGCAAAAGGCCCCAAGAATACTTACAAAAAACTATCAAACTATAGAATCAAGAACAATACATAACTATGAAAACGCCCATAATTGCAAAGCTTAAGACAGTGAAATTTGGCCAAAGTATGAACTGTAGAACTACTCAGTCAGATTATGTAGGGTAGGATGGGTGGGAGGTCAAGCATACTGAAGAATACCTTGGAAGAAATAATATTACCACAGAGAGTAATTTTTTCTTCTCACCCCAGGAATGCTTCAGTATGCTTGACAGGTGCAGACTACAAAGCAGTGCAGTTGGGAGGCAGGTACAGAGCCTACTTTGGAAAGAGGTTCTGCAGGACTGCTGTGCTAAATTTGGCATCTGACCTGGACTGTACATCCAGACAGCAGTGTGTTGTGAAAGTGTGTACTGTCTTCCAGGTGGCTGCTTTGCACATATCTAACAAGGGGATATTCCTTGCAGCTGCCACTGAAGCCATAGTGCCCCTAGTGGAGTGGGCCTTGAGGTTGCTGCTTACCAGCCTTACAGTAGCAGAACTGAACACAAGAGATTATCCAGTGAGAGATAGTCCTCTTAGAGGCAGGCCTGCCTTTTCCTACCTCGTCATAGGTAAGGAAGAGCTGAGTATGCGAAGTCCTGAGCTGCTTGGTGTGCTCCAGGTAGTAGGTCTGTGCCCTTTTCACATCCAAACTATGAAGCTTTATGGACTGGTTCAGGTGGAATTCTGACACTACTTAGGAAAGAATTTCCTGTTTTGTCCTGAGAACTACCTTATCCTTGTGGGAGATGATGTAGTTGGGTTTAGTGCAGAGTGCCTACAGTTCTGAAATCCTTCTAACTGAGGTGATTGCCACTAAAAAGATAATTTTCCAAGTGATGTACTTTAGTTCTGCTGTAACCATAGGCTCAAAAGGAAGCTCCATGAGTTTGACTATGCAGAGGTTAAAGTCCCAGAGAGGAATAGGTTCCTTCAGTGGCAAGGTGTAACATACCCTTGAAAATCTTCTTAAAGATGGGAAGAGAAATAGACTTTTCCTTCCCAGCGGAAATATAGGCAGAAATGGCTGCAAGGTGACTTTCAAGGATGAGGCGCATAGGCCTCAGGCCTGTAGGTGCACTAAGTAGTCAAGCACTGAAGAGAGGGAAGCTTTCAGTAGGTGAATATGCCTGTCCTTGTGCCATAGAGGAAAATCTTTTCCATTTTGAAGCATAGGTTTTTTTAGTACTTGGCTTCTTAGCCAGATGAAGAACCTTCAGGATTTGTTCTGAGTACTGAGAGTCTGGATACTCTAGCTCTTCAAGTACCAAGCTTTGAGGCAAAGAGACTCTATGTTGGGGTATGTTATCCCCATCTGAGGTAGAGTCAGGAGACTGTGGCTCAAAGGCAGTCAGATTGGTTGCTTGGCTGACAGGGCCAGTAGCAGGGAATACCATGGTTGTATTGCCCAGTCTGGTGTTACCAGAATCATGGTGGCAGGCGGGGTTCTGAGCTTCAGAAGGACTGGGGAACAGGGGAAAAGGAGGGAAGGCGTACAGGAACTTCCCTGTCCAATCCAGGTTTAGGGCATCCACTGGCATTGTGCCTAGAGCTGGAGACCTGCAGCAGTAGAAGGGTAGCTAGTGATTGAGGCTGTAGGCAAAGATGTCGATCTCTGGAGTGCCCCACCTCCTGAAAACTGTGGACAGTACTTGTCTGTTCAGGGCCCACTTATGGTGTCCCTGACTTGTGTGGCTCAGAGCATCTGCCAGCGCATTGTTCTTGCCCGGCAGGTGAATGGCTGAGAGCTGAATTTTCAGAGAATAAGCCAGAGACCAAAGTTTGATGGCCTCTGTGTAGAGCCTTGTGGACCTTGTGCCCTCCTCTACTTGTCGATGTAAAACATTGCTGTGGTATTGTCTGTTCTGATCTGAACAGACTGACGTTTTAGGAGAGGAGCAAAGGCTTTTATTGCCAGATAAACAGCTCTGAGTTTGAGGAGGTTTATATAGTAGAGGGACTCCTTGGGGGACCATGTCCCGCTTATGGACTGGTCTGCCGGAAGTGCCCCCCATCCTAGGAGGGAGGCATCTGTAGTAAGTACTGTGGACGGTTCCCTTTTTCTGGAAGGGAATCCCTTCCCTGAGATTCTGTAAGTCTTTTCACCAGTCTTGGGCATTTAGCAGAGTCCTTGTGACTGGAATGAGTTTTGACATAGTCTTTTTTCTGGGATCCTGTAGATACTGAATGTCCCTCATTTGAAATCTGGTGCCTGGTACCAGTAGAAGCCTCAGGAAATGTCTGGCTGGCCTTGGCTGGCCCAGGACGAAAGAGTTTGCTAAGCTCTGAAGATTGTGTGCCCTGTTGAGAGGGAGTAGGGCCATTTCCTTTTGTGCGTCCAGTTCTGCCACAATGAACTCTAGTAACTGAACTGGTTTTAAGTGGGAATTCTGAGTATTGATTAGGAAGCCTAGGGATTCCAGTACTCTGAGTTAATCTGAGAGAGTCTCTGACCTCCTGCAGAAACTTGCCCATTAGTAGCCAGTCGTCCAGGTAGGGGAAGACTGATACCTGATGTCTCCTGAGATAGGCTGCCACTACTGCCAGGCACTTTATTTATTTTTTGTTTACCGGGTAGGTGCATTAGCTATAAACGTGACTATTTTCAGGCATGACATGGGAGGTTACAAGGAAGGTATTACAGGTAAGACAGAACGCAGTAGACAACAGGATACAAAACCGTGTATAGTACATAAAGTGCAGCAATAAAATTATCAGATCTGGTCAGAGGCTAGTAGCAATCAAGAAAGGCAAGACAGGTTGTAGAGAACATCAGTATACAAAACAAGGGATTAAATCATGGATATGCAGCATTTCACCAAGTATAATTAAGGTCCAAACAGTTTCTTCAAACAATTCAAATCAAACCAACAGTAATATCAAGAGGATAAAAGGCAAAGCATTGAGGATAGAAGGGACACGAATAGGAGAAATCAGTGGAAAATAGAGCGAGCTGAGGGAGGATGAGAATTGAACTACCGTGATTGTAGACTAGAGAGAATTCAGCAGATGGATCAGGAGAGACATGAGAAGTAACTGATACGTGTAGAGAAGAGGAGGGGCAGAGGTGGGAGATACTAACAGCTTAGAAACAAAAGAGTGTTAAATGCAGATATTAGGTTGAGATATATAGAGTAAGGGCAGACAGCAGGAAGGGGGTAAGAATAAAGGTGTGGGGGAGGGGTGGATGCTGGGAACAGGACAGGGGAGTGGTAACACATGAAGTAGGGATTATGATGGGAGGCTATGAGCAGGAACACTTGAGATTGGATGAGGGGTCAGAGGGACTGTCTAATAGTGGTGGAGGGCTAATGGGTAGGCTAGGGGGAGATGTATGAGAGAGAGATGCAGGGGCGAAGGTGATGGCTGTTGAACAGGGGGCAGGAAACCATGCTGGTTAGCAGGGTAGCGGGGATATTGAATCTAAAGTGGATTGAAGCATGTGCAGGTGGCAAGGTCAGTGAGTAGGGTGCAGTGTTTCTCAAGGAAGATGTGATGGCTGGGCACCTCGCGGATCTCAAGTCATAAAGAGTTCCAGTACTTAGGAGCAGCATAGGAGAAAGCTGTAGTGCCTTTATTGGATTTACATCTAGGGACTTGTAGCAGAGACAAGTTCGATGAACACAGGCCATATGAAGAGGACTGGGGAGTGAGCAGGGAGGCAAGTGACCGAGGGGTATTAGATCTTATGATGCCATCTATCAAGGATCCTAGGGCCGTAAGCCGATGGGAGAGTGGTGAGACCCAATTTAGGTCAGCATAAAGCTGACAGTGGTGCTTGAGTCGAGGAGATACAGAGGCGTACCGACATATGTTGTTGTAAGTAACATCCCACTTTCGGAGAGTGGTGATGGAGGCGTTCATGTAAATTATAGATCCATATGTCAGGGATGGAAGAAGAATGCCTCGGGCAATAGTGAGTCTGCTGAGGGCGTGGGAGCATAACAAGTTTTGTAGGCCAAACTCAGTTTGATGTTTATAGATTTACAGGTGATCTGAATGTGCAGGTCAAAGCTGAGTGTGTCATCAAGGAGAATTCCCAGATACTTGAAAGAGGTGACAGTTGTGAGAGGAGCCCCATTGACACAGGTTACGTTAAAAAGCTTATGACAATCTTTCAATTTGGCAGTAGCACCAAATAGCATTGCCTGTGTCTTGGCCACATTGAAAACTAACCTTATTACTGATTAGCCAGGATTGGATTTCCTGAAAGGCAGTAGAGAGGTTATGGTTAATAACAGTTACGCAGCTGGCACTGCTGTACAGGACCAGATCATCTGCATAGAGGCTAGAGTTGCAGGGGATGGTGCTAGGGGATAAGCGATTGACACAGACAGTGAGTAGGAGAGGGCACAAGATAGAGCCTCTGGGGGACTCCAGTGTCAATATAGGTTTGTTCAGATAGAGCATTGTTGAATTTGACCATCTGCATTCTATTTGATATGTAGTTTTGGAACCATGCACCAGATTGAGTTGAGAAACCAAGGGCTAGGAGATTATCCAGAAGGAGAGGGTGATCAATGAGATTGAAGGCTTTAGTCAAATCTATAAAGACGGCTCCCCATGAGTAGGCTGTCATCCGTGGCGCATAGTATGTTGTTTGTGAGTTGAACAAGGGCCGTAGAGGTATTATGGCCCTTCCGGAAACCATGTTGGTTAGGCAACAGTAAATTGTACTTGGTGAGGAAATAAATCACTTGTGATGAAACCAGTTTCTCAAATATCTTGCTCAGGACTGAAAGAATTGCAATGGGCCGATAGTTAGCAATGTCTTTTTTGTCCCCTTTCTTAAAGACGGGTGTAAACCTAGCAATTTTCCATATGTCAGGAACGTGGCTTTGGCATAATGATAGTGTGAATATTCTGGCCAGAGGGGAAGCAATGATAGGGGCAGGCAGTTTTAGGAGCCTTGGTTCTAGGCAATCGGAGCCAACACTGGTACTATCTGATATATTCCCAAGTAGCTTAAGGACTTCAGATCTGGTGACAGCCTTAAAGTAGAAAGGGGGCTGTCTAGACAGTGAGTAAGGAGGCATCAAAGGAGGCTGGCTGGCTGGGAAGGATGAGGTATATTTTGAGAGGTCAGAGAAAATTCTGTTAAAGGAGTTGCAGTAGTAGTTGGGTCGTTACAATGCGCACTGTCCGTTACCATGTCATTTGAGGTGTGGGACTTGGTAGCACCCAGGAAGGTTTTTATATGGGACCAAAATTTTTTGGAGTCACCAGCTGCATCCAGGAGCAGGCCTTTGCAATAAGAACTTTTCGCCAGCCTAGTCTGACGCTTACAGAGGTTTCTCAGATATCTGTAGTTTTACATAATCTGATTCGTGGCCTGACTTTCTGTATTTTCTACAGCACTTGTCCCAATAGTGTAGTTGTCCGAGCAGGTCCTTATGTAGCCATCTGGTCTGCGTGCCACGTACTCTTCTGGTACAGTAAGGTGCAAGTGCATCCTGTATAGGCATGAAGCTAGACAGAAAAAGGTGTAATGCAGTTTGAGCATCCTTAGCCTGATAAAAAGGGGACCCATCAATGGAGAAGACATCTCGTAGGAATATAGTCATATCCATCTTGTCTAGGCTCCAAAATGTAATATACCATGGAGGGGGAGAGAGGACTGTAGAGGGACCCCAGATGCAATAGACCAGATTGTGGTCACTAATTATGTCAGGTAGTGTCCCTGTGGCCATAATCTTATGAACTTGATTAGCAAGGATCCAGTCAAGTAGGGTGCTGGAGGAGGAGGAAGACGATATCCTAGTGGGGTCAGTTATGACTTGGTGCAAGTTATGACTCTGAGTTAGGGTGAGGAGAGTATTATGGGTGTGCCCTATCCAATTCTGGTTCAAGTCTCCCAATATCAGTAGTTTGTTCCTACCAGCTGCAGTAGTGGACATATTTAATAGTTCTTTGAGCCCAGTGTAGCCTGATTTTGGCAGATTATAGCAACATATGACATGTAGCTTTTTGGTACCCAGTGACAGTAGGGTATGGAGATATTCACAGGAAGATGCTGTAGTGTTAGGTATAATGGTTAGATTCATGTGGACTTCATAGTAGATTGCAGCCCCCCACCCCACCCACCCCCACCCACTCTCTTGATACTCTGTCCTGCCTAATCAGGTCGGAATCGTTAAGGAGTAGGTGGAATTGGTGGCAGAGGGTTTTAACCAGGTCTCAGTGAGACAGAGAATGTCAGGCTGTTGCTCATCAACCCATGCCTCTAGTTCTGCAAAGTTGAGTTGCAGGTTCCGGATATTGAGATGCATAAAGCATAAGCCCTTAAGCATGGTGTGACAACCCACCTCTCCCTCTGGGCTGAAACAGCTTTTAGAGAGGTGTGTGTCCTTGGGTATTCGCTGCCACCAGCCGGACTTTCCTTCCGGCACCTCTTTCAAGTGTACAAACTTGAATAATCACACGTGCAATTGCACAAGTTAAAGTCTGGTAGTGTGTCTCTTTCAGGTGGCGGATGCTACACAGAGTTTACCCTAGCCAGTGGAGAACCAAATCTTACCTTAGAAAAATGACATCAGAGACACAACTGTTGAGCAAATAAATAGCTTTTACTTAACAGAAAGTGCAATGAGCATTTACAGGAAATGTATTTACAACACAAGAGAATAACACTTATACAGGAAAAGTAAACAAATGTTTTAAACAACAGATGGCAAAAGAAGAAGCTATTACTGAAATATACTATCACTAAACTTACCCTTCCCTGTCCTTACAAGAGACACTGGACCCTGTTCTAACTGCCAGCTCCCACGGACATACCAGGTAGGCTCCAAGCTTATGTTTCCTCACAGCTTCCAGGGCAAGAGAGAGTTCGCTGTCTTACAGAAGCTTATATAGTCTATGGAGACTAGGTCATTCCTATTCTCCCCTTAAATGCACCAACCACCTAACATGTATGTATTTAATTGTCCCAATCAGAGTGAACACCTATTGGTGACCAATTATATTCCTTTTCACCTTTAAGGTTATATTTGAATGATCCAATCCATTCAAAACTGCCCTGTGTCCGTGTCTGCAAGGTCTGTGTGTGTCTGGAGATGTCCACTCGAGATTTATGACCCAGCTCTTATCTAGCAGCTAGGAATTCCACAAGCTGGTTGCTGCTGGAGGATTTCAGCCTCAGTGTATTTTTTCCACACTGCTAAAAAAAAATAAGGCATCTACAGAATCCAAACCATTAACTCTTTCCTTCCCATTTCTGTCACACATGGGATCAGCATTATTGATCAGAGAGGTATTTGCTTGGGGGCCAGGGTTTAACTCGGTGTTCCCTGATAGCAGGAGCACTAATAGAATCGTATACCAGAGCTTACAACTGGCAAGAGGTGAGCGAATGGGTTGGTTGCCACGAATATGATGCGCAGCCGATAGCCGATACTACGGTATTGTAAAAGATAAGCCTTGGGAGTAGCAGCGGCGTATAGTCACCTAGTATGGAGGGCCCCACTGTTAAATTACAGAAGGAGAAATCCATTAAGTTAGGTGATGAGTCTGCCAACACATAATGCCCAGGGCCAGAAGTAAGTGATATAAGAAGGAGCAGGGCAGGCCAAGGAAGACACCCACAAGGCTGAAGAATTCTGCAGCCATCAAGAAATGGGTGTCAGGTGATTTTGGGATTAGAAGATAACTGGATTATGAGATCTTATAGCAAGGTATTGGAGAAAGCGATTACAGCATGAAACATAAGCTACCAAAGGTAGGATAAGAGGCTCCCCAGTGGTGAGTAAATATAAGGAGCTAACTGGAAAGTGGCCTGTTTGTTAAAATCATGTGACAGTCTGTGACTATATTAGTCAGAGTCCAGATAGGGTAGGAGGGGGGTGAGTGGGGAGCCGGAGCAAAGTACTGGTAGGGAACTGATGAGATGAGCCGGCAGTAAATAGTATTAAACAGAGCAGTCAGCAAGCTGGCTTTTGAGTGTCCACGAGGGAACCAGTCCTCAGGCCAGAGCAGACCTCACGGCACCAATCAGGAGCTAGGCACTGGCGGTGGAGAGAGGCACCACAAATTAAAAAGAAATGGGCAATGGAAGAAATGCACCACTCTGGTGTGAGCCCGAGCTCAGCGGAAAGCCATTACCTGTATATGACTGTGAGCTGTCCTTACACGGGGAAGGCAGGCACAAAGCAATAGTTGAAGGCAGGTCCTAAGGGTGGAGTCTTGGTGGGTATGGAGCTGCACCTTTTGCTGTCGGAGCTGCAGCGGCTTTTCCAGCCGAGGTGGAGCGATGAGGAGCGGTGTCTTACTGCCAGGCAGGCGTCTGGGGAGCGCAGATCTTCCATCAGAGGAACCGCTTCTGTGGTTCCCTCAGTGCACCTGTCCGGAATGGGCATGGTGTCTGTATATGACTGTGAGCTGTCCTTACACGGGGAGGGAGGGAGGCACAAAGCAACAGGTCAGGCAGCTTCTAAGGGTAGAATCTTGGTTGGTATGGGAGCCGCGCCTTTTGTTGTCGGAGCGGCGGCATTTGCGCTGACGTGGCGCGATGGGGGAGCGTGGATCGTCGGAGGAACTGCTCCTGCAGTTCCCATAATGTATCTGCCCCAACTGGGCAGGGTGTCTGTATATAACCGAGCTGTCCTTACACGGGGAGGGAGGGCACAAAGCAACAGTTCAAGGTAGCTCCTAAGGGTAGAGTCTTGGTCGGTATGGAACTGCGCCTTTTGCTGTGGGAGCGGCGGCAGTGTTTCCAGCTGAGGTGGAGCAATGGGAAGCGATGTCTCTCCACCAGGTAGGGGTCTGGGGAGCACAGGTCTTCCATCAGAGGAACCGGAGGAAGATTCTGGGCGCTGAAGAAAGGCTGAATGGCATTGCTGCAAACTGGTAGTGGCCTGACAACAGTCTGAACCTGAGAAATTTTCTGTGGGACTGCCTGACTGGAATTTGAAAATAGGCATCTTTTTTAGGTCTAAGGAAGCTAGCCAGTCCCCCTTTTGCAGAGATGGAATCACCATAGCCAGGGTGACCATCTTGAATTTGGGATTGAAAAGATGTCTGAGGTACCTGCAGTCTAAAATGGGTCGCCAACCCCAGTATTTTTCTGGGTTAAGAAGTACCTGGAGTAAAGACTTTCCCCACTGGGAAGGGGGAACTCTCTTCACTGCTGTTGCAGACAGAAGGGACTTTACTTATAGTTCCAACAGTAGTTTCTCTGTAGGAGTTAAGAGATTTTAGTGGCTTCCAAGTTCTGACCCTGTTGAATGGGAATTTTTTTTTGAACTGCAGGGTGAGTCCTTGACTCACTACCTCAAGTACCCGCCTGTCTGTGGTGGTGAGGTGCCATTGGTGCAGGTAGTGGGTCAGCCTTTCTCCCACCAGGGGAAGGGAGGTGACCTGGCTTTTGCAGTCAGGAGGTTTGCTTAAACTGAGTGTTAGAGGGAGAAAAGGAACCAGTCCATCTCTGACCTCTTCTGCTTCATCCCCTTCCCTGAGAGTCGTCCAGGGGCATGGGCATTGGCATAGGATAGAAGGCCCTGGGGTAGTAGCCTCTGCCTCTGTTCCCTCTGCTCTGAGACCCCTGGGAAGTGGAGGCTTTTTCTTTCGCAGCATTACTTTGGTAGGTTGATGGGAGACCTGAATTTGCCAGATGTTAACTGGAGCACGCTTGCTGCAGCCACATCCAAGAGCAGGGCCATTCTCGATGCCCTACAGGTGGCATGCCTCAGACAGCTAGTTTCGGAACCCACTCGTGAGGGAGCAGTCTTGGACCTCGTACTCTCAAATGGGGACAGTGAGAGGATCTCAGATCTAGAAGTGGGTTGCCATCTGGGAACAAGTGACCGTCAGTGTGGTTCACTGCCAGTCACTGTGAGTCAAGCCATACAAAAGTGAGGGTACTGGACTTCAGGAGGGCTGACTTTGGCAAGATGGGAGAGTGCCTCAGAAAAGCACTAGCAAACAGGCTAGAAGGAGGGATGGAGCAACAATGGGGAGTCATCAAAACTGCCATCACAGAGGCAACAAGCCTTTGTGTGAAGCAAATAAACAAATCAAAATGAAAGAAAAAGCCACTATGGTTCTCAAAAGAAGTGGCGGGGAAAGTCAGGGAGAAAAAGATAGCATTCAGGAAGTATAAGGAAACACAGAAGGAGCAGGACAGAGAGCTGTACCAGTTAAGGCAGAAGGAAGCAGGGAGGGAAGTCAGAATAGCAAAGGCCCTGACTGAGGAAAGGATAGCCAGCTCTGTTAAGAAGGGGGATAAAACCCTTTATAGGTACATTGGGGAGCGTAGAAAGACAAAGGGAGGGATAGTGAGGCAGGATAGAATGAATAGTGGGTGGGCAGAAGAGGATAGCGAAAAAGCAGGGATACTGAACGAATATTTCTGCTCAGTATTCACAAAAGAGGAGGGGGAGGTGCCTAACCCAATTAACAGAAGCACTCTGGATAGGGTAGTCGATCCCAGTCCTTTCACAGAAGAAAGGGTTCTGAAAGAACTCATCAAACTGAAGGTGGACAAAGCAATGGGGCCTGATAGAATTCACCCCAGAATTCTAAAAGAATTAAGGGGAGAACTAGTGAAACCACTGACTACATTTTTTAACAAATCATGGGAAGATGGTGTGGTAACCGAGGACTGGAGGAAGGTGGATGTGATTCTCCTTCACAAAAGTGGGACCAAGACAGAGGCAGGAAGCTACAGACCTGTCAGTTTGACCTCTGTGGTTGGGAAAGTGATGGAATCACTTCTGAAGGAAAGAACTGATGAGTACCTAGAGGCCAGTGGGGCACAAGACCCAAGGCATCATGGGTTAACAGCGGGAAGGTCATGTCAGACGAATCTAATTGATTTCTTTGACTGGGTGACCAAAGTAGTAGACCAGGGAGGGGCTGTGGACATGGCCTACCTAGACTTTAGCAAGGCATTTGACACAGTCCCACACAAAAGATTAATAGTCAAATTAACCAGCCTGGGAGTGGGTCCCAGGGTGGTAGCCTGGGTAAAACATTGGCTGGACAACAGGACACAGAAGGTAATTGTAAATGGAGTCTATTCTGAAGAAAGAGGGGTTACTAGTGGGGTACCGCAAGATTCAGTACTGGGTCCAGTCCTTTTTAATATCTTTTATAAGTGACATTGCAGAGGGACTGGAAGGAAAAGTATGCCTGTTTGCAGATGACACAAAGATCTGCAACAGGGTTGATATACAAGGAGGCGTGGAAAGGATGAGAAGGGACTTGGCAAGATTGGAGGAATAGTTGGAAGTATGGCAGCTAGGATTCAGTGCAAAGAAGTGCAAAATAATGCACCTGGGAAACAAAAACCCAGGGGAAGATTACACAATGGGGGGGGAGTTAGTAACAAAAACCAAAAAGGAAAGGGACCTGGGGGTAATCATATCAGATGACCTTAACGTTAGCAAGCAGTGTGAGAAGGCAGTAGGGAGAGGTGGGGGTATACTGGGATGCATAGGGAGAGGCATCACCAGCAGAAAACAGGAAGTTGTTATCCCTCTGTACAGACAGTTGGTAAGACCCCTTCTGGAGTACTACGTCCAGTTCTGGAGACCCCATCTCTGCAAGGACATAGACAGGATAGAGGCAGTCCAGAGGAGGGCAACTAGAATGGTGCAGGGTCTGCAAGAGAAGCCATCTAGGAGAGACTAAAAGAGCTTAATATGTATACCCTTGAGGAAAGGAGGGAGAAGGGGACATGATAGAAAACGTTTAAGTACCTCAGTTGGATCAACAAAGTCCAAAGGGGTAGCATCTCTTAGAAAAAGAGACATGCAAGAACAAGGGGACACAATTTAAAGATAGAAGGGGGGTGGTTCAGGGGCAATGTGAGGAAGTATTTTTTCACAGAGAGGGTAGTGGATGCATGAAGTAGCCTTCCTGAGGAGGTTGTGGGGTCTAAAACAGTGAGGGAATTCAAGAATTCATGGGACAGACATAAGGCAGTTCTTGGTGGGGGGGTAGGAAGAAGTAGGCTGTTGGTTAACTAGGTTCTGCGGCTTATCCTGTAGGTAGAGAGATGGGTCAGACTAGGTGGGCCAAGCGGTCCTTATCTGCCGTCAAAGTCTATGTTTCTATGTTTAGGTGGTTTTGTATTCTTCCACCTTTTTCATATAAGCTTCAGTTTTGTCCCCAAACAGTGAATTATTCTCTGAAGGAAAATCCATAGCTTTCGTGTGGGTGTCCTGTGAGAGATTGGTTGCTCTTAACTAGGCGTGGCACCTAAGGCAGATTGCCTGAGCCATGGCTCTGGAAGCAGTGCCGTTAGTGTCCACTGCCATGTGAAACTGGTACTTTGTAGCTTCTAGGGTCATTTTTACAGTTTCTGCCAGGTCCTGGTCTACTGTTTCTGAGGCTTGCTGGCTGATAGCTAGCAGAGAGCTCCAGAGTGCTTTTTAATGTTGGGCTACATAGGCCATATAGTTAGAGAGGTGAAGCAGCAGAGAGGCTATTGTGTAAGATTTTTTTCCCCATAAAATCCAGCTTCCTAGATTCCTTTTTAGGAGGCCATGAAGAAAGGAGCAGTTTAGCCTTGTCACAAGCATCAGCCTGCACCACCCCCTCATGATCAGGGTGTGTATACAGGAATTTGTCATTATTCCTCTTCTTTTGGTACTTTCAATTTTTTTGTCCACTCCAGAAATGAAAGTAGGATTTTCAGGTATTTTGAAAGCTGCTCTGCAAAGTGATTTATGGATGGGCAAAAGCAACTTTTTGGAAGGAGGGAGACTCGCCATATCTAAAAAGTCTTCCTCCACCTTTTGGTCAGTGGTTTCTTGAATAGTGAGATCCAGCGTGTCTACCATATGCTGAATGAAGGTGTAGTGAGAGGAAAAATCCTCCTGGCCGTTAGCGGGAGAGCCAAACTCAGGGGCTACATCAGGTTCTAAGGGTTCACCCTCTTGTTCATCAGCATCAACCTCATAGTAAAAGCCCTGAGTGTGTCCTAGAACTGAAGTGTGAGGGGAAGTAGGGTCAGGAAGGGCATTAAAGATATTGCCCATAGCCTGTGAAGTTTCGTATAAATGCCAAGCCTTAGCCATCTCTTCATTAGAGGGCTTATCTTTTTTGAGTCACTGGTGTCTCCCCTTGTTTTTCAGCAGGAGGGGCAGTGATGTGTTTTTCTTTTTGCTTCTTTTTTGCAGGCACTGAATCAGAAACCTGTTCATTATGTCTGTTTTTTGCTTGGTCAGAATTATTTTTCATAGACTTGTTCTCTAGGGAGTCTTTATCAGATCTCCCTTTAGATTTATGAGAGGATGTCCCCTCTTCGGGATTTTTATTAAGAGGGGGAAGCAGATTGAGAAGCCATAATTTCCAGTCCCCTGGCTCTAATTTTTAACTGTTTTAGAATAAAATTTAGAGCAAAGTTTACAGTTATGGTCTGGACCCAAACAATTTAAACACAGGTCGTGGCCATCTGCCTTGGGCTTGGCCACTACTTTAGCACACTTGACACAAATTTTTAAAACCAGTTGGGGCAGTTTTCTTTTTAGGTCTATCTGACATGCCAAATCCTCAGAAGACCTTTAAAAAGTGTTCCCTAATGGGGAAAAGAAATGAAATTTGGTCAGTTCCGAAGTGCTATGGAACCGCGGGTAAACTGTTACTAAAAGCACTAAAAATAAAGAGACTGTGTCTAAAATCATGCTTCCGATAAAAATTAGGAAACCGTGAAGTAAAATAACGTGAGAGAAAGAAAAAAAAAAACAGTTTATTTCATTTAAAGCGCTAAGCTTTTACCTCAAGAAAAGATTCACGGTTCCTGGGAACCAAAGGAATCTGTATAAAAATTGTAAAAACTAATAGAAATGCCTCCAAAAACACTAGGGCAGCACACAATAAGAAAAAAAATTTTTGAACTCTGAAAGAAATAAACTTTTTCGAGTGAAGTCGAGAAGAGAGACTCCAAGGCAGTGTTGTCCAGTCAGCGGAGAAATTAATCTGACTGACCTCCCACTCTCGTTCAGGCAGCACTCTTTCCTGCTCTGATTGGCTGATGCCAAAAAATTATTAGCATTAACTCCTCCTCTGGGGCAGCTGAACCCAGCTGCCATACTGAAGAATTTCTAGGGTGAAAAGTATGTTCTAAGTTAATACTATTAGTGTTCAAAATGAGTGAATAATGTGTATCACATATTTGCCAGAGCTTTTCCGGTGTTTCCTTGAATAGGTTTAAAACTTCTAAGATTTAACATTTTAAAATGATCATTATTACTAAGTTTACAACCATACTGCATTAACCAAGTATCTGCATTACCTCAGTAACTGGTCTCCCAAAACCATGTATAGCTATTTACAATGTCACTTTATAATATGTAAAGCGTGAATTCAGACACATCAGTAACATTCACCATAGATAGCTATATATAAAGAATGGTGGTTGTTGTGCTGCTTTGTGATTAATTAACTGGGGTCTACAATCTTTTTGTAGTCCTTCCTATAGACAACAACGTTTTCTGTAGCGATCACTGTTTAGTACAACAGGTGTGCGAGATAAGAAAATATTATTAACCATATACTTCTGTCTGTATGTGGCTGATTTAAGTAACTAACATTTTAGGAAAATGCTGTTTTACCTTTGTTATGCTTTTAAGTTTTCTGTTGTGGCTTTGTTACAAGCAGAGCACTGGAAAACAACAAATGAACTACAAATTATACCTGATTATGTTAGATACACAAGGATGCACAGTAGTTATGTGGAATGTTAGGGGGTTAAATCATAAAATTAGAAGATACTTGATTCTAAGGCATTTTAAAATAACTTTAATACCTCTATTGTGTTTCTTCAGGAAATGCATTTGACTAAGGATAACTTAAAATTAGTAAATACATAGATGCATAGAATGTGGTGGCAGATAAGGGCCACTGGGCCCACCCAGTCTGCCCAGTAGTGTCCCCTTTTTAATTATTATTATTTCCCTGACCCTGCTTAATCCACTTCACAATCTCTGCTCCCCTCTTCCTGATTCCTACGATTCCCTTGTCCTTACTCCAGGCATTTTTTAACCCAGTTACTGTTTTTGCCCCTACTACCTCCTCTAGAAGGCTATTCCAGGTATCCATGACCCTTTTCATGAAAAAGTACTTCCTCGGATCCCTCCTGAATTTACCCCCCTTCAGCTTCATATTATGCTCCCTTGTTAACACCTTTTTCACCAAAATATACTCTCCTCCTGTATCTTATTAACCTCTGTAAGATATTTAAAGATTTTTGTCATACCCTCCTCCAGAATGTACATGTTTAGCTTCACTAGTATTTCCTTGCAGGGCTTTTGTTGCAGTTCTTGCACCATTTTGGTAGCCCTCCTCTGGACCACCTCCACTTTGTCTATATCCTTCTGAGGTGTGATCTCCAAAACTGTACATGGTACTTAAGGTGGGGTCTTACCAGCGATTTTTATATAGGGGTAGAATCATCTCTCTCTTTCTGCTGGAGATACCCCTAGCTATGCACCCCAGCACCCCACTAGTTTTTCCGACTGCCTTATCACACTGCTGGGCCACCTTTAGGTAATCCGGTATGAATACCCCTAGGTCTCTTTCCTATTTGGTCTTTGTCAGTTTCACTCCACCCATTTTATACTCCCATTTCTGGGGTCCTATGGCCTAGATGCATTATTTTACACTTTTTGGTATTAAAACATAGCTGCCATACCCATGACCACTCTTCCAGTCTCTTTAGATCCCTGCACATTTTATCCCCCGGTTTGTCCACCCTATTACAGATTTTGGTGTCCTATGCCAAGAGGGAGACTTTCCTTTCCAGTTCTTCTGCTATCTCACTTATAAAGATATTGAAGAGAAACAGTCACAACACTGATCCCTGAGGCACCCCACTGGTCACCCTTCCTTCCTTGGAGCACACTGCATTCACCACTGCCCTCTGTGTCCTTTCCGCTATCCAGTTTCTTATCCAGGTTACCACCTTATTATCTACCTCTGTGTTGTACAACTTGCTTATTAATCTCCTGTGTGGAACGGTGTCAAAAGCTTTGCCGAAATCCAGGTAAGCCATGTCCACTGCTCCTCCCTGATCAAGCTACTTGGTCACAACCACTGCTTCTTCCTAATCAAGCTCCTTGGTCACCCAGTCAAAGAAGTCTGTCAGATTTGTTTGGCATGATCTTTCCTCTGTGAAACCATGCTGCCTTGGTTCCCTGTTAGATACAAGATAATCAACAATCCTTTCCTTCAGTAGTGTTTCCATCAACTTACCCACCACCAATGTCAGGCCAACAGGCCTATAGTTGCTCGCCTCTTCCACGCAACCACTTTTGTGAAGTGGGGCTACACTGCCCTTCTCCAGTCCTCTGGAACCACACCAGACTCCAGTGATCTGTTAAAAAGATCTGTCAGAAGTGCTGCTAGTACCTCCCTAAGTTCCCTTGGATGTGTCCCATCTGGCCCCATTGCTTTGTCAGCCTTCAGGGTGTCAAGTGCTTTCTGGACTCTTCCCACCAAAAATGGGCTGCTGTCTATTTCCCTGCCCTCACAGCTTCTGGTGCATTTTTGCAGAGGGAATTAATGCAGAGGGGGGGAGTGGGTAGGGCAAGTATTTGGAGCAGGAAATAGTTCAAAGAAGGCTGTAGTTATAATTTTATTTAAATGGGGAGTCAAGTTTCACCATTGTAATACAGTAAAGGATGCAGCTGGTCACTACCTGCTCATTAATGGAGGTAGATGAAGAATATTTCACATTTATTAATATCTATCACCCAACTACTCCAGCACATGAAGTTTTCAATTATATATTTTCAAAGATTGGGGACCTTCTTGACAGCATTTTCATAATGGCAGAAGACACTCATTGTACACTAAAATCCATTCTAGGCAGATCCGAGTTCAGACCTAATAGGTCCAAATCTGATGGACTTAAGTATGGATCCAACATGCTCCCCTGTGCAAAGTCTGAGTCGGCGGAAATCCTCTTCCATTTGTCTCACCTGAACTAATAGCTTGCCAAATAACAAGGAACCAGGCCTGGAAACGACACAGAATCTCTTAAGCTTCGGATAGCTTATGATTCCTATCGGCAACTTCGCAATAAGTGCACCAAAGCCACCCATTTGGCCAAAGCTGACTACTTTACCAGTACCTTCCAAGCAAACATTAACTGCCCTTCAAAATTCTGGAAGGTCGTCCACTCCCTCTTCTCTCCCCCTTCTTCCCCTCCTACACCTCTCCTCTTATTAAACAACTCCCTAATCTCTGACCACTTGTGTGTTGCCTCTGAATTTAATACTTATTTCACCTCTTGTGCCTCTGCCCTCCTATCCTCTGTACCATCTCCTCAGCCAATTTCTCCCTCTATCCCTCCTCACACCCTACCCCAGCCCCCCCCCACTCCTATAACCACCTCTGACACCTTGGATGCCTTGCTCACCCTAAATCCCTCCAAAGGCTGCTCACCAGATGGATTGGACCCCCAAGCTGGTCTACCTTTCTGCAATGGCTATTTCTGCTCCTCTGACGGAGCTTCTCAACCTCTCATTTACTCTGGAAGCTATCCCCACTGGCTGGAAGCATGCCATTGTCTCCCCCCAAAGGGTGGGGAACCTTCCTGCCCTCGTAACTATCGACCAATATCTCTTCTTCCCACCCTTGCTAAGCTGCAAGAACACCTAGTCCCATCTCAACTCTCTGTCTGTCTATCTCACTCCAACTTCTTCGCCCCCTTCCAATCTGGCTTTCAAAAAATCCACTCACCACTACCTCCTCGATTAGGCTCACTAACTCCATCCTCTCTGGGACGGACAGTGGTCAGATCACGCCGCCATCTTTGTTGACCTAGCCAAAGCTTTCAACACAGTCTCCTACTCTTTCCTGCTCCATTCCCTGTCCGCTGCAGGCCTGTCTGCTGCTGCCACAAACTGGTTCCTAGACTATCTTATAGGCCGGACCCAGTCTGTTTGAATAGCAGATTCCATATCCTCCCCCCCTCCCTATCAACACAGGTGTCCCACAGTAATCGGTGTTGGGCCCACTTCTCTTCTCCATCTTTCTCAGTGACCTGCCATCAGTCTGTGAATCCACTTCCATCCATATGTATGCAGACGACACAGTACTTTACACCTCTGGTCACTCCCCCTCTGATGTAGCAGACAGACTTCAGAATGATTTCAGCAGTGTTCAGCGCTGGTTTTGCTCTCATCAGCTTTTTCTAAATGCCAAGAAGACTGTCTATATGACCATCGGACTACGAAGAGACTCTCTAGGCTCCCCTCCTTACCCACCTTCCACACCCTCAATGGGGCGGTCTTTGAGGACACCTCCTCTTTCAGATATCTGGGGGTTTAGCTTGACCAACACCATACCTTCTCTGGTCATGTGAACGCAATCCTAAAAAAGTCGCACCCCAAGTTAGGCGCATTATATAGGAACCTGGACAGCATCCCACTCCTGGGTAGGCGTGAACTTGTCCAGAAGAAGATCCTCCCCATCTTTGACTACTGTGATGTAGTCTACAATGCTGCACCTAAGACCTCCCTAGCCAGATTGGACTCCCTGTTTAATTTCTTGTGCCGCTTCGCTTTGGATGCCCCTACCCTTACTAGCCACTGTCCGCTCTACCACTACTGGCTTTTCCTTGTCTAGAAAACAGGCGCCTCCACCACTGCGCTAAATTTGTCTCCAAATTCTAGTTTGGTTCTCTCCCGCTGTACCTTAGCTCCTCACTATCAATCCCTCCCTCCCCCACCTACCCATTCTCAGGTCCAGAGATTCACGTACTTCAGGTGTCCCTCGCCGCAATGCTACAGTTGGCCAGGCAGCATTCTCTCACCGTTTCCCTAAGCTTGGAATCCCCCCCCCCCTCGATACGCCACTCCTCATCCTTTTCCTCCATTTCCACTGCATTACACAATTATCTGTCCGTGAACTGCAGTCGCAGCTGAGCTACCTGGTTGTTCCATCAGAGCTGTGCTTGGGTATCATAGACGCAGCTCTGATAGGTACCCTACAATCACAATTACCTCCCAGATGTAACTGTGCTAATGAAACTTACTCGTAAATTTTATGTTTTGATGTCTGTTATTGCTTATATATTGCTCTCTACTATGTACACCTTAAGTGCTTGTATCTTGCTTTCTACTATGTACGGTACCCAATGCATATTGGCACTATCTACTGTGTTCTCTGGATACCTATGTCTCAGTTGTTATGTCCATCCTCCTTTTATAGCTATGTAAACTGTTGTTCAGTTCATGACTATTGTAACCACCCAATTCCCCTTCCCCCAGGATGCACCGTGAGACGAGCAGCTAGTTGTTCAGCGTGGTCTTCCTGGTGAAACTCTTAGATAAATAAAAATAAACAAACATCCAAGGCCTTGTTAACAATTTAGAATTACTAGATTCATGGCGAGTTATGAACCCTAATGTTAAATAGTACCCATTTTGGTTATGGTTTCCAGAACCTGTCATGTTGAAGTAAAGGAACAAGTGACCTCAGATTATTCTTCAGTTATGCTAACATTCAATGACCTAAGTAACCTTTAGAAAATTAAATGATGGAAACTTAATACTGTAACATTTTGCTAAGTAACAAGGAGTTTGTGGCAAACATAAAACAAAAAGGTAGACGAGTTTCTGTCCAATAATAATTCGGAACAAAATCCTGGAACACCAACTGGGAAATGTCTCAAATGTTGGCTGAGGGGATACATTATTAAAATGGAAAGACTTATTTTGAACTACTTAATAGAAACATAGACTTTAATGGCAGATAAGGACTGCATGGCCCACCTAGTCTGCCCATTTCCCTACCTCTTGGATAAGCTGAGGATCCTAGTTAACCAACAGCCTACTTCTTCCTACCCCCTCCAGAATTGTCTTATGTCTGCCCCATGCATTCATGAATTCCCCCCAGTGTTTTTGACCCCACAGCCTCCTCAGGAAGGCCGTTCCATGTGTTCACCACCCTCTCTGTGAAAAAATACTTCCTCACATTGCCCCTGAGCCGTCCCCCCATCTTTAAATTGTGTCCCCTTGGTCTTACACATCTCTTTTTCTGAAAGATGCTACCCTCTTGGACTTTGTTGATTCCCTTGAGGTACTTGAACGTTTCTATCATGTCCCCCCTCTCCCTCCTTTCCTCAAGGGTATACATATTAAGCTCCTTTAGTTTCTCTTCATATGGCTTCTGTTGCAGACCCTGCACCATTTTAGTTGCCCTCCTCTGGACTGCCTCCATCCTGTCTATGTCCTTGCAGAGATGGGGTCTCCAGAACTGCACGCAGTACTCCAGATGGGTCTCACCAACTTTCTGTACAGAGGGATAACAACTTCCTGTTTTCTACTGGTGATGCCTCTCCCTATACATCCCAATATCCCCTCAGCCATCCTTACTGGCTTCTCACATTGCTTGCTTTCCTTTAGGTCCTCTGATATGACTACCCCCAGGTCCCTCTCCATTTGTGGTGTTGTTAATATCCCCCCCACATTGTGCACACGCCCCAGTGAAAATGTTGCTACAAAACAACTTTAAAGAAATTTGGAACCTGTGATCAAAGCTTAAAGCAGCAGTGCAACGAAAATGGAAAATTACCTCTTTTTCACTATAAAAGATTCCAGGCATCTTCCAGTTTTATTTGGTGGTACAGTTTTCTAATTCATCCAGAATTTGAGTATTTTAAAAATGTTTTAATTAAAATTTTCTTAAGGAAAAAAAAAAAGGTAGCTGACACATTTTCCAGAGAAATAACATTGTAGACCTGGAAAGATTTAGGTTTCAAAAAAAAAAAAAAAAAGCTTCATGCTGTGCAGCATAGAAGGCAACAAGGCAAGTACATTAGACAGGTGTGCACTAATATCTTTCTTAATCATAGCTGAAACAAGATTTTTTTGGGGGAAAAAATTTTTTTCATTGCACCGCTGCTTAAAATCGGAATACAACGAGGTTATCAGAGTTGAAGCGGAGTTCTATATTCACAAGTCTAAACTGAATTATGTAAACCCTGGACCTAAGGCACCAAAAATGTTAGCTATAAGACTTAAACAAAATAGCTCAGCTACTAACATTATGATGATTAGAGGAATACATGACAATAGTATTATATCAGGACGCAGGAAAATTAATGAAGAATTCTTTAATTTTTACAAGGATTTGTATAGTTCGAGTACGAGACCAGATCATTTGACATTTGCTGGGTTCTGCAAAAATATCCCCATGCTGTAGGTCCCAGATAATTTAAAAGAACAACTTAGCGAAAACCTAACTGATGAGGAAATAGCAGCAGCCATTGGGAGTCCCCTCCAAAAAATAAGGGTCCAGGTCCTGACAGATATTCCGCGAACTTGTATCATATCTTTAGCGAAGAAATTACTCCGATTATTAAAGGTGTATTTAATGAGGCATTTGAAAGAGGATAGTCTTCTAAAAACATGACTCAGGGTGATAATGTTGATACATAAAACTGGGAATGGTCCCCCATTTTGTAGTAACTATAGACCCATCTTACTAATTAATACTGATATAAAAATATTAACCAAAATACTATCAGATAGACTTGAAAGGGTCGGTCAACTAATTGTTGGACCACAGCAAACGGGCTTTAGTAGAAATAGGAGGTCTTCTGATGATACCAGAAAGATTTCAAATAATAGAAATAGAAGACAAATCTAGAACTCCCCTGGGCCTGCTTTCTCTTGATGCAGAGACAACATTTGACTGTATATTATAGAGGTGTTGCAATTTAATGGTTTCCCTGAAAATTACATAAAATGGATAACAAATTGTATATAGCAATATGTCATCAACAGTAATTACCAATGGAATAACTTCCCCCTTCTTTATGGTCAGTAGAGTCGCAAGACATGGTTTCCCACTTCTTCCACTATCGTTTAACTTTTGATCAACTAGTCTGAAAATTGTCACTTACCAAGGAAATAAGGGGTGTCAAAATAAGTGAGAAGGACTTTCTAATGCCTTTCTATGTAGATGACATTCTCATTACCCTGTCAGACCCTAGTACTTAAGTAACAACTGCACTCACTACCTTGAAGGATTTCAGAGAGTTATCGTGGTATACATTGAATAAAGCAAAAACATATTTTTTATCATTAAGTAATAACTGCAAAAAAGAAGATATGCAAGAGTGTGGTATGTATAGGGTGAAAGAGAATATTGCCTATGTGGAAATTAAAATTTTTAAGACCGTAACCTAAAATATCTCCAAAAACCTACACATTTTTAAAAATAATGTGTAAGAGGACTTATTAAAATGGAATAAGTTACTTTTGGGATGTGGGGAAAGAGTAGAAACTCTATTCATGATGATTCCCTGTTGTATCACTAAGAAAATGGTTTATTGAGATTAATAGTCAAACGGTGAAATTTATTTGGACCTATAAAAAGAATGGAATGTCTTATAGCAAATTGACAGAAACCAAAAACCATGGAGGACTAAAGGCCCCAGTTCTGTATCCATATTATTTATCTAACAGAACTGTATAATTTACAAAATGGTTCCTAACTAACCCAAATAATATATATAAACCCAAGTGGATGTGGTTTGAATTGGAGATGCTCTGAAAACAAGGAATTGACATAAAATCTCTTATTTGCCGAATCGAACAGAACAACCAATAGAAGGGTTATAGTAGACACATTAAAACAAATAACAGTGGGCTAATTTACTGTATTCAAACTTAATATAAATAGGTCATGATTCCAACCTTCATGGGGCAATCTGAAGTCATACTGAATAATAAAACTATACTCAAGGAAAACTAGGAAAAGTAGCCGGCCCAGTGGCGTGGAGGGCTGAGGCACCCATGCCTTACCTCCTGCCACACTGGCGAACCACCGGGAGTCTGCTGGGGAAGGAGAGGATCAAACGTAGAAGGAGGTCTGGCTCCCGCCAAACGACTGCCCCTGGGTGGAGGCCTGAAGGTAGTGCAGGTCTGATGGGCGCCAGGGAAGGGATGGTGCTGTGGGACTTCCACGGACGTGCACGTGCCTCCGCGTACGCACATTGTGGCGTGTGCGCCCAAATATGTGGGATGGGAGAAAAATAGGAGGAAAAGAAACCCTGGCTGCGGGGGACGACTGACCCTCCTTTGCAGGTCTCACACCCATCGACCAGGCAGAGCTCTTGAAGGAAAGTCCCGTGATACCAGGGTGATGGGGGGGGGGGGTCGGTCTGAAGGGGGCAGCTAGGGCAGTCAGAAATGTACAATGTGTAAGGGAAAAAAGGAAGCCTAGGAAAATGTTATTTATTTGAAAAGGTTTCACCAGGAAAGACAACATGAGCTACAAACAGCTCATTTCCAGAACCGTCCTGGGGGAGGGGTTATATGAGTGGGGAGGGCATGTAAAACATAACCAAGTTAGTATACAATCAGGCAAATAAACATAACGTGCAATACACAGTACAATTCATTACGATCCATGACAATGAACAACTGAGACAGACATTTTTATATAGCTATAACATGCAAAGTATCAATAATCAGGAGATGCCCTGGGGCAACATAGAATTCAGAGTGTGGTGATCCATACCTGGTTTCCATTCCCAAGGGCACTGCCAGTGGTGGTGGGCAGATGGTTCGGGTGGCCCAAGAGGTTCGTCCAACTCGGGCGGTGTTATGCAGTGCCAGGTCCATTAAAAACAAGACTGCAATTATTGAGGATCTTGTTGAAACAGTGGACCTGGCTTGCATCACCGAGACCTGGCTGGATGAAAATTCTGGCCCCATTTTTGGAGACTGTAGTTCCAGCTGGGTACTCGGTGATACACCGCCCGTGGTTGGCTCGCAGGATTGGGGGGGTTGCAGTCTATTTTAAGACCAAACTGAGCCTCACGAGTGTACTAGATGAGGAAGCTGAGTCGTTTGAGTGTACCATAGTAGCAAGTGTAGGTTGTCTGATCGCCCTCATCTCTCGTCCACCCGGTGATGAGAAGCAATTCCTTCAGGAAGTAGCAGACTTCGTCATTGACATGGTGTTTGAGTCGCCCAGACTGATGGTTCTGGGCAACTTCAGCGCCTGGGTCGACAACAAACTCTCGCAATTTGGACAGCACTTCCTCCAGCTGATGTCATCTCTGGGCCTTACACAGGTAGTTACCACTGCTACTCATAAACATGGACACTCTCTTGACTTAGTTTTCCTCCTAGGGATTGAAACCTCCAACTTGGGGGTGGAATCAGTTGTGTGGTCCGATCATTACACCGTGGAGTTCAGTTTTAGCACCCCCAGGCCTTCCCCTGTGGAGATGGTCAGGTACCACCCTTTACGAGACATAAGTTCTCATAGCCTATCTGGTGGTGCTTGACCTATCGTCCCTCTCTGTGGCAAGCAATGACCCCGAGTCCCGCGTGCTGGCCTATAATACGGCCATCTCGTCAGCTCTGGATGTCATTGCTCCAGTCTGTGTTCGTCCTCTCTCCCTTCGGCCTCGATCCCCATGGTTTGATGGAGTTGTGAGGGAGTTGCGGCGACTAGGACGAAGGCTAGAGCGTCGCTGGCAGAAATCTGCCCTTGATGCTGACTGCCTTAGATTGATGGACCATTATCAAGTCTATCAATCTGCAGTCACCCGTAAGAAGGCAGAGTTCCTGTCCAGGGAGATTGCAGTATCTCAGAATTGACCAGCTCAGCTGTTCCGAACTGTGGACAAACTGTGCAACCCAACCTGTCTTCCAGTTCTCTTCCTTGATTATTTGTTACTAAGGTGGCCGACATCAGGGCAATGCTCCTGCCTGCGCACTTTCTGGGGGTTGCATTGGATCAGCAGGAGGTCACTACTCCGCAGTTTTCCTGGAGTACCTTCAGCTGCCCAGACCTCATGGATGTAGTGCGGATCATCCAGGGTATGCGCCCTACATGCTGTAGTTTGGATCCTGGGCCAACCTCCCTGATTTTGGGTTGTGTTGATGTTATCGGTCCGGTCCTAGCGCGGATAGTTTGGTGCTCCCTGGAATCTGGAGAATTTCCTAACTCTCTGAAAGAGACGGTAGTGATACCGCTTTTGAAGAAAGTTACCTTGGACCTAAACTGCCACGACAACTACAGGCCAATCTCTAGTCTTCCTTTTTTAAGGAAGGTGATTGAGAAAGTAGTGGCAGCTCAACTGTACGACCATTTGACCATCCATGACATCAATGAGCCCCTCCAGTGCGGTTTCCGAAGGAGACATAGTACCGAGACAGTGCTGGTTCGGGTGCTCAATGATCTCCTGATGGCTAGAGATTGGAAGAACCGCTCCATCTTGGTTCTTTTGGATCTCTCTTCAGTGTTTGACACCGTGGATGATGGGGTGTTTCTTAGCCATCTGAGGTGCATCTGTGGCGTGTCAGGAACAGTCCTCAGGTGGTTTACGTCTTTCCTCACTGGAAGAACTCGGAGAGTGGTATCTGGGATGTTTTCCTCAGATCCAGTTTCTCTGTCTTGTGGGGTCCCTCGAGTCGGTTTTGTCGCCCATGTTGTTCGCGGTGTATATGCTGCCCCTCGGAGACATTGTAAGAAGGTATGGGCTGAGGTTTCACTGCTATGCTGATGATACCCAGCTCTACCTTTCTTTTGTGCCCGACCAGGATAGAGCTCTGTCGGTCTTTAATAGCTGTCTCAAAGAAATCCAGGAGTGGATGGATTCGAGCTGGTTGAAGTTGAACTCTGGTAAGACTGAGGTGTTGGTCGTGGATCATGGTCGCAGGACCGGGGTTTGAGGGGTGGGTCGCCCTCTGGATTTGTTCTAGGGGTGCCTCTCTCCCAACCTCTGACCAGGTGCGAAACCTGGGAGTAATTTTTGACGAAGGGTTGACCCTGCATTCGCAGGTGTTGGCCGTTGTCAAATCTTCCTTTTACCTTCTAAGGAATATCTCCAGGATTAAACACCTGGTTCTGTCCAGCAACCTTCCTGTTTTGGTCCACGCCTTTGTGTCGTCGCGCTTGGATTATTGTAACTCCCTCCACCTAGGGCTTTCTGGGGTAGAAATCCTCTGCTTGCAGCTAGTGCAGAACGCGGCAGCCCAGCTTCTGACAGGATCCTCTCGGTCCTGTCATATCACGCCTGTGCTGCGTGAGCTGCACTGGCTGCCAGTACAGTGGCAGATCACCTTTAAGGTTGGCTTGCTGACTTTCAAAGCCCTACATGGTTTGGGCCTGGAATATCTGAAAGAGCCCTGTCCCCTACTGCCCCGGCAATTACGCCGCCAGCCGGGTGAGGGGTTGCTAGAGATTCCCACGGTTTAAAATCAGCCAGATCATTATGTTTGTGGCTCTGACATTATGGAATTCTCTACTTCGTCGGTTACATGAGTGCACAACTGTGGAGGGCTTTAAGCTGGCTCTGAAGAGCTTTTTATGGCACCAGGCCTATGGTGAATAACTGCGATTATTGTGTTATTTTATGGTGTATGATTTTATGAATGTTTTATCTATTTTAATCTGTTCGGCGCTTTGATATTTGAAAAGCGCCTAAGAAATAAAGTTGTTATTATTATTATTATTAATATCATAAGCACAATAGTATTAACAGGTAACTAGGTAAAGTATAGACCAGTAGAAGGAGTACACCTTGAAAGTGCTAGGAGTGGCAGGCTGAGTACAGGGAATAACAAGTGCTACGTTTGCTATTAGAATGGAAGAAAACAAGGGGTGGAAGGGGGAAGTGAGCAGGGAGAGACGGAGAAGACGACATGTTGAGAGCTACACCTTTCAGGATGCTGAGAACCCTGCAGGGGACGAGGACCCGGCAGAGATGGGGGAGAGAGTGAAGGGTGGGGGAGAGTAAATGGGGTGGGGTGTTAGATGTGTAGGAGGGTGAGGGAGGGAGGCAGCTGCCAGGTGACTGGGTAGGAGGGAAGTAGAGAGGGATACTGGGGGAAGGGGAATTAGGTAGGCAGAGCAGGAGTTAGGTGCAGTTGCAGCAGTGGATAGTGCGCTTCTACAGTGAATGACTGGCCTGGGTGGAGCAAATTTCAAGTGGGAGGGAATTCCAGATGCTAGGGAACTTGTACAGGAAGGTGGCGCGACCAGATGAAGTGTGCCATTGGGGGAGGGCAAGAGTTCTATGTGTGGATGCACGGAGGATATAGCAGGAGGGGGGATAGATAAGAGGGAGGGATAAGTAAGGAGGTAGACATCTGAGCCAGAACTTCCCAACTAAATTAGCGCTGTGTGATAGGCGTCGGGCATAGAGGGAGGAGAAGGAAAGCGAGATATAAAGATCACAGTGGTGAGTAAGTGGAGGGCAGCCAAGTACGTAGCGACAGAAGGAGTTGAACAAAGTGTCCAGTCTGAAGAGGGTGGGTTTGGGGCAAAACAGTAGACTATATCTCCAAAATTGAGGACAGGGAGAATCATTTTTTGGATGATTTTCTTCCTGGCTTGCACTGGCAGGCAACTGCGGTGTCTGTTCAGAGCACTGAGCTTAGGGAGTAATTTTTTGTGGATAGCGTCAACGTGTACCCCAAAGTCTACTTGCTTGTCTAGCTAAAGTGTAAGGTACTTAAAGTAAGGGACGTCATCCAGTATAGTACCAGAGAGGGTACAGAAGGTAGTGGTGGAATTAAGTCTGGAAAGTTTTTGTCTAGAGCCAAAGGTCTTAGAGACCTTTTTTTTTTTTTTTTTTTGATGTTCATTGAGAGTTGGTTTGTGTTAAACCAGTGCTGGATGTTGTTAAAATCCTGTTGAAGGCTGGTAGCCACCTCAGAGAAAGAATTGCCGGACAAGAATAACACTATTATCTGCATACATGTGGCCACATGAAGATATACAGGTGTTAGGAAGGTCAGTCAGAAAAATGAAAAACAGGATTGGTCCAAGCACTGAACCTGTGTTGATAGGGAGAGGAGGGAAGGAGGAGTTACTGACTCTGACAGACTAAGCCTGTGAGGTAGGATCGGAACCAGCTGGTGGTGGATTCAGAGAGGCTAGCCATAGTCCACTTCCGCAGGAGAAAAAGGAGTGGGAGATTGTGTCAAAAGCTTTGACCAGGTCAACAAAGATGGCACAGGTGATGCGTCCCTGATCTATGTGAGAATGGTGTCAGTGAGCCGAAAGAGGGAGGTGGTGGAGTGGTCTTTACGGAACCCGGACTGGAAAGGGGTGAAAAAGGAGGAAGAGTCAAGAAAGGTGGAGAGTTGCTCCAGAGCCAGGTGCTCTTGGAGCTTTGCCAGAGTAGGGAGTAATGAAATGGGGCAGAAGTTGCTAGGGTTGGAGGGATTCCCGCCTTTAGGAAGTGGTACTATGGTAGCAGACTTCCAGGCATTAGTTACTGTTGCTGTAGGAAGGAGAGGTTCAGAAAATTGGTCAAAGGATGGGCAATAGAGTAAGCTGAAAGGTGGAGTAGTTTAGAGTAGAGGCCATCTGGGCTTTTGCCCTTGCAAGGATTTAGGGCAAGTAATACCTGCAGAGTGTCCTCGGGGATAACAGGCTTAAAAGAGAAGCACGAGGCAGACGGGAATTGGGAATGTGCGGTGGTATAGAGGGGACAGGTAGAATCGCTGGTAGTAATGGGGGGAAGAGAGGCAAGAAGGGAGGAGGCAGAGGAAGTGAAATAGTTGTTGAATTCTGCTGCCACGAGGGGGATCAACTATTGTGTGGTCATTAATTTTTAGGACGGGAGAAGTGGGGGTGGGCAGCGGGGGTTAAAAGGGATAGATAACCTTCCAGAATTTGGATGGACTGTTGATGTTTTCGTGAAAGGAGGATTGAAAGTACTCCTCCTTGGCGAGATGGATGGCTCTGGTGCATGTGTAGCAGAGCGTGTGGTACTGTTGAAGGTCAAGGGGGGTGCCAGAAGTTTTAAATACTGTCCAGTCTTGGTCTCTTGCACGTTGACACACGATGAGTTCAGCAGAGACCCGGGGAGGTGATATCCAAGGACCCTTACATTTCTAAACCGTGTATGCCGATCCCAAATGTGCAGGAACTGTGCGCAGAAATAGCTTGGCTGCATTTACAGAGGAGGCAGTGGTGATTGGTGTCCAGTCAATATAGGACAGGTCATTATGGAGGGAGGACAGATCAAGGAAATGGAAAGAATGAAAGTTGAGAATGACTGGAGGTGACTTAGCATGGTGGATTTTGTGAACACAGTAGACCATATGATCACTGAGTGCATTGGGGAGAATTCCAAACTTTGACACCGTGTGGGTGCGAGGTCAGTACTGACTTGCGATTACGGCTTTTTGGGTCTGTGATGAGTTGTTTTAGGTTTAGTGACGAGAAAAGAAAGGAATTAAACAAGTTAAAGACCTTGTAAATCAAAATAATTTCATACACTTTAGAGACTTAATTTAAAAGAGATGGTATCACAAACATAGATGAATATTTGTATAGCAACCTAAAAGACTCCATTTCAGTAGCATACAATCCATTGGAGCCCACTCATGCAGTAAATGAGCTAACTAGAAACCTACTTGGCTGTATTCAGTTGTCTCCCAGAATCTTTACATTTTATAGTTTACTCTTAGACAGTTTTAGAGGAATAGCCGAGGAAAACTCTAGATGGTGGTTCGACGGATGTCTTAACTCATTACCACCTGGAGCGCTTTTTGAAGTCCAAGTTTTCCATTGCTTAACCTTGATACAAAATGGCCGCCAATGTAAAATTGAGATAAATTTGGATACAAATAACTGGGACTGGAATAACATCTGATTATTCTCTTTAAGGGCACTGGTGTAGTCAGTTTAAAACTTATGTAGTTTAAAACACTACACAATATGGGGGACAGGACCTATGAGGAGAGGCTCAAAGAGCTAAATATGTACACATTAGAAGAGAGAAGGGACCGGGGGGACATGATAGAGGTCTTTAGGTACATGAAGAGGATAAATAGGGGAGGAACAGTCGGGGTGCTTCCAAGGAAGGAGGAAGGGGCCACTAGAGGGCATGGGTGGAGGCTGGAGGGGGGAAGATTCAGGGGAGAAAGGAGGAGGTGCTACTTCACTGAGAGGGTGGTGGAGCCATGGAATGCACTGCCTAGGGGGCTAGTGGAGGCAGAGACAGTGGAGGGGTTCAAGAGGGGGTGGGACAGGTACAGGGGAAGGGTTCTTGAAGCAAAATCCAATGCAGCAAGAATATCCGGAACTGGGAAGGGAGAAGCCAGAGAAGGCGAGAGGGACAGCAAGGTCAGCACCCAGGCTGGGGACTGACCAAACGAGCAGACATGAAAGACCGTTAGGCCTATTCTGCTGGCATTTTAGTATGTTAGTTATATGTTTGCCCCATCCTTATAAGGACAGGGATAGGGCAAAAAGGGGTACGGCCATCAAGAAATGGAGGGTAATGAGTACCAGTGCCCGTAGTCTGGGCAGCAGGCTCCCTGAACTGGCAGCCTTGATGGAAGCGGAATGCCTGGATATCGTAGCTGTCGCAGAAACATGGTACACAGAGAACCATGACTGGGATGTTAACATACCAGGGTACACAACCTACAGAAGAGACAGGGAGGGTAGAAGAGGGGGAGGAGTAGCTCTCTATGTAAGGGAAGGGATAAAAGCAACAGAACAAAAGAGTAAACTGGGAGGATAGGAGGCACTCCGGGTCACCTTAGAGACTGCAAATGGCACCACAGTCCACACAGGGGTTGTATACAGACCCCATCTCGGGGAGGGAATGGACAAGGATATGATAGAACGGATGGCAGAGAAACAGGAGATATTGTTGATGGGGGACCTGAATGTGCCAGATGTTAGCTGGAGCACCTTTGCTGCAGCCACATCCAAGAGCAGGGCCATTCTCTATGCCCTACAGGGGGCATGCCTCAGACAGCTAGTATTGGAACCCACTCGGGAGGGAGCAAACTTTGACCTCATACTGTCAAATGAGGTCAGTGAGAGGATCTCAGATCTAGAAGTGGGTAGCCATCTGGGAACAAGTGACCACCAAACATTGTGGTTCACGATAAAATCAGCTGCAGAGTCAAGCCATACAAAAGTGAGGGTACTGGACTTCAGGAGGGCTGACTTTGTCAAAATGGGAGAGTGCCTTAGAAAAGCACTAGCAAACAGGCAAGAAGGAGGGGTGAAGCAATAATGGGGAAACATCAAAACTGCCATCACAGGGGCAACAAGCCTTTGTGTGAAGCTAATAAATCAAAACAAAAGAAAAAGCCATTATGGTTCACAAAAGAGGTGGTGGGGAAGGTTGGGGAGAAAAAGATAGCATTTAGGAAGTATACGAAAACACGAAAGGAGCAGGACAGAGAACTGTACCAGGGAAGGCAGTCAGAATAGCAAAGGCCCGAACCGAGGAAAAGATAGCCAACTCAGTTAAGAAGGGCGATAAAACCTTTTATAGGTACATTAGGGAGCGTAGAAAGACAAAGGGGGGGGATAGTAAGGCTGAATAGAATGGACAGTGGGTGGGCAGAGAGGGAAAGTGAAAAAGCAGGGATACTGAATGAATACTTCTGCTCAGTATTCACAACAGAGGAGGGGGGGGAGGTACTTAATCCAGTTAACAGAAGCACTCTGGATAGGGGGTCGCTCCCAGTCCTGTCACAGAAGAAAGGGTTCTGAAAGAACTCCTAAAACTGAAAGTGGACAAAGCAATAGGGCCTGACGGGATTCACCTCAGAATTCTAAAAGAATTAAGGGGAGAACTAAGGAAACCACTGACTACTCTTTTTAACAAATCATGGGAGGATGGTGTGGTACCTGAGGACTGCAGGAGGGCAGATGTGATTTCCCCTTCATAAAAGTGGGAGCAAGACAGAGGCAGGAAACTACAGACCTGTCAGTTTGACCTCTGTGATAGGGAAAATGATGGAATCACTTCTGAAGGAAAGAATTGTTGAGTACCTAGAGGCCAGTGGGGCACAGGACACAAGGCAGCATGGATTCACAGCGGGAAAGTCATGTCAGATGAATCTAATCATTTTTTTTTGACTGGGTGACCGAAGTAGTAGACCAGGGAGGGGCTATGAACATGGCCTGCCTAGACTTTAGCAAGGCATTTGACACAGTCCCATACAAAAGATTAATAATTAAATTAGCCAGCCTGGGAGTGGGTCCCAGGGTGGTAGCCTGGGTAGAACATTGGCTGGACAACAGGACACAGAAGGTAATAGTAAACAGAGTCTACTCTGAAGAAAGGGCGGTTACTAGTGGGGTACTGAAGGGTTCAGTACTGGGTCTTCCTTTTTAATGTCTTTGTAAGTGATATTGCAGAGGGACTGCAAGGAAAAGTATGCCTCTTTGCAGATGACACAAAGATCTGCAACAGGATTGATACACAAGAGGGGGGTGGAAAGGATGAGAAGGGACTTGGCAAGGTTGGAGGAATGGTCAGAAGTATGGCAGCTTGGATTCAATGCAAAGAAGTGCAAAATAATGCACCTGTGAAACAAAAACCCAGGGGAAGAGTACACAATAGTGGGAGGTAGTAACAACAACAAAAATAGAAAGGGACCTGGGGGTGATCATATCAGCTATATCAGCTGACCTTAAGGTTAACAAGCAATGTGAGAAGGCAGTAGGGAGGGCTGGGGCTATACTGGGATGTATAGGGAGAGGAATCACCAGCAGAAAACAGGAAGTTGTTATCCCTCTGTACAGACAGTTGGTGAGACGCCATCTGGAGTACTGCGTCCAGTTCTGGAGACCCCATCTCCACAAGGACATAGACAGGATGGAGGCAGTCCAGAGGAGGGCAACTAAAATGGTCAATGGTCTTCAGGAGGAGCCATATGAGGAGAGACTAAAGGTGCTTAATATGTATACCCTTAAGGAAAGAAGGGAGAGGGGGGACATGATAGAAACGTTTAAGTACCTTAGTGGAATCGGCAAAGTCCAAGAGTGTAGCATCTTTCAGAAAATGAGATGTGCAAGAACAAGAGTACACAATTTGAAGATGGGGGGATGGCTCGCAATGAGAGGAAGTATTATTTCACAGAGAGGGTGGTGGAAGCATGGAACCGCCTTCCTGAGGAGGTTGTGGGGTCTAAAATTGGGGGAGAATTTAAGAATGCATGGGACAGACATAAGGCAGTTTTTGTGGGGGGGGGGGTTGGAAGAAATAGGCTGTTGGCTAACTAGGATCTGCAGCTTATCCAGTAGGTAAGGAAATGGGCAGAGTAGGTGAGCCAAGCGGTCCTTATCTGCCGTCAAAGTCTATGTTTCTATACACTTTATCAAATGTTGAAAATGGGCTTCATAGTAACATCTAATTGTTCCAAATGCAATACAGGACATGGTACACTACTACATATGTTTTGAGATTGTCCTCTAATTAAGGATATATGGAAGAAAGAGAATTTTTGAAGGACATCATACCTGTTTCCAATAATTTAAAGCTAGAAACATGTATCGTAGGCCACTTTGATAAGACTTTGACTGAAACTGTCAAACAAAAGCACTCATTTGCAGTGCTTGGGGTATTAGAAGTGTAAAGCTGTGGTTCGAAAATAAGGGGCCTACCATACAAGAATGGATGCAAGGATTAATAGAAATACTAAGAAAAAAGAGAATGGCACTTCATACGAGAGAACAAGGTGATCAGTTTTTTAAATGCTGGTGCACTTTATACAACTACACTGGAAGCTAAAACACAACTAACAATACAATTTGCACATCTGTTATCTCAGCCTTCTCATTAACTACAGCATTAAAAAATCAGACCTATTTACATAACAATATTTAATTTCAGTGTACAGAAGTGTTGTACACAGTGTTAACTGGAATCAGGACTACTTCAAAGTACACCCCTTTTTCACTCTGCAATTCTGCAGCTTTGGTAGTAGAAAACCTCTGCACTTCTATGCTTCTCAAAGCTTCAGGCTTTTCCTTCCTACTTCTTAATGGGGTTTTTTTTGCTATAGGAGGAAACCAACGCAAGGGGAACGTGTACTGCCTTATAGTAAAACATATTTGAATCAGTGGAATAATACTTAACTTACGAACACATGAAGTATGCCAGCTGAAAAAGGCCAAAAGGTTTATCCTGTCTGCTTGTAATGTGGATCTCTCCGTGATTACTAAGGGGTCTGACCCCCTTCCCGATAGGAATCCACCCACATTTCCACTTTGAATTGCAACCCTCATCTTTACTTTGTCCCAACTTTCCCAAGGAGGCAGTATTGCGTAGTGGTTAAGGGCACTGGGCTGCAAACCTGGAGACCTGTGTTTGAATCCTACAACCCCCACACTTGCTTACCGTGTGACCGTGAGCAAGTCACTTAACTTTGTTGTGCTGCCAGGTCGCACCTGGAAACGGGCTTCAGCTTAGTGTGCCTTTATTGGTTAAACAGTTTCCCCTTCCCTCCCCCTTAAAGGAAAGTTGCAAGATTCCCCAAATGCTTTTTACACACAGTATTCCTTTGCCAGACATACTTCAGATATTGAAGCTGCAATTTGTTTTGTAAAAAAAAAAAATCTCAAAACAAAAAAACTGTTTTATCAGCACTTTTTTCCTGCTTGCCCGCAGTTTTCTGTGTGCAGCCACACCCCCAAAATGATGTCATGCCAGGGAGTTGTCAATGATTTACATATAGCAACAATGAATTCTGGGTAATTTATAATGTGCCTTACTCAGAAGTACAGTCCCTTAAGTTGCTGGTGCTGGGCAGTAATATGTAAATAACTGTAGCAAGGCATTGTGGGTAAACTATGAACCTGGTTTACAGTTTCCTTACTCTGAGGTGCTGTCCCATATTAGTGTGGTGGTGTCAACAATATAAGCTTTTTTATTTTTATTTTCACAACAGTGCATTATACATATCATATTAACTACAAGACTGCTATACTGAGAGATGTAGGCTCCTATTTCTGCAGTGAGCACAGAAATATAATACCCTGTGTACTAATTTACATTGTGAGGCATTGTGGGTACAGTACATAGCTATTTGTCTATTCTAAACTAAAAAGTGACACTATTCCTTTAATAACTTTGTTTCCCTGGTGTGATGTCACAGTTGGGGTAGCAGCACTTAGAAAAAAGGGATGGATTATGCAAATCAAGAAACACTGAAATATAAGGCTTTTTTTCAAGAAAAATAGCATTATTTGGCAGTTTGAATGGTAGGAGACTGATTCACAACTTCTACAGGTTACTACTCCCATTTGCTATGGCAAACTTGCACCTTTACTTCAAACCTGTCCACTGTCTTTAGGGATACCACCTCATCTGGCAACTCATTGCACTTAGAAACCACCCTCTTGATGAAAAAGTCCCTCCTCATTTCAAATCGTCCCCCCACCAGCTTGAAGCAGTTTCCTCTAGTGATTTTGTTACTGCCAAGGCTGAAGAGACTCTCAGATTTTACCTTGTTTACACCATTGACGTATTTAAATGTTTCTGTCATGTCTCACCTCTCCCTCCTTTCCTCCAGGGAGTACATGTTGAGCTCTCTGAGTCTCTCTCCATATGTCCTACTCTGCTTACCCTGGATCATTTTAGTTGCCCTCCTCTGGACTGTTTCCAGAAGATTGATGTCTTTCCGTAGGTACTGGCACCAGTACTGCACACTGTAGTCCAGGTGTAGACGCACCAGGAATCTGTAATGCAGCAAAATGACATCTTCCTTCCTACTAGTTTTCCTCTGGTTATACAGCCCAACAGTCCATTTGCTTTGGCTGCTGCCTTCCTGCACTGTGTAGAGTGTTTCAGATCACTCGTGAGCACGCCCAAGTCTTTCTCCTCTTCTGATTTGGCAACCTGCACGCCACCCAGACTGTACTCAGTCTTTGGGTTCTTAGCCCCCAAGTGCATGACTTAGCACTTCTTGGCATTGAACTCCAGTTGCCAAATACCCAACCTCCTCTCAAGACTGGCTAGATCTTCCCTGACATCCTATATTCCCTTCTCTGTGTCCACCCTTCCCCAGAGTTCGGCGTTGTCTGCTAACAGGGCAGATTTTACCCTTTACTCCGTCCACTGTGTCACTAATAAATATATTAAACAGAATTGGACAGAGCACCGAACCTTGTGGGACACTGCTAGTGACCACTGTAGCTTCTGAGAATGCCCCCCACCCCACCCACCACTACCATCTGACTCCTGTCCTGTTACCAGCTTTTTAACTTACTTCTGCCCCGGATCCTCCAGCCTCTTGATTAATCTCCTGTAAGGAACAGAGTCAAAGGCCTTACTAAAATCCAGATACAGGATGTCCACAGTCTAATTGCCAGGGTCATCCCTTGACCCACTTTTGTGGAGTAGCAGGACGTGGGTTGTTCTCCAGTCTAAGGGTACCTCCCCCGATAACAGTGAGATGTTAAACAGGCCCGTCATGGGACCCACCAGCACATCTGCCAGTTCCCTCAATATCCTCAGATGTATACCATCTGGGTCCAGGGAACTGTCAACTTTGGGACCCTCATACTCTTCCTTACCTTATCTTCACCAGTATCCCCGTCAGTGTCATTTCCCACCCCTTTCTTTCCTTGAGGCATCAGACTATCCCTTCTCCCTGGTGAAGACTGAGCAAAAATACTTATTTAGTACTTCCGCCTTCTAATCACTACCTTCTGCCCACCCTCTTCCTTTTTTAGCTTGACAGTCCCATCCTTCATATTCTTTTTTGCCCTGATATATTGGAAGAAAGCTTTCACTCCCTCTGCTAGTTGCAGTTCCTTTCTGGCTTTTCCCAACTGGACTTCTCTGCCCACCACCCTAGCCTTAACACTGTACTCCTCTCTCTGTCTTTCCCTTTCGCTGACCTTTTGATTTTTTTGAAGGTTGACCTTTTGTCCCTCACTGCCTGAGCTACCGGCCTATCAAACCAGCTGGGATTAGTGATCCTTCTAATTACTTCATATCTAAAATGCAAAGAATGCTGAAGCAGATTCAAAATGTAGAGGAAATGGTATCTTACAAGACAGGAGAAAAGGGCAATCTGAAACAAAAAAGATAGGTTGAAGTTTTCAGCCTAAAATGCACTGCTGTTTCAGTAAATACCATGGCCTTATTAATTCACTAAGTCATTTACTGGTCTTAACAAGATTCTGAACAAATGCTTTTTGTTTGTTTTTGGTTTTAAGGTATAGCCATATGAGTCATCCAGAGCTGATGGAAAGATCCAGAGCAGAGCATAAGTGAAATGGGAATGAAATATCTCCAGCTACTTAATAGTGTGCAGCATGGTGGATTAAGTAAACCATTAACAGAGTGGTTACGCTAAGGAATAACTTCTCGTGTGTGCCTATCTACCTCTAGCTTTTGTAATGGTCGGAAAAAGAATTTCAGTGACTATGAGCAGGTTGACCAAGAAGGATATGCTTCACTGGTACGCTCTGTCATATCTACTAAAGTCAGTCCTTCAACACCAGAAGTCCTGTTCAAAGAGGACAGCCTGTTATATGGGCCAGTCATTAAGTCTAAGCCTCCTGCAGAAGACCTGGAAGTTCGAAGCCCCCAAAACTTGGTTCCTTTTGCAAACCCTGAGAAGGACCCTGCATTGACTCAAGAGGAAGAGCTTAGATTCCCACTAAAAATCTCCTTGCAGGTGGCCCAGTCCAAGTCACAAGTGCCTAGCGTAACACACATTCTTCAGCAGACCATGCCTGTAGACCAAGCCTTCTACCTGGAGAGATGGAAACGAAGAATGATAGCAGAGCTCGGGGAGGAGGGCTTTACAGAATACACTGCAGGTAAACCTCATGGGCTACTGGGGGTCATTCCTTGTAAACAAAGTCTAGTTGGGAGCCAGAAATATTTCGGGGGGGTGGGGTAAGTTAACTATTTCATTATTTTTGATACTTCTTGTTTTTTGATTTAACTGTTCCATTATTACTGTGGCCTGAGCCACAGAGCCCTACACACCTGCGTGAGATAGGGAGTGCAGGTGTGTGCAGAGAGGTCCATGCATCCACAAACACTGCAGCACCATCTGTGGAGTGCAGCCATTAGCCAAACCATGGATCAGCTTTGGCAGTTGGGTTGGGGTCTGCAATAGGGGCAACCCGGCAGATAGAAACATAGACTTTGACGGCAGATAAGGACCACTTGGTCCACCCAGTCTGCCCATTTCCCTACCTATTGGATAAGCTGCAGATTCTAGTTAACCAACAGCCTACTTCCTGCAACCCCCCACTATAATTGTCTTATGTCTATCCCATGCATGTTTGAATTCCCCCACTGTTTTAGACCCCACAACCTCTCCAGGAAGGCGGTTCCATGTGTCCACCACTCTCTCCGTGAAAAAGAATTTCCTCACATTACCCCTGAGCCATCCTCCTCTAACTTTAAATTGTGCCCCCTTGTTCTTGCACATCTCTTTTTCTGAAAGATGCTACCCTCCTGGACTTTGTTGATTCCCTTGAGGTACTTAAAAGTTTCTATCATGTCCCCCTGTCCCTCCTTTCATCAAGGGTATACATATTAAGCTCTCTCAGTCTCTCTTCATATGGTTTCTGATGTAGACCCTGCACCATTTTAGTTGCCCTCCTCTGGACTGTTTCCATCCTGTCTATGTCCCTGCGTAGATGAGGTCTCCAAAACTGCACGCAGTACTCCAGATGGGGTCTCACCAACTGTCTGTATAGAGGGATAACCACTTCCCTTTTTCTACTTGTGATGCCCCTCCCTATGCATCCCAGTATCCCCCTGGCTGTCCTTACTGACTTCTCACATTGCTTACCCACCTTTAGGTCATCTGATATGACTACACCCAGATCCCTTTCCATTATTGTTGTCGTTAGTACCTCCCCTGCTGTTGTGTACTCTTCTCCTGGATTTTTATTTCCCAGGTGCATTACTTTGCACTTCTTTGCATTGAATCTAAGTTGCCATATGTCTGACCGTTCCTCCAACCTTGGCAAGTCCCTTCTCATCCTTTCTACCCCTCCCCCCCCGTGTATCAACTGTGTTACAGATCTTTGTGTCATCTGCAAAGAGGCAAACCTTTCCTTCAGACAACATGAAGTCTTGCTGTATTCTGACAATAGCAGTGAGTCCCAACCTTCGAACTGCTCTGGAGGTGAAAGAGTTAACTTTCCATGCCAGGCATGGAACGCTGAGCTCGAGCTCGGTTGAAAACTCTTGTCTGTTGTTCTTCAAACTGAAACCGTCAGATTCTTTGCTCCGCCTCACTGAACAGTCGCTCTGGAGATTTCTCCTTCTGTTCGGTTCATTTTGTCGGTTAAAGTATTAATTTCTCGGTTTTTTTACCAAATTTAAACCGCAACCGGTCGGTTCAAGCTCTGTCTGTGGTATTTGTGAGTACTAGATAGGTTTACATTATTTCTCTTCTGTGTGGAACTTGTAAACGTTATTGGTTCACTCTTGAACCGATCAGGTTGTCTAAAAATATTTTATTCTATCATTTAGAGTGTGGTTATCGGTTCTAAAAAAAAAACGGAATTTCTTACGTTTTTTTCCATGACCCGTGACACGGGTGGGAACCGATAAGAGGGTCTTGCTTGGCGGATTGCCATAAACGGGCAAGTTTGGTTAGGACTGGCACTACGTCTAAGAAACCCAAAAGAAAAACCGTGCCCACTGGGTTTCAACACTGCAGTGTGTGTGTGGGGAAGCCTTTGCCAAGGCTAACCCCCACACCACCTGTGTTTATTGTCTGGGGTTTGACCACCTCAGTGTAGACTGCCAGATTTGTAAAAAATTTCCTGCAGCTACCCTGGATAAGAGAGTTGGTAGGCTCAGGGAAAGGGAGGCCAAGAAGTCCGCTGACCCGGATGGCCAGCCCAGTTCGGTTCCTACTGAACTGGAGGGAGTGCCCTCTGACCAGGGCGAGGCTTCCTCGGGCAAAAGGAGAGCTGACTCTGAGGGGTCGGTTCCAGCAAAAAGGACTAGAAAATCAGCTGGTGTGGAGCCAAAACTTTCCTCTCCAACCGCTGAAGAGATAGCCAAAGCAATTCAAATTGTCCAGTCGCTTTCTCCGGTTCCCACCGAACCGGTGCCATCAGGTAAGCACCCGGTTCGGCCGGTTCCATCGGTTCAAGACTATGATTTAGAGGAATTTTATGAACCGGAGGAGGGGGAAGAGGAGTATGAGGAGAGTGAATGTGGATTTGAAAGTCTGGATGTGCCCACTGACCCGGACATCTCCCCAGACAGACCTTCAGGAGTGTCCCTCCTAGGCTTTCTGGGTCCCTTCTCATTTTATTTTCTATAAAAGTGGTTGAAACCCTCCAGCTCCTTATGGAGGAAGCTGTGGATGATCAAGAGGAGCCTGACTATGTGGAAATGATGGATATCCCAGAGTCTAGAGACTGTCTATTCCCTTGCATAAATCTTTTGGGAAGCAGACTTTAAAATTCTAAAAGTCCTCACACTATACCTCCTGTGGATAAGAGAATGGACAAGAGGACACTTTGTCAGGCTCTGCTATGGAGTTCCTTACTCAACAATGCAGCCATGTTAGTAGTGCAGGCTGTCAGCCTGACAAGCCAAATATTCCCTTGATCTTCACCCCCGGATAAGGACTCCAGGAAGATTGATGCCATGGCAAAGAAACAGTACATGGCAGCATCCTTGGGACTCAAACAGGCAAATTATATGCTTATGTTGCTAGATATCAGAAATCCAGATGGGATACTGTTATGGCTCTAGCAAAACAGGTCCCTGGCCAGCTTGCCAAGGAGCTGGAGCAGGTGGCTGCTGATGGTATTGCAGCATCCAAGGTGCAATTCCATGCTGCAGTGGACTCTAATGATGTGTCATCAAGAGTCATGGCTACATCTGTGGCACTTCGCAGGATGGCTTGGCTCAGATGTACTAGCCTGTCACAGGATACCCAGACGAAGGCCATGGATTTTCCTGCTGTGGGTAATTCCCTGTTTGGGGAGCAGACAGAGAATTACATGAAGAAAATGGATGAGTATAGGACCACCTATAGGAGTGCACAGGCCAAGGAAAGGCAGGCCACTCCTCAAAGACAGCTTCCCAGGGGCAAGGGCAGGCCTTTTCATAGGCCTTTTTACCAAGCCCAGGCCTCCTCTTCAGCTTTTACCCAGAGGGGGTTCTTTAGAGGGAGAGGCAGACGGGGTGCAGCCAGGCCTGCTTCCACCCCTCAGCCCAAAGCCCCTGCCAAGCAGGCACCCTGATGGGGTTGCCAGGGCCGATTCTCAACTACCTGTAGGGGGCAGGCTGACTTACTTTGTCCAGGACTGGGAGTCTCTGACATCAGACAAGTGGGTCCTGGAAGTAGTAAGCCAGGGACTGGTTCTCAGCTTCAAAATGTTTCCAAAGATGAGAACCAGATCCTTTCCACCTGCAATCCTCCAGAGGCACTTGCCCTAGAGGCAGAGGTCTCTTCCCTCCTGGCTCTCAGAGCCGTGAAAAGGGTTCCACCCCTACACCAGGGCAAAGGGTTGTACTCCAGGTACTTCCTTACCCAAAAAAAGACAGGAGAATGGTGGCCCATCCTGGATCTCAGATAGTTAAACAAGCACCTTTTAAAACCAAAATTCAAAATGGTGACTCTGGGAATTATTCTACCCTCTTTAAGGCCAGGGGACTTGCTAGCGTCTCTGGACCTCAAGGATGCCTACTTCCATATTCTCATCAGAAGCTCCCACCGAAAGTACCTCAGGTTCGAGCTGCCCTCAGGCCATTATCAGTTCAGAGCAATGCCCTTTGGCCTCACCTCTGCTCCAAGGGTGTTCACAAAATGCCTGGCAGTAGCAGTTGCTTCTCTAAGAAGGCAAAAAATTGCCATCTTTCCTTACCTGGACGACTGGCTTGTAGTAGGCTAGTCCCCAGACCAGGTCAAGTTACATCTACAGATAACTCAGCAACTGCTCACCTCTCTAGGTTTCCTTCTGAATCTTTCAAAGTCAGTTCTAGAGCCTGTTCAACTCCTCACCTTCATAGGCGCAGAGCTGAACACAGAAGGCCAGAGCCTTCCTTCCTTTGGACAGGGCAAGGACCCTGGTCTCTCTGGCCTCCTCCTTCACCCTGCAGATGTCTCGACCAGCAAGGCATTTTCTACAGCTCCTGGGGCACATGGCTGCTTCTACAGCAGTGGTGCAGGGAGCAAGATTTCAGATGAGGGACATTCAGTTCCATTTGAGAGCCTTTTGGTCTCAAAGGAAAGACCCTCTAACCAAATTGATCCAGTGACTCGAACCCTGATCCAGGCCCTACAATGGTGGCAGGATCAGAGCAATCTCAGACAAGGGGTTCCTTTGGTCACCCAGTCTCACTCCTTAATCCTTACTACAGATGCATCCCTCTTGGGATAGGGAGCTCACCTGGGCAACCTCACTACCCAGGGGTTGTGGTCCCCTCAGGAATCCCTGCTCCACATCAATCTGTTGGAACTCAGAGCAGTTTTTCTAGCACTTCAAGCTTTCTCCAAGTCTGTTCAGAACAAAGTGGTACAGGTCAGAACAGACAACACCACTACAATGTGGTATATCAACAAGCAAGGGGGCACTCAGTCTACGGCCTTGTGCACCGAAGCAATGAAGTTGTGGTCTCTGGCTTACTCCCTGAACACCTCACTTACGGCAGTTCACCTCCCAGGCAAGGACAATGTCCTGGCAGATGCTCTCAGCAGGATTTCCCAGGGCCATCACAAATGGTCACTGGATGCCCTGGTCCTGGAGGTGGTATTTGCCAGATGGGGCACACCACAGATAGATCTTTTTGCAGCACCAGACAATCACCAACTTCCCCTTTTTTGCTGCAGGCCCCCAGTGTTGGGCTCAGTCTCTCTGGATGCCTTAGTCCTCAATTGGGATGGGAAGTTTCTCTATGCTTTCTCCCCCTTCCCTCTGCTGTTCAAAGTGCTAGTCAAAATCAGGTCTCAACCCTGCACGATGATCCTGATTGCCCCAGATTGGCCCAGACAACCCTGGTATCCACTCCTGCTGTCCTTAGCAGTCCATCTTCCCCTTTGTCTTCCCAAGAATCACAACCTGTTAACTTGCGCTCAGGGGAGGGTTTGGTACCCGAACCTCAAATCTCTCAATCTCAAGGCCTGGCTCTTGAAGAGTTAGAGTTTGCTGATTTACACCTCTCCCAAGGTGTAATGGATATTCTGAAGGCTTCTAGAAAACCTTCTACCAGGGCTACTTATAATTCCAAATGGAAGAGATTTTCCATATGGTGCTCTGGAAAGCATATTTCCCCAGAATCTGCTGATTTACCCACAGTCCTGGATTACATGGTCTATCTAAATACCTTGGGGCTGAGACCAGCTACCCTAAAAGTGCATCTGGCGGCTGTGTCTGCCTTTATTTCAGCGGTAAGCCCACTTCTCTTTCAGCTCACCCTGTATTCTCCAAGTTTTTCAAGGGATTGCTTCACACCAACCCTCCATTCAGGGACCCTGCCCCTGCCTGGGACCTTAATGTTTGCATTGCTCAGCTTATGCAACCTCCCTTTGAGCTTTTGTCTTCAGCAGAGCTTAAGTACTTGACTTGGAAAACTGTGTTTCTGGTAGCCATCACTTCTGCCAGACGCATACCTGTAAGTGAATTACAAGCTTTGTCAGTGGAGCCTGATTTTATCTCCTTTCATAGAGATAAGGTGGTCCTCAGGACTAACAGGAAGTTCTTGCCTAAGGTGGTTTCAGATTTCCACCTTAATCAATCTATGTCTCTTCCTGTGTACTTCACGGACCATTCCTCCTCTGGCGAGAGGAGGTTGCACAGTTTAGATGTCAAAAGAGCCCTTAGCTCAGCGTGGCTCAGTTGGAAGCACATCCGCCTCTGGACTAGAAGGTCGTGGGTTCTCGTCCCACACCGGGATTGGACTTGCACCTAAAAATCGCTGGTATCCGAGTGCAGTATTGGGGGGTGCTGTACTGCTGGGGTGTGCCGTCCTTCGGATGAGACGTTAAACCGAGGTCCCTTCTACCCATCCTGGTGTTGTCCTGGTGGGTGTCCAGGTGGAAGTAAAAGAACCCAGGGCACTCTTCGCAAAGAGTAGGGAACATTCCCGGTGTCCTGGCCAACATTCCCCTTCCCATAAACCGGTTCATGCAATTATCCAGGCTGTGTGTGGGTGATGATGTGCGATATGGCTGCCACCACACATTCAGTCACTTCACTACCAGTCTAGCATTGCTTGTAAAAGCGCTTTGGATGTATGAAAAGCGCTATATAAATACTGATTCTTCTTCTTCTTAGCTACTACATAGCGCGTACCAAGGGTCACAGGTTTGACTCCCTCCAACTGTTCCTCACTTATGGTGAGGTTGGTAAGGGGAAACCTGCCACTAAGAGATCCATTGCCAGGTGGATTGTTTCTTGTATCCAATTTTGTTATGAAAAACTGGGTAAGGTTCCTCCCTCAGGCCTGAGGGCTCACTCTACCAGAGGTACAGCTGCTTCCCTGGCTGCTGCCAGGGACATCCCTATTCTAGAGATATGTCAAGCAGCTACCTGGAAAACAGTTCATACTTTTACCAAGCATTACTCCCTGGACATCCAGGCTAGGAGTGATGCCCGGTTTGGCACGGCTGTGCTTCAGAGCCTATTTCCCAAGTAGGTTATGTCCCTCCTCCGTGGAGGTACTGCTTTGTAGTCTGCTATTGTCAGAATACAGCAAGACTTCATGTTGTTTGAAGAAAAAATTACTCACCTTAGTAATGTTGTTTCTTCTAATGGAGTCTTGCTGTATTCTGACCTCCCCCCGCCTGCCCCTCTCAGAACCTCTGTTTTTGGGATGTGGGTGGGCAGTGCAGTGTTGGCACATAGTAGGTGCCCACCTTGTTGTTTTTCACCCCTTCCTTTTTGGGGTGAAGTGGTGTTATGTTTTTCATTTTTTGGGTCTCCTGACTTGAGTCTTTGTTTTGGGACCAAAAAATGTGTTGTCATGTTAGTAGCCAGTTGGCTAGTGTAGGTTTACAGCTTCCACACAGGACCTCAGTGAGTTTAGCTTGTAAAGATCTGATGGTTTCAGTTTGAAGAACAACAGACAGAGTTTTCGCTCGAGCTCAGCGTTCCATGCCTGGCATGGAAAGTTAACTCTTTCACCTCCAGAGCAGTTCGAAGGTTGGGACTCACTGCTATTGTCAGAATACAGCAAGACTCCATTAGAAGAAACAACATTACTAAGGTGAGTAATTTTTTCTTCCATACCCTCTGCAATGTCACCTATAAAGACGTTAAAGAGGACTGGACCCAGTACTGAGCCCTGAGGTACTCCACTAGTAACCCCCCTTTCTTCAGAATGTGTTCCATTCACTATTACCTTCTGTGTCCTGTTGTGCAGCCAGTTTGCTACCCAGGCTACCACCCTGGGACCAACTCCCAGGCTGGCTAACTTGATTATTAATCTTTTGTGCGGGACTGTGTCAAATGCCTTGCTAAAGTCTAGGTAGGCCATATCCACAGCCTCTCCCTGGTCAAGTACTTTGGTCACCCAAAGAAATCGATTAGATTCGTCTGACATGACCTTCCTGCTGTGAATCCATGCTGCTTTGGGTCCTGTGCCCCACTGGCCTCTAGGTACTCAACAGTTCTTTCTTTCAGAAGTGATTCCATCATTTTCCCCACCACTGAGGTCAAACTAACAGGTCTGTAGTTTCCTGCTTCTGCCTTGGTCCCACTTTTGTGAAGGGGAATCACATCTGCCCTCCTCCAGTCCTCAGGTACCACCCCATCTTCCCATGATTTGTTAAAAAGTGTGGTTAGTGGTGTCACTAGGTCCTCCCTTAGCTGTTTAAGGATTCTAGGGTGAATCCCGTCGGGCCCCGTTGCTTTGTCTACCTTGAGTTTTAGGAGTTCTTTCAGTACTCTTTCTTCTGTAAATGGACTGGCATCAACCCCACTATCCAGAGTGCTTCTACTGTTTGGTTTAGGAAACTCCTCCTCTTCTTCTTTTGTGAATACTGAGCAAAAGTATTCATTCAGTATCTCTGCCTTTTCACTGTCTCCCTCTGCCCACCTCCCCTCTCCTTTATTAATCTTCACTATCCCTCCCTTAACCTTTCTATACTCTCTAATGTACCTATAAAAGGTTTTATCCCCCTTCTTAACTGAGTTGGCTATCTTTTCCTCATTTTTGACCTTTGCTTTTCTGACTGCCTTCCCCACTTCTTTCTGCTTTAATTGATACAATTCCCTGTCGTGCTCAGTCTGTGATTCCTTATACTTTTTGAATGCAGCCTTTTTCTCCTTAACCTTCCCTGACACCTGTTTTGAGAACCATAGTGGTTTTTTATTCCGCTTTGTTTTCTTTATTTGTTTCACACAAAAGCTTGTTGCCTCCATGATGGCAGTTTTGATTTTTCTCCATTGTTCTTCCACCCTCCTTTCTGGCCATTTGCTAATGCATTCCTCAGGTATTCACCCATTATGCCAAAGTCAGCCCTTCTAAAGTCCAATATCCTTGTCTTTGTATGGCTTGTCTCCATGGTTGTGTTTATTGTGAAGCACACTGTGCAGTGGTCACTTGTTCCCAGATGTCTACTGACTTCTGAATTTGTGATCCTCTCTCCATTTGAGAGTACCAGGTCTAATATTGCTCCCTCCCGAGTGGGTTCCACCACTAGCTGTCTAAGGCATGCCCCCTGTAGGGCATCGAGAATGACCCTGCTCTTGGATATGCATCCATAGCATAATATATGTGCTACGACGCTACCAGAAGGTGTTCCATGTCCCCAAAGCGTAGCTGTTCTGACAGTGATGTGGCCTTGAATGGGCCCCTTCTGCAGTTGTCCCAGCCTGGGTCCAAACCACCATGGAGGGCAGTATGGCAGCAGTTTTTTCTTCAAAATGTAAAATCTTACGTACAGGGTATGCAGCAGTCCATGCTGATTGCCATATTCCACAGTTCCCCCTGCTCTGCATGTAGCAGTGGATCCACTTGCCAGTCTGCCTGGTGTCAAACAGAGCTCCAACACCAGACCGCCCCTGATGCCCTGCTTATGCAGATGGGCGATGTGGGCTGAGGATGCAGCCAGCTGTGTTACAGGATAGCCAGGTGCAGCTGTGCAGCTCGGCAACATGCAGATCGCACATATGTTGAGCCCACTGTGGATCAGGCCCTTAAAATGCAATTTATCTGAAAACTATTGTTTATGCAAATCCAACTGAACTGGTTAGGCACCCTTAGCATTAAAGCAAAAATATTTGAGTAAAAGCTTTCATGAGATTTTAATTTATAGAATTGCAACTTCTGGACCAAATGTTGTAAGGTCCTGCAACCCACTCACCTGCTGCCACTAAACCTTTTTCTTAGCTGAGGCTGATACCATATTATAACCCTTTGTTGGTATTGGTGCGGGCCGGGCATAGCTCAGGGATACGCTTAATGTGTAGCAGTAAGGTTGCATACTAGCCAGAGGGTCCTCTGCAATGTCACAACCACACGCTTTACACTCTGACTCTATGTATTTCATTTACCTGTCAGAACAGAAGTGACCATGCTACAAATAGCAGTTGTCACTCTTTACTAAACTGTCACTGTTCTGCATTTACTGTTATGTATTTATTTATTTGTGGAATTTTGGTAACCAGGTAGGCCCACTGAGAGCAAGGGTCACTTACTTTTACTCATAGATCCCAGTCCCTAAATACTCTCCTGGTTGGCACTGTACAGAAAAGTTTGATTTGATTCTGGCTCCAGACTGGAGTTAAAACCTATACGCTCCAGTTGTATGGTTTGTACCCCCTCACACCACATCATGGGCCACACTACCCCTCTTATTTCTTGCATTCACAATTGGGTGAGGTTATACCTCAAGGAAGAGCTTTTTGTAATTTGCACTGAATTTATCAGAACTCCCACCTTGCTATTCTAGTATTTTACATAGCACCCATGATACTGTAGAGTCTTATCAGCTAGTATACAGGAGGAAGAACCGCAGTTTTAACTTTCTCTCAGGCAGTCCTGGTTGACGGCCAGCAGGGGCCCTAGACCAGCCAACCGTAGGTTTACTTAGTCTAGTGTCCTCATTAGAGGTGGGCAAGCCAGGAATATTTCACCTAGAGCCAAGCCAGGGTCTAGCTTGACTCTACAAGCCAAAACACGAGCCGAGCCCTGGCTACTGCAGGCTGTTCCCTACACAGAAGTTGAATATTTCACACTATACTGACTACTCAGGCTCACAAAAATGCTTACTTTGACCACAACTGGCTTGGTTTGACCTTGTCTCTTAATTGCCGGTCGCACCCATGTAGAACGCTGATTATTGAGCGCTGCACTTTTGAGCGACTCAACAATAGCGCTCTGCAAGAGAGCAAGTGCTGCAATATGGCGTTATATCCTGTATAGCGAGTACAGCAAGGAGCTGTACTCACTATTGCAGAATATAGTATCCTTTGAGGCCGATTCCCGCCGAGCTGCTTGCATAGCATAGTGGTGTACACCACCGCTTGCAGTGCAAGCATCCCCAGGTTCGGGTCTGGCTAGAGGCAGAATCATTTTTATTTATAAATCCAGTAATCTTGGCCCCGTGGTCCGCCCCCTCGGAGTTGATTATTTGTTTGGTAGGGCTTGCCCCTGCATTTAAAAAAAAAAAAAAAGATTTCTTTGTTCTTTAGTTAAGTATTCTAGTGACTGTCGCTATTTGCAATAATCGGTACAATATCCGTCGCCCTTTTGACCATGGGCTAAAGTTTGTTCGCTCTATGTGACAGGTGGTCTTTCAGACTCGCCTTTATCACATAGAACCCTTAATTGCCTATAGAGGTTGAGCCAAGCGAGCCAGGTACTAAGCTCGAGCCTGCTGTGGCTTGCCCACCTCTAGTCCCCATGGCACTTGAAGACCACTGCTGTGCTGAGTGCCTCACTTCAACTCTTTTCCTTTTACTGGACAGTGTGCTGGACACAACGCGGTAACGTTTACTCCAGCCTGCCTCTTGCAGAGGCTGGCAGTCACCCCAGCCCATCTGTCTGATATGTAGAATCTCCCATGTCCGTCCCAACGTGGGATTCCCATTAACGAATAGGACATCTTCTACCTTGGTCAACAGCTTAGTCTCTCTCTCTCTGTGTGTGTGTGTGTGTGTGTGTGTGTGTGTGTGTGTGTGTGTGTGTGTCTCTCTCAAACCTGGTCTCGCACTGTCTTCAGCATAGCTGGCAGCAGCTCTCGGGAACAGGACCATGATCGCCCCCTTCCCCAAAGGATGGACACTTCTCGTCAGTAGGACCGTATGTGTGCCACCAGGCCACCAGGAGCTTCCCCTGACAGGCAGCTCCTTGGGTATCCACACCCTTCCTGAGTTTCTGTTGCAGTTACTGCAGAATTAAGGTGATCTACACTAAATGCCTGCAGATTCCAAAGCCACTGTAGTCACCACGGCTGTCATGGTGCCCATCCTTGGAGGCTATAAGGTGACTGGGCAATGAGTTTGGTTGCCCTCATACACTAGATCCATAGACTTTTACTGGTGTGAGGGTCCTTTGCTGCTTCAGGTGACCTGAAGCGAGTAGAGATGTCATGATAACATGATATGATGATGTATATCACAATAATTGCTGCTGTAATTTATAATTGTAAAAAAAAATATTGTGATTATTGTGCGGCACCATATACCACGATATTCCATGATAAAGTGTCTTAACTGCTGGCCCAGTGGTGGGGCAGTAGAGCTACTACTCACCATGCAAGCAGCCCAGGTTAAGGAGCCGACTCAAGTCGCATTGGGGTTGACCAGGGGGGTTGGGGAGAGCGACTCTACCATCCTGTAGATCGTTCTATTCTCTACTGGGGTGGAGAGTCTGACCGCTTCGCTCACAGATCACAAACAAGTGGAGGCTTGATGATGCAGCCCAGCGACAAGGAAGGGAAACCACTGCCTGACGTGTGGCATGTGCCTCTACCCACATGTACGCACACCTACATCCTTGAATGGCATGTTGCTGTGGAGAAACAGGACAGAAAACCTGTCTGAGGAGTGACTATTCAGTGCCCTACAGGCCCTGTACCTGCCAAACTGGAACCTCCTCCAGTATCTGGATAGTGCTACAGGGAAGGGGGGCCTGCCACCCCCCAGGCCCCAGCACAATGGTCAGTTCGTGGGGGACCTGAGGAGAAGAGGTAGATCCCGGGGATGGGAGAGTGACAAGGCTGGGCAGGCTGAAGCCTGATATGGGGCGATCAGTAGACTGGGGTTAAAAACCTTTATCGAAAAATAAATAAATAAAGCATCTTAACTTTCTGCTTCAGCAACGTTTAAGTCTCCAGTTGCAACCATGATTCCTAATTCTCCACCTTTCTCCAATCAGAATCTTACTAATTTTCCTAAACTAAGAAATGCTGCAGATTATCACGATAATCAATATATGATGATACTTTTTTTTTTTTTTTTTACACAAATATGGTGCTAATACTATTGATATCATGACATCCCTAGAGGAAAGTGTGCCCCAAAAGCACACCTGCACCCTCCACTCACTCTGCCAACACACAACTACCACTCTAGGCTCCACCCACTGGCTGTCAGAGGTTCTACCAATCAGTAGACTCCATGATCTGGCATTCTCATAATCAGCCTCCTTCCTCTTGCTGGCAGAAAAGGGTAATTACTGAATGTTTTTGATTCCAGCAGTAGACCTCAACCGAAGAATTTGTAATAAAACAAAAAAAAACTTTAAATGGAAAGCTCTTTCCTTGATAGTGCACTCTGTGTTGTGTTAATAGATTTTAGTGGAAGAAACAAAAGAAGGCTGCTCCACTCTGTGCAGTGCTCCCAGTAGAATCAGAGAGAGAGAATGCAATAACTGGGTACTTGCATCTTCTTCACAGCTGAAATTATGTCCTCTGGTACATAACAGTTGTAAACTATTTACTGACAAAAATGTAGGAGTGGATTTCCCGTGATGTCATGTTCCCAAATGGCAGCCTGAGCTTACTGCTGCGTAGTTACCTCAGCTTTTTCGGTGCTAAATCCGGCATTATACAGCATAGTTCGGGACTCACTTTCACTAGTGTAGCATGGATGGGTGGTTCAAAGAAAAAAAAAATGAGGTCTAAGAACAGCAGCCTCCCAAGCTTCTCTAGCTCAAGACTCTGCTTCACAAGGCGGAAGTGTGGTCTCCTGTCCATGGTCACAGCATGGCTCCTCACTGCTCGATATCACTAACGAGTGTATACTCTCCGAACTGTTGGATTGCCAGATGGAAGTGCAGGACTCCATGGCTGGCATGCGGCAGGAATTGGACATTATCAAAGCCAACCACAGAGATTTACAGATAGTAGTTACCACTCTTTCAGATAGGTTAGACCACATGGCCGACTTACTGCTCCATCTGCACCACCGCCTGGCCCAGATGGAAGAATAAAATGCAAGATATGGAATGCAGAGCAAGGCGTAAGAATAACAATATTTATGGAATGCCAGAAGGGCTGGAGGGACCACAAAGCACTGACTTTGTGGACTCTCTGATAAAAACTAAAACTGTGCTCCAGCTCCCACCAGATTTGGATCTTGAACTCGAATGTGTTTATCGAGCCCTTGGACTGAAACCATCTGCTGAAGAATGCCAACGTTTAGTTGTTCTCAAGTTTTTGCACTACGCCACAAAAGATAAGAGTATTGACCCAAGCGTGGAAGCAAAAGAAAAAAAAACTGATGTATAAGAAAAAACAAATTTTCTTTAATAATGATTATGCCCCAGCATCCATATGAAAAGACAAGCCTGTGCTCCTTATCTGTGAGCACGTAAGCAAGCCAGCATTGTTTCAGGCTCCATACCTGGCCGAGTTGAGAGTGGCGTATCCTGAGGGAGACATCCTGTATCATGCTCCTGAAGATGCAAACACAGATATGGAATGCTGAGGCATAGCCAGTCTGCTTCCACCACAACCTGCATCTCGACCAGGTACTGATAGAAGGCGGGGGGCAGCTGTCTCCCGGAAATCCTCAGCAAGGGTTAAAGAAGATTCCCTAGTTTCTCTGGAGGAAAAGGCATAACATTCTCAAGCAGCACTAGATTAGATCAAAGCACTTGTGTAGCAGTTTGAGAGAAGACCTCGATGAGCCCTAGCTGCTCAAGCATTTATCTTAATCTAGCTGATACACTGCATAACAATTGTTGTTTTTGAAGACATTTTGGCAGAGCATCGTGTTACAGGCAAAGGAAGGTAGACCTGGGGAGTGGGGGGCTGCCTGCTTCTCGGGGCACCACTGCTTTGAGAAGTAAAGGCCTTCTATACAGGACATTATGCTACGCTGGCAGAGGACCACTTCTGTTGAGAGGGGGAGAGGCACTTGGATGTCTTTTTTTTCTGTGGTGCCCCACCCTCACTCATTGTGGTAACCTCTGGGGGTCACGGCCCAGAGGGCCTTGTTTTCAAGGCTGGGGCTGGCCAGGGTTGGCATTCCTTGCTTCTAGCACAGCTAAAGAGAAATCCCTTATGAGTGTGCCTCCAGCTGGAGGACTGGAAATGACTACACTGGTTCCTGTATGGGCCAGCTCTGCCAGCCTTTTTGCACCCCTTAAAAATAATTTACCGCCCTTCTGAAGGAAAGCCCCATAGCTAACACTGATTTTGCAGGTTTGCATGGGGGTTCTCTTTAGTATTCCCCTCGCCCTCATCCAGCCTGTCTAGGTTCAGCCTTTCACCTACTCTTTCAAGTGTCCCCTGGACATTACAGTATATGCTTATCATTTACAACCTGGAATTTGTTTTGACAGCTGTACTTATTTACTTAGGCTGGAGTTATTACTTACTTTGGTTGTTATCCAGCATCATACTTTAGTTGCTACTTTCTTTCACAGTGGTGCCATAGGGGGCCACAGACCTTCTACTATGGACCAGTTTAAACTACGGATGTTGACACCATTTCCAACTGTACTCTGAGAGCCTGGATCATGGCATTCGATATTGTACAATGGCCTTAAAAATGTGCTGGCATGATTTACACGCTGTAAATCGTATCACCCCACAGAAAAAAGTGCCAGCCAGCCAACCCCCCCCCCCTTTACACATATCACTCCGATCCCCATACTTCAAACAGAGTGGTTGCCATATTGACCCGCCTGCTAACCGCAACAGCCGAACGGTATTAAAATCCTGCCGGAAGCTACCTCCAACAATAAACAAAAGTGTTTGCTCAATTTTATTTAAAAACAAAAAAACTACTTCCTCGTCACCTGTATTAATAAGATCACTTCACCCTCCGCTCCCACAACTGCCAAAGACGGGGACTGGTACAACACTCACAGGAGGGTTCGCAATTTAATTCCACGGCCGTTACCGCTCCGCACCCTCACACCCTATCAAGTATTCTGAGGGACCAAGGCAGAGGATAAAGAAAAGAAAAAAAGCATACTTTCTTCCCCCAGCCTAGAAGTTGAAGACAGCCGGCAGGAGAACCAATATAAAAAAAAAAAAAAAAAAAAAAACACGCACCTCACTGCCTCATCCCCATTACTTTCTGCAACTTCGTTACCTGCCAGCTCCTCACACTGTTGCTCCCTCCATTTTCCATTATATTCAATGCTGCTGCTGATCCTCGTCCACAGCTCTTCATCATGTGGTACGTAAAAGGCACTTCAGGAGCGGGATCGGCTGCCTTGGGATACATGACCAGCAACACTGCAGTCCTATTTCTACTATTTCTTCTGGCACAGTAACAAAAGCACTGAAAATACATTAAAATGCCCCCTAAAACAGTTCTGTTTATTTTATTTTTTTCTATCTGAAAAAATAGATGGCCATAGCATAATCGCAGTATGCCACTCCAGAGTGTGGGTAATGTCGGGATTTACCCACTTCTGGTATGGCTTACTCACTCTGCCTGCGGCCTCATGATCAAACACACCAGGCATGGGTAAATCCTGGCATCACCCACACCCTGTCATGGTGTATTGCTTAATTCTCCCTCATGGGGGTTTCGTTCAGTGATGGGCAGGGGCTCCAGAGTTACAAACCCCGTACCTTGGAAGGACACACCTGTGCACTTTTTACTTTGTTTCTGCCACCCTGTTGACTGCTTTAATAGACTTCCTATAAACCTTTTTGGTTGCTGGTTGGCACCTTGTTCTGTTTCACTGTTTACTGTTCTAGCATCCAATGCGTATTGACCTATAGTGTGGGGGCAATTAGAAGGTTTCTCATGGGGGTATATTAGCAGCTATTTAAGGGAATTTTATGGTTGTTCTCTGTCATGATGACTACAGCTACAAAGTTCATGGCATTTAATGTTAATGGGGTCCACCTGAATATTCTGTCAAGCACAGGTGGAGGAGTTGTTTCTTCAGGAGACCCACCCTCCCTGCATCAGTCTATCAGGCTCTATATGTGGCCATCTGGTGACACTGGCAAATTTAGATCTGCCCCTGGTATTACCAAAATCAGTAGCCAAAACCTTTGTTGTTAAATTGCTTTCCCTTCTGCAGGGTCAACTGCTTTTAGGTGGGGACTTTAATACTGTCTTCTGCCCCACCTTGGATGCTTCCAACCCCCATCCATGCTGTAATACCCAGGTGCAGAAGTATCTTAAATCTACAGCAGAGCCCTTGAGCTTTTTGGATTCTCATTCTCAGACTATGGAGTTTACGTACCATTCACCTCACTTTCAGTGTAGCATGGCCTAGTAATTGATCCTGATCCACACTTGTCTCTACCACCACTATTGTGTCCTGACTTACTATCGCTTTTGTTTTTTGACTCCCTTACTCCCCTTTCCACGAGTTGCACCTGGAAACAAGCCTCGGCTCAGTGTGCCTTTCCCGGTCACCAGCTTTAAATAAATAAATACCTCAGCCTGCGTGGATTATTGTTTGTGCTGATTGATCAGGCAGACAGTCTCCACTCTGTCAGACATGGGCCTATCCACTAATTAGATCATGCCCCAATTATAGCTGAACTTCATTGAGGTAAACCTTAGAAACAGTTCCACTGGAGATTTAATTTAAGTTGTCGCCGGGATAAATTTCTCTTGAAACAGGTGGAAACCTGGATATCACAAACTCTGTCTGACAATTCTGCTTCCCCAGTGGACCCCTCTATTATGTGGGACACTGAAGGCGGTGTTATGGGAAACTTACAGCTGATGTCTCTATTTTTGTTAACTTTTCATTATCCCCCCTTCTCCAGCGATTGAAGCATCTCTCAGATGGACCCTCTCAACCTTGCCTCCACCCCCGCCTGAACCCTTCCTCTGCCCAAGGACTCAGGTGCTGGGTCCCCCTTCCCGGGCGGCCTCACGGGAGAAGACTGAGACCACGGAGAGTCAAACCATGTCCGGGCTGGCATTGGGCATGTGGACTCAGCCACTGGGGTTCCATCGTTGCCTCCTGGCGCTGGGACTCTTTGTGCTTTTCTGTCGTCCCCGAGATGCAGGGCCGGACGCCTTATGTCTGCCCCTCGCACATTCCTCGACTGCAGTGCACCCAGTCTCCACTGGGCACCACTAGCGCCATGGGATGGGAACTCCCCCTCCCTCCCAAGAGAGAAGAGCAGTCCATCGGACGCTCATTCCTCCCCGACCAACCCTTGGCTCCCCAGGCTCGTTCCTGAACCAGGTCACTGGTGTGGCGCGAGGTCAGGCGGATGCCTCAGCACCACTGGGCCGGTATAGCTGATGCCTGTAACCGGTGCGATCTGTGTGAGACTAAACTGAAGCAGCTATAGAAAACCTCCACATTATCCAGATATTCTACGCAGGGATATAGGTCTCTGGGCCTTCAGATTCCGCAGATCAAGGTGGTAATTCAGCAAATCATTAAGTTAAAGGTGGAGCAATCTCTTTTTTATGATAGTCATAAATATTATGAGGGTGGGGCACAGGGAGCTCGAGTTGTGGCCTGAGACCTTTGAGTAAAGTGGGCCCAGGCTTGTATAATGCAGCCACATGACCATATTACAGTGGCCTCGGTACATAAACATGCATATATCCAACATATTTTATGGGTTTTTATCAGACTCTCAACCAAAGTGGCCCCCCCCCCCCGAGATTTCTTACTTTTTATCTTCTCTCCCACTGCCAAAATCAACATCTGCCCAGGTATTCTCTTTACTTCATCCTATTATGACTGAAGAAGTGGAGGGATCGTGCAGATGCCCTGGCCTGGATGGGTACCCTGTTGAGCTCTATAAAAAAAAAAATTGTTGTGATCTTCTATACCTCCTGTATTCTGGGCATATGTGTTGATACAACAGGAAAAGCATCTCCCCTTTGAGTTACGTAACTATATCTGCCCTGCATAAACTAGGGAAGGACACCATACAGCCTCTTTGTATAGACCATTTTCTATTCTAAGTTGTGGTTATAAAATGTTTATGGCAATGTGGTGAAGAAAAGAAACAGAGAAACACAGAAGTTGACGGCAGAAGGAGAGCTAGGTCCATCTAGTCTGCCCATTTGTGTTAGACCTGAAAGTTCTTCTCCTGTTGTTGCTGGACAGGGACCTTTCGGGTTTTTCCAGCACCGACAAAGTCACGACAATGTACGTCGCACCTTGCTGTTATTGGAATATGCTTTGGCCTGGTCAAATTCTCTCGGTCCTCGCCAGCCTTGACACGGGAAGGCTTTTGATAGGGTTTCTTTGGTCTTTTTTGTGGGCCACCCTTCTCTGGTTTGGCTTTCCACTTGCGTGAGTAGAAATCTTAGAGACTTACAACTCTCCCTGGCCTATGTTCAAATCTGTGGAGGGCTGTCTGATCCCATTACCTTAGAGATGGGCAGCAGGCAGGGCTGCCTCCTCTCGCCTTTTCTTTTTGTCCTGTTTATTGAGCTCCATGTGTCACAAACGCACTCCGCAGGTCAGGCCCTCTGCTCCCACAGTGCCAGCCTCTGAGTGCAGTAATTTATTTAGCTTTTGTTTACCGGGTAGGTACACTAGACAAGTAATATGCCTATTTTCAGGAACGACCCGGGAGAGTACAGACATACAGGATACATACAAGGCAATTTAGGAGGAACAACTTATTACAGGAAATAATAACAATTGTAGAAAAACAGATGCACAAGCAGCAGTTACACCACATAATAAGAATACATAGATTGACATTTGTGACAGCAGAATTCATCTGAAAACATTTCACTACGGAGGCTTGAAGCAGTCACACACTGATGATAGTTTTAAGTGCGACCACAGGAAGGGCGAAAGATCCCATGGGAGGGCCAAGCGGACATGATCAGGGAGAGAGTTCCAGAGTCTGGGCACGTAAGCAGCAAAGTCTCGGTCCCCCATAAGAGTCCGGGTGGGGGGGACTTTGAGCAGTCCAGCAGACTGGGACCTAAGCCATGCTCTTCGCCCATCCCCAAAGCAAATCCAGTAATTTCCCACTCTGCATCCTCCCTAGCTCTAAGCATCCTCTCGATCAAGTCCGCCTGTACAAGTACCTCGGGGTCTCCTTTGACTCGGCACTTACTTTCCACAACCACATTGATGCCCTAGCCTCAGCAACAAATGCACGGCTAGGAATCCTCTACCGCTACAAGCACTGCCTCCCCGATGCCCTCAGACTAGCAGTCACCTCCTCAATAATGTCCCTTGTGGACTATGGCCTGCCAGTCTATGGTGCGTAGACACGACCGCCTCTTAATAAAACCCGACTCACCCTGAATAAGGCCTGTAGATTAATTACGGTGCCCCTAGGCTCACTCATACCTGCCAACTATATGATGAGTCTAGGCTGCTTAATCTGGACGAACGGCTCAGGTACCAGACCTGCCTCTTAACGAAGAAAATACTCCTTGGAATCTCCCCACCCGGACTGTCGGAATCTATCCATCTTGCACAACCCTTAGTCCATACTTGTACCTCCTCTAAGACCACCCTGCTAGTCCCTAGGTCTGGGACCACTTATGGTCAAAGGTCCTTTAGCTACAGAGCTCCCTCCTGGTACAATACTCTTCCCTCCGCCATCTCCGATACACCTACAGTCGCCCGCTTCAAAACCGCACTTCGGAGTCAACTATTTAGCATGCGTAGCTGTGCCTGTCCGTCGGTGTTCTAGCACACCATGCCCTTACAAAACTGAGTGGCTCCTCAACAAACTAATTGACAACACTCTCTGAGTGGCTCCCTGCCCAAACTTATCACAAGCTGTGCTCTCACCACCTGTATAGCTTACTTCCTGCTATCTCCATTTCTAGACTACTGGTCTGCACTATCTATGTATGCTTATCTCTCAAACCTGTTACCAAGTCTTGTATTAGCCTATGTATACCAAACTTGTAACACCCATATTGTAACAAATAAATAACTGCATCTCCCTACCAAGACTGTAACCACAATGTTGAAAATATGCTAATTGCAATGTGTAATCTAAATGTTGTACTGTATGTGTCCTCTTTGTGACGAGGTACCTTTGGAAATGAGCCTATGGCTCAAAGGTTGTAAACCGATGTACAAATAAAATAAAAATAAGCTTGTAGGGCATGGTGTCCATTTTTGGGAGGAGATGCACCAGTCCCTGTGGAGAGCCAGTAGCGAGCACTTTCTTGGAGAAGCTTCCAACACCGAAATCCCAAGTATTCAGCTGGGGGCAGCCAGTGGAGTTTGTCATAGAGCTCGCAGCGATGGGTGAGTTTGGGGGCAGCTAGTGCAAACCGACAGATATTGTTATATGCCGTGTTCCACTGGACAAGGTGAGTTTGGGGGGACTGGGCAAATAGGTGGAATCCATAGCTGAGGGAGGGAAGAAGCACTCCTCTCACAAGTGCAAGTCTCGCCCCCGGGGTCAGGTTGTATTTGGCCCTATAGGCCAAGCCAAGCTTGCAATTCGTGGTTCTACAGATGTTGAGGATATGACTCCCCATGTCAAGTTGGGGGTCAAGAGTAACCCCAAGATATTTGATTGTATTCCCTGTAGGCAACGAGGGTCCACCATCACAAGTTATGTTGAGCAAGGCTGATGAGGCTTTGATCTTGGCCATGGAACCAAAGAGCATGGCCTGTGTTTTATTAGGGTTCAACACCAGCCTATGGTGAGTAACCCAGGCCAGGACTCTGCTGAAATCATCAGTCAGGCTCTGGTTTAGTGCTGCGACATTGTGGGAATGGGCCACTAGCACCAGATCGTCTGCATATAGAGTAACTTAGCAATGAGGGTCACCAGTGGCAGTTGATTAATAAAAGCGAGAATAGAAGAGGCCCAGCACTGATCCCTGGGGGCTCCCATAGTCACCGCCCTGGGCTCCGAGAGGCCTTGTTGAAGCAGGTGCACTGCTTTCTGCCCTTCAGGTAGCCCATAAACCAGCTCATGGCATGGGAAGAGAGACCAACAGCCCATAGCTGCTCCCCAAGAAGGTCATGGTTAACAAGGTCAAAAGCTTTTGACAAGTCTATAAATATAGCACCAGACAGTTTACCTTGGTCCATGGCAGATCTTATGCTTGAGGCTACAGTAATCAGGGCAGGTGAGGTACTTTGTCCCTTTCGAAAGCCATGCTGTGCCCTGGATAGCAAATCATGACTGTGCAAATACTCCGAGAGTTGCTCGGCCACCACCTTTTCTAGAAGTTTGCCAAGGGATGGGAGAATAGCAATTGGGCGATAGTTGTCAGGAAGTTTGGGATTGCCCTGCTTCAGAACTGGTACTATCTCTGCTTCCTTCCAGATATCAGGGATTATCCTGAGCTGAGGATAGATTAAAGATATGGGCAACTGGGAGGCAATGTAGGCGCTCCTAGCTTGAAGCCGAGGTTCCAGGAAGTCGAGACCTGGGCTGGAATACTGGGCGGGCAGCAAGATGTTTTGGACATCGAAGACTGATACTGCCCTGAGATTAAACTCTCTCCAATGATGTTGATCAGCCTGACTCGAGAGGGACGGGATAGTGAATGAGCTCCCCCCATCCGTCGTAAGACGAGAGGTGAGGGCCGAGAGGTCAGAGAAGTGACAATTAAGAGAGTCAGCTATAGTTTGGGGATTACTGTATGAGACTCCATCTATGACCATATCCGTGACACCCGTGTGGGAGGACCCACTAACTAGGGATTTAATGATCTTACTTTGAGACACAGCTCTTGCAGCAGGTTACACCATTAGGACTGAAGCCGGCAGGCGTCAGGACCCCACGGAAAAATTCTAGCTAGCTATCTTCAGCGGGGACCGCCCCCGACGTCGGTCCCGCCTCTGACGCTGTGGCGTGGTACAAAAGGGGCGTCCCGCCAGATTCTGCCTTTCCCACCGCCGACTTAGCTTGTCTCGACCCTTCGGGTTACAGTCTAGCGTGCGACGGTGGTTTAAGTGCTTCTCTTCGAGAAATTGATTTTCTTCAAGCAAGACCTTTGCTGATGTCCTCTCCGACCTCTGGTCACTCCTCCAAGTGTGCTTGCGGGAAACAGATCCCCTTTAAGGACCCCCACACAGCCTGCGTTAGGTGCCTGGGCCCAGACCACGATACCGGCCTGCCCGGTCCTGCCAGGGTGCAACAGTCGCATTCGGATCCGACGTCAGAAGGCCCTTCAGGCTTTTTTGTTGGAGGAAAAGCTGAAGACCATGTCCTCCAAGGGGGAATCTTCTTCTCAAAAATCCCACAAGCACGCGGAGAAAAGAAGGGAGAAGGCCCCTTCCAGGTCCCCCTCCAGGGCTTCGGAGTCACGCAGCTCCGGTTCTAGGTCCGACCGCTCTCCCTCCAGGGCCAGCTCTCAGCCTCCCCCGGCTGCGGTAAGGAAACCTTCTTCTCAGGCCAAGTCCGCCAGGCCGTCCTCGTCTTCCTCCAAGGCCTTGGCGAAGTCCGGGGGGCGCCACCACCATCACCACAAGTCTGGTTCCCGCTCCTCGGTACCCGATGTCCGGTCTTCTTCTGTGCCTCCTCGCAAGACGCTAGAGCTCACGCCCTTAAAGAAACCTGTGGACCCGACGCCGGCGTGACCGTAGTCGGCTGCGCGTCATACCTCCCTGGAGCCGCCGCCGGCCAGACGACCGTCGCCGGCCAAACCATCACCTCAGCGGACGCCGGCAGGGGGACCGACGTCCACTCCTCCTGAGAAGAGGGCCCTGTCGCCTCCGACCGACGTCAGTCAGGAGACTTTAACTGAGGAGGATCTAACGCAGCCCGAGGACCAGACGGGCGACCCCGGTTTCGTCGAAACTCCCAGGGAACCCTTGCCGTTACCTGAGCCCCCTGTGGAGCCGACGCCGGGACCAGACGTCCGCCCACCGGCGCCCGGGCCGTCGTCGGGCCTTTCTTTAGCGGAAGTGAAGGACCTCTTCACCTCCTGGTGGGACACCATAAGGAAGGACATGGTTCCCACTGTTCCTCCTCCTCCGGTTCCTGTACCCCTCACCATCGGGTCGGCAGGCCGCTTACCTTCTCCTGGGAGCTCAGATCCCTCCCAGGGAGACCAGAAAATGGAGACCTCGTCCAAATCTTCTCTGGATCACCCAGCCCCAAGAGATCCAGGAGACACCGACGTTCGCCTTCAACGGAGGACACGGGATCAGACTAATCTACCTCTAGATCCCCATCTCCACTCTCCATCCCTTCTCCGGACCCACGTGAGATACCCAAATCTCCTCCGGATGATCCTTCGTTCCTTGATATTATGAGACACATACAAGAGAACATGGGATGGGATGCAGAAGACCTAGACCCCGAAAGGGTGCGCCTCGCCAAATATCTTCGGCAGAAGGACCCCAAGCCTGTGGTGGTACCACCCTTGGTGGACACTTTTGTGGACGTCACCAAGGCAGCGTGGAAGCGTCCACACTCGCTCCCGGCGATGCGGAAAAAAGCTGATCGTTTGTACAAGGCTCCTAAGGACGACCAGTACTTGACGCAGCAGCCTCAGGCCGATTCTCTGGTCATCACAGCCTCACATGACCGGTCACAGAGGCCGCAACATTTGAGCACCCTGCCACCGGACCCAGAGTCCAAGCAGTTGGACGCGTTGGGTAGGCGCACGTATGCCTCCGCTACCTGCGCCATCAGATCCTTGAACTATTTAACCCACATGGTTCAGTCCCAGAACGCTTTGTGGGAACAGGGTCTGGAAACGGCTGAAAAATTGCCTGAAGGTGAGCAGAAGGAGGAGATGCTTCAGCTCCTCCGTACGGGTTCAGACGTGGGAACCCAAGTGCTACGAGCCACGTACGACTCCGCGGACTCATCGGCCCGCGCAGCAGCTTCTGGCATATGCCTCCGGAGACACTCCTGGTTACGCGTCTCTGGTTTTACCCCGGACATCCAGAAGAATATTATGGATGCTCCTTTTGAGGGAGAAGTCCTGTTTGGTAATCCTTCAGAGAAGATCATTACCAGAGTTCAAGAGACCGGGAAGGTCGGTTCAGGCCTATGCCGACCAAGCTTGGTTCCTTTCGGGGAACCAGAAGCTGCTGCTGGACCACAGAGGTAGCAGCCCCGCTCCGCTACACATCAGAGGGGCTCTGGCTTCCGTAGAGCCCAGGGGAAGCAGCCCGCCAGCTGAGGTCAGCGTTCTCCTAAGCAGGCCCAGCCAGCGGGCCCATCTGCCGCCACAGACTGACTCCTTTCTGGCCCCCGCCCCTCAGGATCAACGGGATATCGAGGTGGGGGGTCGCATGCGAACTTCCTGCCGGGATGGCAGGCTATAACCACCGACAGGTGGGTTCTTCAATTGGTCAGTCTAGGCCACTTTATAGAATTCGCAGAAAAGCAGCCCTCGAGGCCTCCTTTGTCTCCGTGCAGGTCAGCACAAAGCTTTGATCTGGCAAGAAGTACTCGCTCCTGCGAAAGGGAGTGATAGAGTATGTCCGGAGAACCAGAGAGGACAAGGATATTACTCCCACTTCTTCCTGGTTCCAAAGAAACAGGGGACCTCCGTCCGATTCTGGACCTCAGCGACCTCAACGTGTCGGTAGCCTACAAGAGATTCGAATGGTGACTCTTCGGGTCTTATTCCATGCTGAAACAGGGCGCCTTTTAGTGTCTCTAGACATGCAGGGACGATACTGCCATATCCCTATGGCTCAGGTGCATGAGGGTTCCTGCGCTTGAGTTTCTCCACCACCACCTTCAGTTCGAGCCCTTCCATTCGGACTGTCTTCCGCCTGGAAGTCTTTACCAAGTGCATGGCAGTCGTGGCTGGCGTCTCTGAGGAGACAGTGCCATTATGTTCCCGATACCTGGATGACTGGATTCTCATGGCGCCTCCAGAGGGCATTGCTACATGCGATTCAGAGCACCCAGGACCTGTTCCGGTCTCTGGGCATCCTCATAAATTACGAGAAGTCTCTCCTGGTACCATCGCAGAAACTGCAGTTTATAGGCGCAGTACTGGACACTGTTCAGGGAAGAGCTTTTCTTCCGGCCGACAGAGCGGAGCGCATCCGATCCCTCGTAAGGGATTTATCGTCGAACAGGATCGTACCTGCCAGGTCGGTCCTTCGCTTGCTCGGACACATGGCTGCGGCCATTCCTACTGTCCCTTTCGCAAGGCTCCACATGCGGGTAACTCAGTGGATGCGCAAAGTGCAATGGGACCAAAGGCAAGACCACTTGCAGCATCCGGTCGGAATCACGAATTCTGTGATTCGAGACTGGCAGTGGTGGCTAGTCCCAGGGTCGCTCTCCTCGGGCGTCCCGTTCGTAGCGCCGTCCCCGGGGGTAACCCTCACCACGGCGCCTCAGGTCTTGGGTGGGGCACACCTGGACGGGTAAAGTCCCAGGCGTGGACCCAGATGGAAGCTCATCTTCATCAATGTCCTAGAGATGAGAGCGTTCTCTATACCTTGCAGGCCTTTCAGTCAGTAATCCCACGTGTACTCTTCTGCTTCAGACAGACAACACGGCGGTGATGTATTACTTCAACAAACAAGGAGGCGCACACTCTTACCCCCTTTGCAGGGAAGCCATGAGGGTGTGGGATTGGGTAATCGGACACAGCGCAAATCTGATCACTGTGCACGTTCCCGGGGTGGACAACACTATTGCAGACGGCCCGAGTCGATCCTAGGCCAGAGTCCACGAGTGGGAACTTCAAGAGGTAGCAGAGGATCTGTTTCTTCGATGGGGAATTCCAGAACTAGACTTGTTCGCGTCCCCGTCCAACACAAAACTGCCCAATTTTTGCTCGCTAGATCCAGGGCCTGGTGTTTTCTGGCAAGACGCGTTATCCCTCTCCTGGGCGAACAGATTCCTCTACGCTTTCCCTCCCTTCCCGTTGATCCAGAGAGTTCTTCTCAAACTGCGCAGGGAGCACGCACTCATGATCCTGGTGGCCCCGTTCTGGCCCAGACAGATCTGGTTCCCTTTGTTGGTGCAACCATCTCAGGAACCCCCGCTCCCGTTGCCGCTCAGCTCCCACCTTCTGTCTCAGGAGAAAGGTTCACTTGTCCATCCGGACTTAGGTTCATTGAACCTGCATGCTTGGCTCCTAGAGACATAGCCATCTTGCGTCACGGGGTCTCGCAAGAGGTTGCAGAGGTTCTTTCTGCAGCCAGAAAGCCGGCAACATATGCGACGTACACCATGAAATGGCGCCGTTTTTGTTTATGGTCGCAAGCACGTGATTTTTCCCCTTTAGGTTGTCCTGTGGGAGTAATTTTGGATTATCTGCTCTCCCTCTTTCATTTGGGTCTAGCCTACTCCTCTATTAAGGTGCACCTCTGTGCCATTTAGCCTTCTCCCGGTGGGACATCGTACAGTGGCTCAGTTGGACGCCTCTCGGGAATTTCTTAGAGGAGTGTTACACCTTAGGCCTCCTATTAGGGACCCTGTGCCTCCATGGGATCTGCTCTTTGTCCTGGAACAGCCCACGCTCCCCCCCCCCCTTTGAACCTGTCGTGGAAAACGTTGTTTTTAGTTGCTGTTACTTCGGCGAGAAGAATATCTGAACTTCACGCTCTTATGTGCAAAGAGCCTTATTTAGTTTTCCACCGGGACAGAGTATCCCTGAGGACGAACCCTAAATTTTTGCCTAAGGTGGTCTCTTCACTCACTCTGAACCAGGATATTGACCTTCCGGTCTACTTCCCGAGTTACTGGAATAGAGGAGAGGCTCTGCTTCACACCCTGGATATTCACCGCAGCCTGAGGTATTACCTCAACAGAACTAAATCTTTTCGTAGTTCTGAGCAGCTTTTGTTTCCTTCTCTGAGAGAATGATGGGCCAACCCGTATCCAAACAGTCCCTTTCTTGCTGGCTTGTCCAGTGAATTTCTTACTGTTATGATATAAAACAAAAGCCCCTCCTGGGCACAGTCCGGGGTCATTCTACTAGAGGTGTGGCCACCTCCTTTGCAGCACTCAGAAACGTCTCCACCTCTGCTATATGTGCTGCAGCCACTTGGAGTTCTGTGCATACCTTTATCAGGCATTATAGCCTAGACATCGCCTCTCGGCGAAGGGCTGGTTTCAGCCTGGCGGTGCTACAGGGTCTCCTGTCCTAGGTTCAGGACCTGGAATTCATTTCCTATTTTCCTCCTCCTGGAATTTCTGGCAGCGTTACTGCTTGGGAATCAGTCCTAATGGTGTAACCTGCTGCAAGAGCTGTGTCTCGGTAAGATAGTACAGTTACGCAAGAACTACCGTAACAGTAGATCTTCGAGAACAGCTCTTGCAGCAGACCTTCCTCCCACCCTCCCTTGGAGGAGGCATGGCTCAGTCTTTCTGAGCAGGATTTATACCTTCTGTCTTCTGAGTGCGAATCCTCAGTCTCCCATTTCGATGTCAGCCTACGGCGGAACTCTCCGGTGGGAGAACTGGGGAATCTGGCGGGACCGCCCCCTTTTGTACCACGCCTGACGTCGGAGGCGGGACCGACGTCGGGGGAGGTCCCCGCTGAAGATAGCTAGCTAGAATTTTTCCGTGGGGTCCTGACGCCTGCCGGCTTCAGTCCTAATGGTGTAACCTGCTGCAAGAGCTGTTCTCGAAGATCTACTGTTACGGTAAGTTCTTACGTAACTGTACTTTCCTCCAAAACCTCCTGGGGTCTCTGGCAGAGCTAAGTAGCGCAGACTTACAAAAGTCACTTTTTGCTACCCTAATAGCCTTCTTACACTGGTTCCTGAGGTGCCAATATCTCAGGAGATTAGAAGGATCACTGGATCCCCTGGCACAAGCCCAGCATCTGTCTCTCTCACGCATCTTGGCTAGAAGATTTCCATTCAGCCAGAAGGTAGCAGTTCCCCTCACCCTCCGAGTAATCATGGGTGCATGTCTGTCCTGGAGGTCACCAAAGGTATCAATGAAGCAGGAGGTTGCCGCTGAGGGGTCAGAGGCTTCAGTACCCTGGTCCAGTCAGTACACCTTAAGTCATCCAGGAACCCCACTGAGTCAAACCTGGAATAGTTTCTGACTTGAATAATTTTATGTGGGATTTTAGGGGAGGAAATTTTCCAGACACAGTACACCGGGGAGTGGTCTGAGATAGAGTCAGATAGTGTGCCTGATGATGCTATTCTCTCCGGGCGGTTAGTCAGGATCCAATCCAGCAGGGTACTCGAGGAACCACTAGCGGTCTGTCTAGTCGGGTCATTAATTAGTTGGGTAAGGGATAGGCTGGCAAGTTGAGGTTCACATTTCTTAATATTGCCACTCTCCCAATTTAGGTTGGTATCACCCATGATAATACGCTCGTTGTCTCCTATACTGGACCTGACGGCATCCAGGAGATAAGCGAGTCCTGTTAGACCTCCCCTTGGAGGGATATAGGCACACACCAGATGCAGCTTCTTTGTTTCCCCTAGCAGCAGGAGCCCATGCAAAAGCTCACAAGGAGGATGTTCAGGTTGACAATGAGTCACAAGGGAGATTTTCAGATGGACTCTATAGTAGATAAGGATGCCGCCCCCCCTCCTATCCCCTGGCCTGTCAAGGCGGATGAACTCGTATCCTTTTAAGGAACAGGTGGAGTCAGGAATAGAGGGTTGGAGCCAAGTCTCAGTTATCCCTAGAATGTCTGGTTTGTAAAGTTCAACTCACGCTAACAGCTCATCACGATTAGGTAGCAAGCTCCTGATATTCAGAGGAGCTATTTTTAGCCCCTTACTCATACTCCAAGCAGCGGGAATATTAGAGGGCAGCTTAGGGGGTCCAGGGTTGAGCTCTGTATCCCCTGCCCTAAGTAAAGCAAGGAGGAAAAGCCAGGAGATACCGCCTAAAGAGCGGCTGCCCACCAGGACAATTAGCGGGTCGGTTTTTCTTGACCCTGGCCGTGTACATAACGCAACTAATGTCAAGACTGAGGATAGTACAGTAGTGCATTACTTTGGTGGAAAGCAGGTTGGAAAAGGAGAAGTCAGTGTCATCATAGGGGGAGGGCAACTTCCAAGTTACTCCCAGGGATATTGGGGGAGAGGTAGCACATTGTAGGAGGACCAACCCTAGGGCTAGCACTACAAGCGGAAAGGCCGTACGGGCGACCAACGGCCAACCCCTGAACACTACATAGGGAGCTTCCCTACCATCCATAGTGAAGGACAGGGGGAACCACACCCTTATCATAGTTGGAGGCACAAAGAGGCCAGCATTGGAGGACATGTCAGGACACTCAGCCAGGGATGACCCGGAGGGGAGGAGGTCCACACACCCCAAAACTTTACCAGGCAGCAAGACTACCAGCAGGCAGGGGCCAAAGTGTATCCGATTGACCTGTACTGTGTCCCGCTGGGTACAAGAGGGCAGGTCCAGGCACAGCAACCAAGGTAGTCAACACAACCAGTGGGACAGGGAGTGGGATAACCCTGATCCCTAGGAGGCAGTCCCAGGCACCACAAACAAAGCAGTCGGGGCAACCAAAGGTGCTGATATGACCCTATGCCGACCCTCCGCTCTAGGAGCTGTAGGCAGTAGACATCAACGGACATAGACTACAGCAATTTCAGTAGCACAAAAAATGCAGGACAACTCCTAGACAGAGCTATGCAACATAATCATTAGGTATAGGAACAGCATAAACATTAGTTTAAGGTATAGGTATCAACAGGAAAATGATCTCATGGTAGTCCCTTACACAGGTAAGCAATAGTGATTGTCCAGCAGAAAAAATAGAAAAATCATCCAAAGCTCAGATAATGCACAGGAAATGGACTAATACTAGACCATTAATCAGGTAACACAGCAGTGATTGATCAGCAGAAAATAGAATACCCAACGAGCACATAGCACGTCAATCCCGATTAAAGGGAGAAGTACACCCAAGAGTCACATGACATGCCCAATCCAGAACACAGGGAGGAGATTTGTGCAGCAGAAGCATGCTTCGTTAGACAGGGAAGAACCTCCCCTCACAACTGATAGGGTAGAGTGTCAGTAGGCGAGGCCAGCAACACACATAAGAATTCACCCTCACCAAAGGGAGGGCGGGTGGACCAATAAAAAGTTGTTTCAGAGATTTCACTCCTGCACTTGGGCAGGGGCCACGAGCTTCTGAGTGCCGCTGAAGTCGAGCCGGGGAGGCCCGCCGGAGCTCACCATAGCCCACGGCACCTCCACTCGGCGATACGGCTACCTTCTTGGCAGTGCTGGGGGGGACCCTCAGAGTAGGTCACCCTCACCTCCCCTTTTCTCGGCGACTGTTTCTGGATCTGTAGGGGTTTGGACAGTGCTTCTACTTAGGGAGCAGAGGGAGAGCGTCACCGCTGGCAGGACCCAATAGGAGGCAGCAAGTTTCGGCGGCAAAGGTAGACCAGGAACAAAGGACAGGTTAGAGGAACCACAGGAATCCAATTTTTGCAGCGGGAGACAAAACGAGAGTCCACCTCTACGCCTTCCAGGTGAGCACAGAAGAAGCAGCCCTCCAGGTATGATGCGGTGCGGGTACGGTCAGGAAAAAAGTTGTTTCAGAGATTTCACTCCTGCAGTTGGGCAGGGGCCACGAGCTTCTGAGTGCTGCTGAATTCGAGCCGAGGAGGCCCACCGGAGCTCACCGTAGCCCACGGCACCTCCACTCTGTGATACGGCTACCTTCTTGGCGGCGCTGGGGGGGGGGGCCCTCAGAGTAGGTCACCCTCACCTCCCCTTTTCTCGGCGACTGTTAATGTGAATAGGTAACAGACAGGGTAACCCTCCTGTCTGCTTTTGGGTCCGAATCACCTTTGGTCTCAAGTTCTGGGGGGATTCAAACTGTGAACCTTATGCTAGTGTACCCAATGCACAGGCTTAGATACGTACCCTCTTTGGGGATTGCGGCATAATCTTTCGCCAGGGGCACCAAGCGAGGCTTCCAAAATGAACCCTTAAAACTCTATAAAAGACCTTAGGTATATTCTTTCCTTTTCTCAGTTTAGTAACACCATCAAGCTTTTGAACAGTTTTTTGTCAGTCTTAACCCTCTATACATCACATGCAAAAATAACTTGGAAACACCCAGGCAGTCTCTTTTAAATAAAGATTTTACTAAAGATGATACAAGTATGAAAAATGTAAACACAGAACACTATATTAAAGAGCATACAGTCATTTAAAATAACAAGGGCAAAATACGAAACAAAAACTCCTACCATAATACAGTTAGACCTTTTCTGTCTAATGTATTATCTCTTTAAGTGCCTAAGTTAGATCAGAGCTGTCTCTCTACAGTCCCAAGTTCAGACACAGTATTCAGTTTAAAACCTTGTGTCTCCACACCCCTTCTATGAGTCATCTAGCTCCTCCTTTTAGAATATAAAAAAAACATACAAACGTGATGCCCTATCGGGATGTATTTTAAATAAGGTGACATCAGCAAAAACTCACTTCCCAAATTATAAGTCTTTGAATTCCCAGTTCCTTCTCCTAAGGCATTTCAAAGGATTTTATAGCTTTTTAACACCAGTCAATAGTATATGTTCTTCCTCCTAAGATGTCATAAAAGTTTGATTTTCATCCTCTGGCAGACTCATATAGTCCCATTTCATTTCCACTTCAAAGAAGCAACAGGTCATAAAAAGGCCTTAAAAATGCAATGTCTCGGAAGTTAATTACATTACAGAGATCTCCTGGTTAATTATATGTCCTGTAGTTTTTCACTGAAACCTGGTTTTGGGGCACCCAGGAGCACAGGCTGGCTTATGTGAGACAATTCACTACTATATTGTTATATTACAAATATCATAGAACAATCATAACCAGCTGGCCAAGCATCACACCATGCAGTTTTAATTCATACGGAGCTGGGGTCAAAGGGGTACCTCTGGGTGGCAGGGAGTAAAGCTGGCACTCTTTGCGGATTAATTTCTCCTCCTCGCCAGTCCTGTAGATCCAGCTTACCTTTAGGTGGACCAGGAATGCCAGCAAATAACTTTGACAGAAAATTTAGGCCATCTTGAGCTTCTCAATCTGGAGCTATCACCACTAGTATCCAATAGGATTTGCAAAGATGGGCTCAAATCCCTCTCGACTTGCTTAACTGAATGGAGGCCATACAGCAAACAATCCTCCTGAGGGTACGATATTTTTTGCAAACTTAACCCATTGTTCCTGACAAATCTTATTTTTAATACTGGGCTAAGTGTATTCCGTGTGTGTGTGTGTGTGTGTGCCATGTATTAAATTTAAGGTTTTAGTTTCCCACTGATAAGGGGGAGCCTTAATATTCCCAGTCTGTATGACTGTGCCATGGCGGCACATTTGCGTACAATTTCTTTGGAGCACTAACTCTTGTAAATCCCACTGGAAGACGAGGGAAGTGATACTGAATGACTTCTACCCTCTTGACAAGTATCTAAATGCTTCCCCCATGTCTTTCCTCTGCTGGACTACAGCACTTCACTGTAGCAACACTAAAAGTCTGGCAGTCCCTATTTCATTCCCAGGTACTTCAGATGTTACAAATGTGGCTTTTAACCCTCTCCGGTATTTCTGCCTGGCCCTTTAATGCTATTGATAATACTTTGTTAGACAGAGCTATCTGGGCCATACATAGGTTCATCAGGATGTTGGATCAGCATGGAGTTATCCCATTCAACACTCAAAAGCAGAGATACCCCCAAAAAAAAAAAGTATGGGACCATTTTAAGTGTTTGCAGCTCTGCTCCTTTCTGCAACATTATTTTGAAACTGCACTTGCATTACCTGAGAAGAGGAGCCTCCTAGCTACGATATTGATGGGACCACAAGGGGGGGAACTGTGGCAACATCTTACTGAAAATATTTATAAAGGCCTGCAAGACCTATCCCACAGTTCCACAGTCGGTATTCTTCAAAGATGGAATGAGGGACTAAGTACAGATCACTGCTCAGATCAGTGGCTGAAATATTCACTCCTGGCTCTCAAGATCTCCTCAGCCCCCTACCTCTGGGAGTTTTCTTGGAAGTGCAGGTCTCAGTATTTTAGAACTGTGGTTGTTCAGGAGAAATTCAGGGGAGTGACACACGGGTTCTGCTGGTGGGGATGTGGTGCTCAGCATGCAGGCTGTGCACCTGTGTTTCGGGGATGCCCTAAAGTATCTGATTACTGGAGCGAGGTGATGCAAGTCTTAGAATCCATTTTTGACATTCCTGAGTTAGTCACACCTTCCTTAGTCTTTCTATCCATTCCCTCACAGAGACACAAAATAAGAGGGAAGAGACTGAAGTTATTGCTTTCATTATGTGCAGTAGAATAACTACTATTCCTATGAAGCAAATGTGGTGTGCTGTGACACGTAATATCTATAGCTTGGGTAATAGAAAAGCAATTTATTCCCATATGGAGGAAACCTTTGAAGCACTTTGGAGCTGATGGGTGTTGCATTACATGGAGGAGGACTCCACTTTTGTGCCTTAGAACCTATTGGTCTCTGTACTTTGTAATTTTTTATTTAGTATGCTTCTCCTCCTCTGTCAGCTGACCCTGTCCCCACTCACCCAGCCCCATTACCCACCTTCCCCAAGATTTACTCTCCTCCTAATACATCCTGGCTTGCCCTGCAGGGTGGAGCCCTCAGGAGGGGGCTGTACCCCATACAGAGACTCAGTCGGTGCTTCGGAAGAGAGCGCCATGGTCGGTGGTGTGGAGCCTACATTGGCATCCTCCCTCCCTCCCTCCCAGATCTGTAGCTCCACTTGCACCACCACCTGTGGTCACCAGGTGGTGGTAGTGCAGCAAAGTACGAATGCCCTCCCTGACAGGGACTTGGTCGATCCTTCGGAACAGTACCACGGTTGGCAGTGTGGAGCCTATCATGAGGGGGTTGGCGTCCTCCTGCTACAGTCTGCATTTTTTCCAATTTTCTCCCTAACCCCGACAGAGACTCTGTCGGTGCTGCAGAAAAGTGTCACAGTCGGCAGTGTGGAGTCTACAGTGAGGGGTGGACATCCTCCTGCTATGGCCTGCATTTGTTTTCCAATTTTTTCCCAACCCCTTAGGATGCCAAGGAGAGTTGCTGACGTGCACACATGTCTGCATTGCGTGTCGGAGCATATTGGCATCCTCCTTCCCAGATCTGCAACTCCATTTGTACAGCCACCTGTGGTCACCAAGTAGTGGTAGTGCCGCATAATCTGAACTTCCTCCCTCCTAGAGGTAAAGGGCATCCTCAACTCCCCCTCCAATGATTAGGGTATATTATAATAAATTCAGGAACCCAGTGAGGCATCCCATGACAAAGCGCCATTGTGGTGTGTGTGTGTGCCTCACTGTGTTCCTGCACTCTTGCATTTTTGTTAATAAACAATTAATTTACTACAATATAAACTCTGGTGTACCTGAAAACATAATCTCATCTGTGGAGAGGGTGCAAGTGCCTAGTAGATTGTAGTGGGTGGCGTTCTTGCCTTTGTTTATGGTGTATTAAAGTCCCATCCCAGGTGGCGGGCCGACTCGTACTGAATACTGACACTGCAGTGTACTACAAGAGAGATTCAGCACAGTGAAAGAAGTGGGGCTCAGTTCACACACATCCTTTTGGTGGACATGGGTGCAGCTGGTGTGTCTTTTCTGCACCGGATACATCCGCACCTGATTTTGTGAACATCTGCTGATTTTTGCAGGAATTGGAAGCATTTTGTGGCAGCTAGTGGCCACTAGGAATGTCACAGTATGAAATTTTGACGGTATGATAACCATAACATACTGTGCAATACTGTGGTATTATGGAAGTAATAATTTCTGTTTTTAAAATAAAAAAAAAAAAAAGTCCACTTAAATTCTTCTGTTGAACAGTCAGAACAAATGGGACAGTTGTCTAAAAACACCAAATACATTAGTTTACAGGGTCTGAAAACCACAGTATTCCGTGAACTATGGGAATAGTGATATCAGAAATTGTGCATCCAGTACCGAAGTATAATGTGAAATCCTGATACTGTGACACCCCTGGTGGCTACACAATATTCACATTAGACCAAGATAAAATTAGTCTTGCAGGCATGCCTTCGACACTGATAGAAATATCTTGATTGTGAGGTGCAAATCGTCTAAATGATAAAGTTGTTAGTTGAACTTAGAAATTTCCAGTGAGGTATAAGGATTTTTTTCAGTATTGATCCTTCCATAACTGATTACTCATTAAATGTAAAAGATGCATTCATTCTGTAGTACAAAGTCAGCAACTTTCTTTAAGACTGCTTTGCTCCATAATAGCTTCAGTGTGTCTCATTGTACTGATTCTAGGCTAAACTATTTTATAAAATTGCATGAAAAAGTCTAGAAACTTCATTGCTTAAAACTGGTCACCTGACCACACTTTCTTTAAATCTCTATAGATGCACAACTGGTCTCCAATCTTTCTGTGAACTTAAAAAATATTTTCAACACCAAATCCATAAGTACAATAATACACTTAAGGGTGTGCATGAAAGCATTCATGATGCACTTCCCAGGGTTTCTGAGGACACTTGGCCTTTGGCCTTATGCATCACAACCGTTTTCATGTACACCCGCTCATCTATTACTGCTTCCTTTGAGTGCCAGCTTATGTTACAGTGATAATTTGTTATGTGTACCTTGTGTTCCATTTTAAATTGCCCTTTTTTTCTGTCTTGTTGTAAGATGGCCCTTTTTCAACCATTATAAGTCTGCTTTAGCCAGGGAAGATTTTGCTTGCTTTAGCGTAGCCAAAAACATACTACATTTTCATTGCTTGCTAAACAGAATTGTTTATGTAAGGTATAGGGCACTGGTTTCAGAACAGGAGTAGTTTGTATAGTAATAACACTGCAAGACCACTCTTATGGTTGTAAGAGTGGTCTCACAGGCATTCTTAGGGTATAAGAACCGCAAACAGAACGTGGCTGTTCTGATATCCTAAGAAGTAAGTAATAAGCCACAACAGGGCATGCATTGTAGAATTTTAATGCATGCCCCAGGGATGTGGTAAGGCACAAGGCCAAAGGCAGAGTGTCCTTACGCCCTTGAGAAAGGCATTAAATTCCTATGATGCACACCCTAGAGGGGCTTATTATACTTATAAAATGGCTCTGAGTAGTTTTTTTTGGGGAAGAAAAATGAGATCCAGTACCTAACCATGCATTTATAGAGATTTAATGCACAGGCAGGTGACTTCTCTTAGCCAATCACATTTCTAGATTTCTTGCCATTTTATTATGTAAATGAAACCACTCTTATAAGAGTGGGCACATTGGCAGTATTAATATATGTGTCAGTTTCCAGGGCAGCTGTTTGTGAGACACTCGTCACAGAATAAGTGCATCTCATGTGCAGAGGAGAACAACGCTCCAATTGGTCGGGAGCACTCCTTCAATCTATAATGCAATAAATAGTTGTAGTAAAAGACACGTGTATGATTTTTTCTGTTAAATAGAGCAGTGGTACAAAAGATAGGGCTCCGGTTAAACAATAAAGGGTGGTAGTAAAAATATTGTCTGGTGGCTCACCCCCACTAAAGTATTGAACGGGGACAACTGCGTATAGCAGTTATTTGCAGTGAAAATGGGTCATGCAGTTGCTTCAGACAAGGTTGCATGTATAATGCTGCCCACATTTCTACTTGGCCACGGCGGCCCCAAATGTCAAGGTATAGGACAAGAAGAACCCGGGGGGGGAGATGAACTTGAAATCTGGTGCACAAAATACAGTGGAATACCATTATGCTTTGGCCGTGTTTTGAAACCAGATCATGTAATAGTAGTCCAAGGATCGACACCTTTTTGGTACTAATGTAACATAAACAAAGTTTCATTAGGTAAATCAGAGGTCCGTAGTTAAGGAAGGTTTTGCTGTAAGAGGTTCTGCTCTGTTTCTGCGATGTAGTTTGTATGTAACTGCCCGACATTTAATGGGTGGAGGGTTATTTTTTTCTTACCTTCTTTCCCAGGTATTCTTTCACATGGAAAGCTGTTCCATGCTGCTGTAGAAGCTGCTCTGCTCAACACAGAACCAGCAGTTAAAAAGGACTCTGGATTTATGGAAAGTATACAACATATCTTGGGAGACATCAGTGGAGTAAGAGCTCTTGAAAGTGCAGTTCATCACTCGAGTCTTCAGTACCTTGGTGTAGTAGACTGTGTAGCTGAGTATCGGTAAGATACTATTTTTCTCCAAAACATGAAAAGAGTGAACTGTATTTTAGTCCAAATGTCCAGGGTCAATCCATTTGGAGTAGTAATGTGTAATACTTCACTTTATTTATTTATCTATTTCGTTTTTGTTTACCAGGTAAGTGCACTACACAAAAACATTGCTTATTTTCAGGCATGACCCGGGAGAGTTACAGACAAAAAAACAGCAATTGCAGATGATTCAGCAATAAATGCATGAAACAGCGGATTAGACAAAACCCGAGTAGCATAACACAAAGCAGAGTTCATAGCAGTTCAGAGGACAAACATAAATAAGTGCATAAATGCATTGTGGCAGAAGGCCATGATAGGCATATATACTGTGGATTATACAATGGCAAGAAATAATCCTGGACTCTGATTGGTCAGTGTATACCTGAGACAGTGAAGTTATTACACAATAACATCACTGTATGGATGAGCACCTTTATTTTTTTCTCTTCTCTTAAGAAACAAAGATATGCTGCCTCACTAAAAAATCTACTAAAAACATTTTTAATTTTTTTTTATTTTGTATAACATTGAGCCATTGCATAATTGCAATAAGGCACTCCAAGGTGTGTGTTACTGTGTAATAACATCACTCCTGGTGGTGGAGCACCTGCTCGGGCCGCGTTTCAACCCACCCCAGGAGTGGTGCACACCTTGTCGTGCCTTATTTCCTAATTAGTTACACATGCACTTATCTGAGCCCATGTGGAGTTGCAGGCTGGTGTGGTACTTGCGTATCAAAACGGACACAGTGTACTAGGGTCAATGGTACCCTCTCTCCCCCAGGTTTGATCTCTATGGGTGTTCCCCAAGGTTCGATCTTGGGTCTTTTTTTATTTTGTTTTTTAGTCTATTTTTGAATTCACTCCCTTTAACCTATTCTCACTCAAACGTTTTCTTTTATGCTAATGATGTGAGCCTCACGCGCGGTCCTAACGTTGAACAGTTACAGCATGATATAGCTGCTGATTTTTTTTTTTTTTTTTGTCCTTGCAGGTGTGGCTTGGTGACCAGGGGTTGGTGTTAAATGGCAAGAAGACAAAGTCTGTGGCATTTTATGGCCATCGGAAGAGAGTTGATCATAAACCTGAATTGTCTTTACTTACTATGAATGGGGAGGGGATAGAACAGGTAGATCACTTTAAATATTTAGGGCTGGACTCAAATGAGTTATGAAATGCATATTCATAATTTGGTAAAAGTAATACACCAGAGGTTGGGAGCTTTATACCGGGTGAATGCAGTGCTAACTCCCGCTACTAGGGCATTATTAGCTCAAAGTTTTCTGCTGTCAGCCATGGACTATGGCTTGATTTTATTATTCTGTGTCGGATAGTTTATTAGGAAAAATTAGAGTTTTACTCAAACAAGTTGCAAGGTTCATCACCCAGTTACCATTAAAAACCCACCACTGTTTACTACTTAAAACAGCAGACATATTAACTCTGAGTCTAAAACAAAGATACGAGCTCACTGTGAGTATATTAGCAAAAAAAGTTCCAATAGGGAAAGTACCTAAAATATTTCATCAAATTTTTAAAAAATATGTTAACCCACTTGTTACTAGAAAGTCTGACATCTCATATTTTCAAATACCAAAGATGAAAAGAGTTCTGGGGCAGAGGTCAATACTTTACAACTTACCAAAACTCTTCAAGTCTGTTATGGGTCCATTTAATTATTTTTGAACCCAGGAATAGACATTCCCAAACAGTCTCAGGAGACTATTGAAACAGAATGAAGCATGTGAGTGCTATAGGTAGCTTCTGTAATATATTTTTATGTATCTTCCTGTGACATGTTTATGTGTAATGTATTACTGTCTTTGTTTTTTTGTATTTTTTGACTGTAATTCAGTATTGTGATGTCATTTGTACTTTTATATACACTCTGGTCGACCATGTAAATGGGTCGTATGGCCCATTGACTAACCAGAATGAATAAACAAATCAAGTCAGGAAACTACGAAGCTCCTTCTTAAAAACCTGGTGTGACTGGGATTGCTTTACAGATATTGGCAGGGAGTTCCAGAGTGTGGGAGCAGATGCTGTGAAAGTATGCACTCCCATTTTTGTATCACATTATAAATTTGCATTGATTGAAATAAAGCTATCTGATTGGCTGAAACAAGTCACCTGACCTGACAATTCACTGTAATCACACAGGTGCACTTTTAAATGCAATTTTTGTTTTAAAAGTCATTTTATAAGCACAATAAGATACTTAGGGATTTGTAATTGTGGCCAGTAATCACACTTCTCAGGTGGTAAAGGCACTGTGTTGTGCCTTGTGCCTAACACACCCAAGAAGTGCAGTTATTATACACACCTTGTCATGTGTTATTGCTTATAAAATGTGTTCAGAGGAATACCATGGTTGCAAACATTCTTATACAACTCCTTGTCACATTGCTTGCTAGTGTCATTACTCATTTATTTTATTTTTATTTTATTTATTAAGTCTAGGATTACAAATACCTTTGAGCTAAAGCTCTTTTACAAGGGTTCCACCTCAATACAGTACAATACAGAAAAAAAGATGGAAGATAACATATTACGACTAGGAGAAATACACAGCTGTAGTCAGGATAAGCTGTACTAGAGTGAGATAACATAGGAGCAGACCAGGGAAAGGTGGGGGGGGGACACATGGTGGGGCACAGAGGGAGGAGGGAGCAGCCAGAGGCATTGTCAACATCACGGGGGGAGCAGAAAGCGATGTAGACAAACAAAACGAGGGAAAGTGGTAGCGGAGGTAAGGTGGAGGGTGGGGACAGGCAAGGAAGATGGGAGGGAAAGTGGGAGAAGGAGGAGGATAGGGTATAAGTGCAAAGAGCAGATAGGTTGAAGATGGGTAGGGCTGGTTATATGTAGCAGTCACAGGAGCTAGCGGCAGTGAAATGAAGGCAAAGCTTGGATTTGAATGGGCCAAGGTTAGGCGTGGAGGAGATGTCAGGACTGAGACCATTTAGCCCGCTAGGCCCCCTCTGGGCAAAGGGTCTTTGGCCTTGAGCGGTGCGACAGCGGGGAACCTGGAGGAGCTCAGTTTCGGATCCCCTGGTGTTACAAGGATTCAGGCATGGTCGCAGTATGGCTTGGACACCAGGAGGGGCGAGGTCCGTAGTAACTTTCTTCGCCATTGTGCAGGTTAGATACTTAATGCAGTTGGAGAGTTGAAGCCATCCAGTTCGTGCATAAAGGTCAAACGTATGAGTCAGACGGTGGGCACCAGAGATGAGCCGACATGCCTTTTTGAGGGATGTCGATATTCGTCTGAGCGCAGTTACTGATGCAGAGCTGTAGATAAGGTCGTAATCAATAATGGAGACCACCGAGCTCTGGACAGCGATCTTCAAGGCTTCTGGTATATGATGTCTATGGCGGTATAGTAAGCCTAATCGTGTATTTGCAGCTTTGGCAACACAGTCACTGTGGGAACCATATGAAACATATATTTCCTTTACTTGTAGTGTTTTGTTCATGTCACAGTCTTTTTTTTTTTTAATTCAAAGTTTATTAAAGATTTTCAAACATGAAGTCTTGCTATATTATGACAATTGCAGTATGACCGCAGGTTAGAACTGCTCCGGAGGTGAAATAGTTAACTTTCCATGAAGGCATGGAATCTTGATCGCGAGGTCAGTTAAGGAAGCTCTGTCTGGTTGCTTTCAAACCTAAACCATCAGATTCTTTACTCCGCCTCACTGAACAGTCGCTCCGGAGATTTCTCCTTTTGCTCGGTTGATTTTTGCGGTTTAAAAAGTTTAAAATACTCAGTTTTCGTCTGATTTTAACCGCAACCGTTCGGTTCAAGCTCTGTCTGTGGTAACGTAAGTAATAGATAGTTTTACATACGAATTTCTGTGTGGAACTTGTAAAACATTTATCGGTTCGGTTTGAACCGATCAGGTTGTGTTTTTGAACTACTAGTCCTTTTTTAGAGTGCGGTTCCCGGTTCCTATCGGTTCTAAAAAAACAGATTTCATTACGTTTTTTTCCACGGCCCGTGACACGGTTGGGAACCGATAGGAGAGTCTTGCTTGGCGGATTGCCATAAACGGGCAAGTTTTGGTTAGGCTGGCATAATGTCTGAGAAACCCAAAAGAAAAACCGGGCCCACTGGGTTTCAGCACTGTGATGTCTGTGGGAAGCCTTTGCCAGGCTGACCCTCCTCCCATGTGTTTATTGCCTGGGGTTTGACCACCTCGATTCAGACTGCCAGATTTGCAAGAATTTCCCGTGCCACCGTTGAGAAGAGAGTTGGTAGGTTCAGGGAAAGGAGGCAAAAGTCCGTGACCGGATGGCGGCCAGTTCGGTGCCAACCGAACGAGGAGGGGTACCCTCTGACCAGGGCGATGCTTCCTCGGCAACGAAGAGCTGGCTCCAGGAGCCAGTTCTGCAAAAGGACTAGAAAGTCTGCTGCTGTGAAAAAGCCTCAACAGCTCAAGTGGATAGCAGCAATCCAAATTGTCCAGTCTCTTTCTCGGGTTCCTGAACCGACACCATCTGGGAGACGCTCGTTCACCGGTTCCTCCGGTTCAAGATTATGATTTTGAGGAATTTTATGAACCGGGGAGAAGACTATGAGGAGAGTGAATATGGTCTGGAAGATCTGGGCTCCTTATTGAACCAGATACCTCCCCAGACAGACCTTTAGGGTCGTCCCCAGGCTTTCTGAGTCCCTTCTCACTTCATGTTTTATAAGAAGGTTGCTGAAACTCTTCAGCTTCCTCTTGAGGAAGCTGTTGATGACCAGGAAGGGCCTGATTATGTAGAAATGATGGATATTCCAGAGCCTAAGAGACTGTCTATTCCCCTTCATAAATCTTTCAGGAAGCAGACAGTAAAAGTTTTAAAAACTCCTCATACTATACCTCCTGTAGACAAAAGGATGGACAGAAGATATACTTTATCAGGTTCTGACACAGAATTTCTTACACAGCAATGCAGCCATGTGGGTGTAGTGCAGGCTGCAGCCTGTGACAAGGCAAGTATTCCCCTAGCTTCACATCCTCCTGAAAAGGACTCCAGGAAGATTGATGCTATGGCAAAGAAACAGTACATGGCAGCATCCTTGGGACTCAGACAAGCAAATTATATGGCTTACGCTGCCAGATACCAGAAATCCAGATGGGATACTGTGCTGGCTCTAGCCAAACAAGTCCCTGACCAGCTTGCCAGGGAGCTGGAACAGGTGGCTAAAGATGGTATCGAGGCATCAAAGGTGCAATTTCATGCTGCGGTGGACTCTAATGATGTATCATCAAGAGTCATGGCTACTTCTGTGGCTCTTCGCAGAATGGCTTGGCTCAGATGCACCACCTTGTTACAGGATACCCAGTCTAAAGCCATGGATTTTCCTGTGGTTGGCAATTCTCTGTTTGGGGAGCAAACAGAGAATTACATGAAGAAAATGGATGAATACAGGACCACCTATCGGAGTGCACAGGCCAAGGAAAGGCAGGCCACTCCTCAGAAGCAGCTTCCCAAGGGCAGAGGCAGGCCTTTTCATAGGCCTTTCTACCAGGCTCAGGCCTCCTCTTCCTCCTATACCCAGAGGGGATTCTTTAGAGGAAGGGGCAGAAGGGGGTTCAAGCAGGCCTGCTTCCACCCCTCAGCCCAAAGCCCCTGCCAAACAGGCACCCTGATGGGGTAGCCAGGGGGTCAAGGCCTCCCCACCGTAGGGCAGGCTGGCTTACTTTGTCCAGGACTGGAGCCTCTCACATCAGACAAGTGGGTCCTGGAAGTAGAAACTAGGGACTGGTTCTCAGCTTCAAAATTTCCAAGATGAGAACCAGATCTTTTCCTCCTGCATCTCCATCGGAGGCACTGCTTTAGAGTCAGAGGTCTCTTTCCTCCTGGCTCTCAGAGCCGAGGAAAGGGTTCCACCCCTACACCAGGGCAAAGGTTTGTACTCCAGGTACTTCCTTACCCCAAAAAAGACAGGAGAATGGCTGCCCATCCTGGATCTCAGATACATAAACAAGCACCTTTTAAAACCAAAGTTCAAAATGGTGACTCTGGGGATCATTTTACCTTCCCTAAGGCCAGGGGACTGGCTAGCATCCCTGGACTTCAAGGATGCCTACTTCCATATTCTCATCAGAAGCTCGCATCGAAAGTAACCTCAGGTTCGAGCTGCCCTCAGGCCATTACCAGTTCAGAGCAATGCCCTTTGGACTCACCTCGGCTCCAAGGGTATTTACCAAATGCCTGGCAGTAGCAGTAGCTTGCCTAAGAAGGCAAAAGATTGCCATCTTTCCGTACCTGGACGATTGGCTCATGGTAGGCCAATCCCCAGATCAGGTCAACCTACATCTTCAGATAACTCAGCAACTGCTTACTTCCCTAGGTTTTCTCCTGAATCTCTCAGTCAGTGCTGGAGCCTGTCCAGCTCCTAACCTTCATAGGCGCAGAACTGAATACCCAGGAAGCCAGGGCAAACACCCCTAATCTCCCTGGCCTCCTCACTCACCCTGCAGGTCTCTCGACCAGCAAGACATTTTCTGCAGCTCCTGGGACACATGGCTACTTCCACAGCAGTAGTGCAAGGAGCAACATTTCAGATGAGAGACATTCAGTTCCATTTGAGAGCCTTTTGGTCTCAAAGAAAGGATCCTCTTTCCAAATTGATCCCAGTAACTCGAACCCTGATCCAAGCCCTGCAGTGGTGGCAGGATCAGAGCAACCTGAGACAAGGAGTTCCCTTTGTCACTCAGCCTCACTCATCAATCCTTACTACGGATGCATCCCTCTTGGGGTGGGGGGGCCCACATGGGCGACCTCACCACCCAGGGACTGTGGTTCCCTCAGGAATCTCTGCTCCACATCAACCTGTTGGAGCTCAGAGCAGTTTTTCTAGCACTTCAAGCTTTCTCCAAATCTGTTCAGAACAGACAACACCACTACAATGTGGTACATCAACAAACAGGGGGCACTCGGTCTACGTCCTTGTGCACCGAAGCCATGAAGTTGTGGTCTCTGGCTTACTCCCTGAACACCTCCCTTACGGCAGTTCACCTCCCAGGCAAAGACAATGTCCTGGCAGATGTTCTCAGCAGGATCTCTCAGGGCCATAACGAGTGGTCCCTGGATCCCCTGGTTCTGGGAGTGGTATTTGCCAAATGGGGCACCCCCGCAAATAGATCTCTTTGCAGCTCCAGACAATCATCAACTTCCTCTGTTTTGCTGCAGGCCCCCAGTCTTGGGCTCAGTCCCTCTGGACGCCTTAGCCCTCAGTTGGGAAGGGAAGTTTCTCTATGCCTTTCCCCCCTTCCCTCTCCTATTCAAAGTGCTAGTCAAAATCAGATCCCAATCCTGCAAGGTAATTCTGATTGCCTCGGATTGGGCCAGGCAACCCTGGTACCCTCTTCTCCTGTCCTTAGCAGTCCATCCTCCCCTGTGCCTTCCCAAGAATCACAATCTGTTAACCTGTGCCCAGGGAAGGGTTTGGTACCCGAACCTCAAGTCTCTCAATCTCAAGGCCTGGTTCTTGAAGAGCTAGAGTTTGCTGGCCTACACCTCTCTCAAGGTGTAATGGATATACTCAAGGCTTCTAGGAAGCCTTCTACCAGGGCTACTTACAACTCCAAATGGAAAAGATTTTCCATATGGTGTTCAGAAAAGAATATTTCCCCAGACTCTGCTGATTTACCCACAGTTCTAGATTACATGATCCATCTAAACACTTTGGGGCTGAGACCAGCTACTCTGAAGGTGCATTTGGCAGCTGTCTCTGCCTTTATTTCAGCAGGTAAGTCTCTCCTCTGTCATCTCACCCTGTGTTTTCCAAGTTTTTTAAAGGATTGCTTCACACCAACCCTCCATTCAGGGATCCTGCTCCTGCCTGGGATCTCAATGTTTGCATTGCTCAGCTCATGCAACCTCCCTTCGAGCCCTTGTCTTCAGCTGAGCTTAAGTTCTTGACTTGGAAAACTGTGTTTCTGGTAGCTATCACCTCTGCCAGGCGCATAAGTGAATTACAAGCATTGTCAGTGGAGCCAGACTTTATCTCCTTTCACAGAGATAAGGTAGTCCTTCGGACTGATAGAAAGTTCCTGCCTAAGGTGGTTTCGGATTTCCACCTTAATCAATCTGTTTCTCTCCCTGTTTACTTCACTGACCATTCCTCCTCTGGTGAGAGGAGGCTGCACAGCTTAGATGTGAAGAGGGCCCTTAGTTACTACATAGACCGTACCAAGGGTCACAGGTTTGACTCCCTCCAACTGTTCCTCACTTACGGCGAGGTTGGTAAGGGGAAACCTGCCACTAAAGATCCATTGCCAGGTGGATTGTCTCTTGTATCCAATTCTGTTATGAAAAGCTGGGTAAGGTTCCTCCCTCAGGCCTGAGGGCTCACTCTACCAGAGGTACAGCTGCTTCTCTGGCTGCGGCCAGAGACATCTCCATTTTAGAGATATGTCAAGCAGCTACCTGGAAAACAGTTCACACTTTTACCAAGCATTATTCCCTGAACATCCAGGCTCGGAGTGATGCTCGGTTTGGCACAGCTGTCCTTCAGAGCCTATTCCCTGGGTAGGTTCTGTCCCTCCTCCATGGGGGTACTGCTGTGTAGTCTGCAATTGTCATCATAATATAGCAAGACTTCATGTTGTTTGAAGAAAAAATTACTCACCTTAGTAATGTTGTTTCTTCTAATGGAGTCTTGCTATATTATGACCTCCCTCCCTGCCTGCCTCTCAGAACCTTGTTTGGGCTGTGGGTGGGCACCACAGTGTTGGCACTCTATTTTTGCCACTTTGTTGTTTTTTTCTCACCCTTCCTTAGGGTGAACTTGTGTTTTATTTAATCTTTTGGGTCTCTTGACTTGAGTCTTTTTTCGAGACCAAGAAGTGTGTTTGCTATGTTAGTAGCCAGTTGGCTAGTGTAGGTTTACAGCTTCCACACAGAATCTTAGTGAGTTTGCTCGTAAAGATCTGACGGTTTAGGTTTGAAAGCAACCAGACAGAGCTTCCTTAACCGAGTTCGCGCTCAAGATTCCATGCCTTCATGGAAAGTTAACTATTTCACCTCCGGAGCAGTTCTAACCTGCGGTCATACTGCAGTTGTCATAATATAGCAAGACTCCATTAGAAGAAACAACATTACTAAGGTGAGTAATTTTTCCTTCCAAACCAAAACAAGATTCACACCAGTAAATTTAGCATAATACTGAACAGAAAAATAAGGAATCATCCCTTCCTCGGCCTCCCACATATAACCCTCCCTCCATCCCATTTAAACTTGTCCCTCCTTCCCACCCTCTACCCTCTTCCCCCCCCCCAAGCCAAGCATGGTGAGAACTCTGTAAAGATATCAAAGTAACTCTTAAGACATGCTTGTACCCAGTCAAGTTACAGAGAGAATAAAGTATAAATGGGGCCCCAGATCGTAGTAAATCTAAGTAGTTGGTTGCAGAGACTAGCGATCATCTTTTCAGTTCTAAGATTAGCCAAGAACTCTTGCAGCCATTCGGTATAAGTGATGGTGTCAGAGTGTCTTTCCAATGCTTTAAAACAATTTTTTTGACTGACATTGAAATGAGGGCCATGTGGAATTTACGGACACCAACCTCTGCAAAGTCCCCTAGAAAACAGATCTTGGGTGTAAATAGATCTCCCAACACTAACAGTGGGTCCACCTTCTGCTTAATGTAGGCCCATAATGGGGCTACTTTCAAACGGGTCCAAAAAAATGTGAAACAACATACCATCTGCCTCTTGACAGCCTATACATAGGGAGGAAATGTTTTATTAAATCTGGCTAATCTCTCTGAAGAGAAATAAAGGTTATGAAGAAAATTAAACTGCATAAGGCCGAGTCTGTCCTGTGTGACAAACTTATGACAGCCTTTCCATAACACCTCCCAATTTATGGCTGACCCTGGGAAACGAGGTGCCCAGTATGCTGTCGGGCCTAAATGCTCTGGATAGGACCAGTCATACATGAGTGCATATATCTTAGAGATTGCATGTGGAGTCTAGCAAGGGGGCCCAATTCTAAGTAAGCATTATGCCACGACGAAGGTGGCATCTAATGCTGGATTGATGCATTCGGCCTCGGGCCAATAGCCGCCCCACCATGCATCAATCACATTAGACACCACCGCCGGAGTCCCTCTATTCACCTTGTCCATCTATTCAGATAAGTGGGAGTTAGATTATTAATTTTGTAAGTGAGTTCCTCTAGTTCAGAGATCATATTTATTATTCTTATCCACTCCTGCATAGTTGGACGAGTGGGGTTTAACCACCTTTTCGTAATAGCCTTGTGTGCTGCTATTATTAGTATAGCCCAGAGGTAGACTGAACCCGTATCCTTTATCTCCCCAGGTGGGTGTCCCAATATTAGCATGTGCCACTCCAGCGGAGTCTGCACCGAGAATATTTCCGTAACTGCCCCCGAAATTACACCCCAAAAGGTCCTTAAAACACTACAGGACCAGAAGAGATACAAGTGAGTAGCTTCTAATGAGCCGCAACCCCTCCAGCAGTGAGCCAGAGCATTCAAATCCCTCCTATTTAATATTTGAGATGTCAGAAAATAGCAGACCTTAATTCTCGCCAATATGGTGACTGGGTCGTTTTTTTAGTTAGGGAGAGCTCTTCCCTCCATTTTATTTTTATTCTATTGAGTGGGTCCCCTTTCAGTGTCGATAAAGCTTTATACAGAGAAGAAATCATCCTCTTTTGTGTGTTAGCTACGATACTTTCATTTATGGCCCCCAGGATGCGTTGGGCTCTGATGGGATCAGTAGCTTTCTTCTTTAATGTGAGGATATAGTTTCTGGCTTGTAGATACCTGAAATGGTCTGTGTTTTGCAGGCCAAATTTGTTTTTAAGGGATTCGAAATCTAGGAAAATTTCTCCCTGCCAAAATTGTGATAAACATTTCAGGCCTCTTGTCTCCCATGTGTGAAATCCCCTGTCCAGGCAGCCAGGTCTAAAATCCGGGTCTCATGCCAACCTTTTTAGGGGCCAGATAGAGTTTTTAAGTTTATATTTCTGCCTTATTCTATGGACCGATCTTATAGTGTCTCTAATCGAGGTTAGTCTTGGATGTGGGAATCTATTCATGTTGGGGGTCAGCAATCTGGATTCAAGGGGATATGATCTCGTTCCTCTCTCCTCTGTTTTTTCCATGAGTTGCCATCCCGTAGTGGTATTGGGGTTGGACCACATTGCAGCATTTTTCAATTGGGCTGCTAGAAAATAATCTTCAAGATCCAGAAGGGACTGTCTGCCTTTTTCTTGAAGGATTTTTAGATTTACTCTAGGTTTCTTAGAGTTCCAAATGAATTTAGTGAGCATTTTGTTCCATGTTTGGAAGATCGATTTATGTATATTAACTGGAATACATTGGAACAAATATAGAAACCTGGGAGCACATTCATTCGTATAGTGTGTATCCTTGAGTACATGGGGAGATTCAGGAGCGACCATCTTTTGAAATCTTTTTGCAAACCACTCACTAAAGGTGAGTAGCTAGCAACATACAGCTGAGAGTATTGTTTTGTAACGTATGCCCCCAAGTATTTTATTTTACTTGCCTTCCAGTTTAAAGGGAAGAGATCACATAAGTCTGTGGTTGGTTTGTAGAATAAGGTAAGCACCTCTGTCTTATTTTTATTAAGAAAATAGCCTGAGTGTCTACCAAATTCCATTAAGATTGTCCAAACTTGTTTTATGGATTGCTGGGGTTTTGTAAGACTCAGTAGGACGTCATCCGCATAAGTGACATCTTTTTATGCAAATCACCCACCGTCACCCCCACCACCCTCCGCTCTACCTACAGCTTCTGCCAGTGGCTCGATGTACAGAGCAAATAGAAGTGGGGACAGGAGGCAACCCTGCCACGTACCTCTACCCAGGTGAAACCTATTAGATATTCCACCGTTCACTCATATGTAGGCCTCTACAAGGAGCGTACTACGTCTATAAAAGATTGGAGAAAGCCTCTGTGTTCCAGAACAGCAACTAAGAAGCCCCAAGAAACTTTATCAAAGGCTTTTTCGGCATCTAGGCTCATTAAGCATGCCGGTGTAGCGGATCTCTGGACAGTGTCTATCAGGTTTAGTGCTGACACTATCAGGAGCCTGACAGCCTGTTATAAAGCCCATTTGGTCTATGTGTATCAGCCTGGGTAGTATAGGGTTTAACGTGGAAGTTGTTATAGCTGTGAAGATTTTATAGTCTCTGTTTAATAGCGATATGGGGCGGTAAAATTCACAGAGTGTCGTGTCCTTCCCCTCCTTGTGGATGACTGAAATAATGGCATATTGCCAAGAAGGAGGGGTATTGGCTCCGTTCCGGACCACACCGCTGTGAATACCTCTTGAAGAACAGGGACAATCTCTGATAAAAAGGTTTTGTAAAATTCCGTGCAAAGCCGTCTGGTCCTGGACATTTGGCTGTCTTTAAATTTTTTATTATGTATTTAATCTCTTGTTGAGTGATGTGTCTGGTCAAACTTTCTGCTTCTGTCTGGGACATAGGAGGGAGATGAAGGGAGTTCAGGTAATCTGTTTTCTCTTGTGGGGAGGTTTCCTCGTTAGGTGAGTATAATTTGGTGTAGTAGTCTACAAAAGCCTTTGCTATTTGTGAGACCTGGGTTACTTTCTGGTTATTAACCAGAGAAGTTATTTTAGTAATTGTGGCTCTTGCTACATTCTGTCTGAGTCTGTAGGCCAGTATTTTGGTCCCTCTAGGACCCCCCTCATAGTATTTTTGCTTCAGGTAAAATGGGGCTTTCTCCACTTCTGCTTTTTGTATTTTTTGTAGCTGGTTCTCGTCTTCCATTAATTTTTTTCTCCCTGTCCGGGTCCCATTTTTTTTCTTTCCCCATCCCTAATATGAGAAATTAACTCTTGTTGTTTCTGGGCTAATAGCTTCTTTTTATAGGTAGCTATTTGTATTAATCTACCTCTGGTAATCGCCTTGAGGGAATCCCATAGAATTTGGGGTGATGTCCCCGGTTTATTGTTTTCTTCAATTGCTCTTTTAATGAACTGTTTAAGTTCTTTGACCACCTCTTTATCTTGGAGAAGGGAGGTGTTCAGTCTCCAGAGGGTTTTTTTTTTTTTGGGTAGCCCCAGATTTATTTCTAAGAAGAGGGGGCTGTGATCCGACAATACCAAGGTTCTCACCCACATCGAGGGGAAAAAAGGGAGGTCCCTTGTGAAGGTAAAGAACATATCCAGTCTTGAGAAAATATGAAACCTTGAGGAGGGGCATGTATATTCTCTGCTGGTGGGGTACCTTTTCCTCCATATGTCAGCCATTCCCAACTGCTGTAGCAGGGAACCGAATGCTCTGGCCCAGTGAATCTCAGGTCGGGGTATTGGAGATGTGGTGTTCATCTCTCTATTTAGAACTATGTTCCCGTCTCCGCCCATTACCGTTATACCCTTCGCCTTCTCAGCAACTAGTTGTAATAGGGCAGAGTAGACGGAGGCTGGGGATCCCGGGGGTATATACACATTAACCAGGGTAATCACCTGATCTTGAACTGACCCTATAACAATAATGTATCGTGCCTCAGGATCCTCTCTAACTTCTTGCACCTGGAAAGGGAAAGAAGCGGAGAGCAGGATAGCTACTCCTCTCTTTCGTCCCCCTGCCAGGGAGGAGTGGAAGAGCTGGGGTAACGTCCTACTTTTTAATTTCTGAGCTTCCTCAGGAGTAAGGTGTGACTCTTGTAGGAATGCCACCTCACAGTTCTGAAGGTTTAAGTATCTTTGGAGTCTTTTTCTCTTAACAGGGCTTATACACCCATTTATATTGAAGGAGACCACCTTAGAAAAACAATTAAACATTTATACATATTTCTGTTGCAGCTGCTGATCTCTGATGTATTATTTTTTTGAGATAACCAGTTTGAAAATTTAAAGTACCTTGCATTAGCATAAACCTTATAACTTCAACAGACAACTTTTTTCCTAGTAAGTTTAACCGTAACTGTATTAAACAAATGAACCAGTGCTTCTGCCTTATCCAACATCGAACCGCAAGCAAATTTAATGCAATAATGGTCATGACTCATGGCCAAGGAAACTCGAAACCAGGTCACCCTGTGTCTTTTTATCTGACTTCCTAGGTGTACTTGTGCCGAAGATCTTATTAGCAGAGGAGATGTCCTTTCTGGACTCACAAGGGAGCTCAGTAGTGCATTGAGCTCTCCCTTTGGCACTGCCAGAAATTTACTGGCATGTCGATCCTCCTTCATGTCACCTTTGTGCCATTGCACCATCACTGTTATTACTTCCCGTCCCCCATGTTATTATTTCCCCTCCCACCCCCCACACAGAGGGATGAAAGGGGTAGGGTGGAGAAGAACAAGTAATTCATCGCCCTCAAGAAAATATTTAGAAGTCCCTAAGGACCTGTTGCAACATCTCCATCCCATATGGGGTTGTACGGGTTTTATCCCGAAGACCTATGTTAACACATGCCCATATTACTCTCCCTGTCCCCCCTGTAGTCCTCCCCAGTTAGCCCCCTCCCCTTGAGCATAGAAGCGGGTCTAGGCGTCCCAAGGGGTCTTCTACCTCTCATTCCATCCGTGAATCTGTCATCAATTGGCCTTGAGCCCAGATGGCCTGCTCCTTTACATCATAGCATTGCTAAGGTATTCTTTCCTTCTTCCCCTCCCTTTTCCTCCCACTTCCTCTCCCCCAGCTCCTTGGTGCTGTCTCTGAGGCCTTTAAGTCCCCTTTCTTGTTTGCTTTGGGCCTCGGAGCTATCCTGGTGCCAGGATCCTTTTCTAACCTCCCGGACTCATCTCATTTTTCCCCCCTGTGGGGCCTTGCTGGGAGTCCAGCGCCATATTTTTCCCCAAACCCGGTCCCTCTAAGGCACAGAGCCCCACCAAGTCAGCCAGGCTCTCTTTTTGTCATGCGAGCACCGGGCTCCTAACGGCATGTCTTTGGCAAAACACCACGGCTTGCTCGGAGGCCTGCGACTTCGATCCTGTGGCGCAACTTCTGGCTTTCAAGTCGCTAGGGTCTCGGGTTTTAAATCATCTCACTTGCGCCTGTTCTACGCTCCCACTACAGGTTTCTTCATTTCCTCCCACCCCTCCAGGGAGACTCCAGGTCAACCAAGGCCCCTCCGTAGGGGGAGCTCAACCCGGACCCACACTGCACCGGCTCTCTCGTTCTGCGCCAGCAACCCGCCCCCGCACTGTAATTTTAACCTGTCTGTCTTCCCATGCGTCTAGTGAATTTAGCATCTGAACCCTTAAAACTTTGATGTTGAAGCGTATAGCGTAGACATGAGGGATTCCGTTAAGCTATTTTCCAGATCCTTTTTTTTTTTTTTTCTCTCAAGGAAATAACATCTATCATGAAAAATATTTATGGAGAATCGGTTCCAAGCGCAAACCAGATCCAGCAGTTATTGTACATTTGCCACCCCACTCCCCCTTCAACAACCCATGTCATTCCCTCCCCTTCCCCCTCCCCGGACCAACCCAAGCCTCCAATATTTCTTTAATCACTTTTAAAGAGCGAAATGCCAGTCATGGATCCCAACCTGAAACAACTCCTCCAGTTTTCAGATCGTATGAATCGCAGACCAGGCACCTTAAATCTGTGCCCTCACCAAATTTCTCTGAGGATCCCCTCTTTTCATCCCATCTCTGTGGATGGGACCCAGGCCGATCAATTCCTCCGCGGTGGAAGCATATGGTGTTGGCCTGCCCTGCACCACCCTCTGCACCCTGTATTGATACTCCATCTCCCACCCGGTAATATCTGTGTCCCCTCCCCTCTGTCAGGTCTGACAGTCACACCCTTCACATTTTCGTTTCAAAGCACTGAGTCTAGATTGTAAGAGTTCTGTCGTGACAGTTTTCAGTTCTCTTTTATCGGGAGATGGTTTGATCCAGCATGAGATGTAACAGTTCAGGAGCTATTCCAAGGTCTGATCCTTTCATGAGGCTCTTATTCAAACAACATGAAGTATTGCTGTATTCTGACTATTGCAGTGATCACCAACCTTTGAACTGCCCCGGAGAACAAAAAGTTAACTTTCCATGCAGGGCATGGAACGCTGAGCTCGAGCTCGGTTGAAGTCTCTGTCTGCTGTTGTTTATACTCCAACCATCAGATTCTTTACTCCGCCTCACTGAACAGTCGCTCCGGAGATTTCTCCTTTGCTCGGTTCAAAAAACGTCAGTTAAAGTGTATTTTTTTTCGCTCAGTTTCAACCAAATTTCTGCTACTGAACCTGTCGGTTAAGTCTCTGTCTGTGGTACCGTGAGTACTAGATATGTTTTGCATTTAGTTTCTGTGTGGAACTTGTAAACATTGGATCGGTTCGGTTTGAACCGATCAGTTTATTGTTAAAAAACTACTGAATTTATTAGTGTGTGGTAACCGGTCCATATCGGTTCTAAAAAAAAACAAAAAAAACAAATTTAATTACGTTTTTTTCCAAGACCCGTAACATGGTCAGGAACCGATAGGGGTGTCTTGCCTGGTGGATTGCCGAAAAAAGGGCAAGTTGTAGATAGGATTGACCATGTCTGAGAAACCCAAGAAAAAAACCCGGCCCACTGGGTTTCAACACTGTAGTGTGTGTGGGGAAGCCTTTGCTAAGGCTGATCCCCACACCACCTGTGTTTATTGTCTGGGGTTTGACCACCTCAATTCAGACTGCCAAATTTGTAAAAGTTTTCCCAAAGCTACCCTGGATAAGAAAGTAGGTAGACTGAGGGAAAGGGAGGACAAGAAGTACGCTGACCCGGATGGCCAGCCCGGTTCGGTTCTGACCGAACCAGAAGGAGTGCCCTCTGACCAGGGCGGAACTTCTTCGGGCAAAAGGAGAACCGATTCTGAGGAGTCAGTTCCGGCTAAAAGAAAGAAAAGGGAAAAATCATCGGGTTCGGATCCACAAGTTCTTTCTCCGACCGCTGATGAAATAGCCAAAGCGATAAGGATAGTTCAATTGCTAACTTGGTCCGCCGAACCGCACCATCTGTCAGGGGCTCGGTTCGGTCAGTTCTCCCGGTTCCGGATTATACTTTAGAAGAATTTTATGAACCGGAGGAGGAGGAGGGAGAGTATAAGGATAATGATGATGATGGTGATTATGAAAGTCTGGATGTGCCTATTGACCCAGACATCTCCCCAGACAGACCTTCAGGTGTTTCTCCTCCTAGGCTTTCTGAGTCCCCTTCCCATTTTATATTTTATATTTTACAAAAAAGTGGCTGAAACCCTCCAGCTTCCAATGGAAGAAGCAGTAGAGGATCAGGAGGATCATGATTTTGTAGAAATGATGGACATCCCAGAGTCCAGGAGATTGTCTATTCCCCTCCATAAATCTTTGTGAAACAGACATTTAAAATTTGAAAGACACCTAATTCCATGCCTCCTGTGGACAGAAAAATGGACGAGAGGTATACCCTTTCAGGCTCAGCTACCGAGTTCCTTTCCCAGTAATGCAGCCATGTTGTGGTAGTGCAGGCTGCTGCCTGTGATAAGGCAACTATTCCCTTGGCTTCACACCCCCCAGATAAGGACTCCAGGAGGATTGATGCCATGGCAAAGAAGCAGTACATGGCAGCATCCTTGGGACTCCGGCAGGCTAACTATATGGCCTACACAGCTAGATACCAGAAGTCCAGGTGGGACACTGTACTGGCTCTGGCTAAACAGGCCCCTGACCAGCTTGCCAAGGAGCTGGAGCAGGTGGCTGCGGATGGGATTGAGGCATCCAAGGTGCAATTTCATGCTGCTGTGGACTCCAATGATGTTTCTTCTAGAGTCATGGCTACATCTGTGGTCCTTCGGAGGATGGCTTGGCTCAGATGTACTAGCCTATCACAGGAACAGAATAGTTCTGGAGACCATACCTACGTAAGGACATAGACAGGGTAGAGAAGGTTCAGAGGAGGGCAACAAAGATGGTGCATGGATTGCATCACAAGTCCTATGAAGACAGGTTGAAGGAACTGAACATGTACTCCCTGGAGGAGAGGAGGGAGAGAGGGGATATGATAGAGACATACAAGTATCTTACAGGGAGAAACAGAGTGCAGGAAAACACTATTTTTAAGCAAAAAGATGTTCTAGGACTAGAGGGCATGGGATGAAGTTGGAGGGAGGACGATTCAGAGGAAACATGAGAAAGAATTTCTTCACAGAACGGGTGGTGGACAAGTGGAACACCCTGCCAGAGGAAGTGGTGGGGCTGAAACAATCACGGGATTTAAGAATGCATGGGATAGACATAAAGGAATTCTAGAGGTCAGGGGTAAGGGGAAACAGACTTCTAGGAAAACAAACTGAACTTACAAGCTCAAATGGGCAGACTGGGTGGGCCATAGGCCCTTATCTGCCGACACTGTCTATGTATCTATGATACCCAGGCTAAGGCCATGGATTTCCCTGTCATTGGTAATTCTCTGTTTGGGGAGCAAACGGAGAACTACATGAAGAAGATGGACGAGTACAGGACCACCTATAGGAGTGCTCAGGCCAAAGCAAGGCAAGCCACTCCTCAGAGACAGCATTCCAGGGGCAGGCCCTTTCAAAGGTCTTTTTACTAAGCCCAGGCCCCCTCTTATGCTTAGAGGGGGTTCTTCAGAGGGAGAGGCAGACGGGGAATGAGCAGGCCTGCTTCCACCCCTCAGCCTAAAGCCCCTGCCAAGCAGACACCCTGATGGGTCTGCCTGGGCTGATTCTCCAATACCTGTAGGGGGCAGGCTGGCTTACTTTGTCCAGGACTGGAAATCTTAACATCAGACAAGTGGGTCCTGGAAGTAGTAAGTCAGGGACTGGTTCGCTTCAAAAATTTCCGAGATGAGAACCAGATCCTTTCCACCTGCAAATCCATCAGAGACCCTTGCCCTAGAGGCAGAGGTTTCTTCCCTTCTGGCTCTCAGAGCCATAGAAAGGGTTCCTACCCTACACAGGGGCAAAGGATTGTACTCCAGGTACTTCCTAACCCCCAAAAAGATAGGAGAATGGCAGCCCATCCTGGATCTAAGATATCTGAACAAGCACCTTTTAAAACCAAAATTAAAAATGGTGACTCTGGGAATAATTCTGCCCTCTCTAAGGCCAGGGGACTGGCTAGCCTCCCGTAACCTCAAAGATGCCTATTTTCACATTCCCATCAGGTGCTCCCACAGAAAGTACCTCAGGTTTGAGTTGCCCTCAGGCCACTATCAATTCAGAGCAATGCCCTTTGGTCTAACATCAGCCCCAAGGGTGTTCACAAAGTGCCTGGCAGTAGTGGTTGCTTTCCTAAGGAGAAAAAAAGATCTCCATCTTTCCATACTTGGACGACTGGCTCATAGTGGGTCAGTCTCCAGACCAAGTCAAGTCACATCTTCAAATAACTCAGCAAGTGCTCACTTCCTTAGGATTCCTTCTCAACCTTCCAAAGTCAGTTCTCAAGCCTGTACAGCTCCTCACCTTTATGGGGCAGAGCTGGATACAGTAGGCGCAAAAGCCTTCCTTCCCCTGGACAGGACAAGGACCCTTATAGAACTGGCCTCTTCATTCACCCTTCAGGTGTCTCGGCCAGCAAGGCACTTCTTGCAGCTCATGGGCCACATGGCAGCCTCTACAGCAGTGGTCCAGTGGGCAAGATTCCAGATGAGGGACATTCAGTTCCACTTAAGAGCTTTCTGGTCCCAAAGAAAGGATTCCCTTACCAAACTAGTCCCAGTGACTCAAACCCTGATCCAGGCTTTGCAGTGGTGGCGGGATCAGGACAATTTAAGACAGGGAGTTCCTTTTGTTACTAGGTCTCAAACAGTAATACTCACCACAGATGCCTCCCTGCTGGGCTGGGGAGCCCACTTGGGGGATCTTACTACCCAAGGGCTGTGGTCACCTCAGGAATCTCTGCTTCACATCAATCTCTTGGAACTCAGAGCAGTGTTTCTGGCACTGCAAGCCTTTTCCAAATCTGTACAGAACAAGGTGCTCCAGATCAGAACAGACAATACCACCACAATGTGGTACATCCACAAGCAAGGAGGCACTCGGTCTACAGCCTTGTGCACAGAAGCAATGAAGCTGTGGTCTCTGGCCTATTCCCTGCAAACATCTCTGATAGCAGTTCACCTCCCAGGGAAGGACAATGTCCTAGCAGATGCTCTCATCAGGATATCTCAAGGCCATCATGAATGGACCCTAGATCCCCTAGTTTTGGAAGTGATTTTCTCCAGATGGGGCACCCCACAGATAGATATTTTTGCAGCCCCAGACAATCACCAACTTCCTCTCTTTTGCTGCAGACCCCCAGTCTTGGGCTTAGTCCCCCTGGATGCTCTGGTACTGAATTGGGAAGGGAAGTTCCTGTATGCTTTCCCCCCTTCACTCTCTTGTTCAAAGTGCTAGTCAAGATCAGGTCTCAACCATGCAAAGTGATTCTGATCGCTCCAGATTGGGCCAGACAGCTCTGGTACCCTCTGTTGCTGTCCTTAGCAGTCCACCTTCCCCTGTCTCTTCCCAGGAATTACAACCTGTTGACATCCTCTCAGGGAAGGATTTGGTATCCGAACCTCTAATCTCTCAGTCTCAAGGCCTGGCTCTTGAAGAGTTAGAGTTTGCTGATCTGCACCTCTCTCAGGGGGTTCTGGATATCCTTGAGGCTTCTCTAAAGCCTTCCACCAGAAAGACTTATAACTCCAAATGGAAAAGGTTCACTATTTGGTGCTCTGGTAAGCATATTTCTCCAGAATCTGCTGGGTTGCCTACAGTCCTGGACTATATGGTTCATTTTAATGGCTTGGGGCTTAGACCAGCTACACTTAAAGTGCATCTGGCAGCTGTTTCTGCCTTCCTGTCAGTAGGCAAGCCCTCTCCCCTTTCAGCCCATCCTGTGTTTTGCAAGTTCTTCAAGGGATTGCTGCACACCAATCCCCCCTTTAGGGACCCTACTCCTGCTTGGGACCTTAATGTTTGCATTGCTCAGCTTATGCAACCACCCTTTGAGCCTTTGTCCTCTGCAGAGCTTAAGTACTTGACTTGGAAAACTGTGTTTTTGGTAGACATTACCTATGCCAGGCGTATCAGTGAATTGCAAGCCCTGTCAGTGGAGCCTGATTTCATCTCTTTCCATAGAGATAAAGTGGTCCTAAGAACTAACAGGAAGTTTCTGCCTTCTGAAGGTGGTTTCAGATTTCCACCTTCATCAGTCTGTGTCTCTCCCTGTTTTCTTCACTGACCGTTCCTCCTCTGGAGAGAGGAGGTTGCACAGCCTGGACTTAAAAAGGGCCCTTAGCTACTACATAGAGCGCACCAAGGGTCACAGGTTTGAGTCCCTCCAGTTGTTCCTCACTTATGGAGAGGTCAGTAAGGGCAAACCTGCCACTAAAAGATCTATTGCCAGGTGGATTGTCTCTTGTATACAATTCTGCTATGAAAAACTGGGTAGAACCCCACCTGAGGGCTCACTCTACTAGAGGTACAGCTGCTTCCCTGGCTGCTGCCAGGGATATTCCTATCTTAGAAATTTGTCAAGCAGCCACCTGGAAAACAGTCCATACATTCACCAAGCATTACTCTCTGGATATCCAGGCTAGGAGTGATGCTCGGTTTGGCACAGCAGTACTTCAGAGCCTATTCCCAAAGTAGGTTCTGTCCCTCCTCCATGGAGGTACTGCTTGGTAGTCTGCAATAATCAGAATACAAGACTTCATGTTGTTTGAAGAAAAAATTACTCACCTTAGTAATGTTGTTTCTTCTAATGGAGTCTTGCTATATTCTGACCTCCCCTCTCAGAACCTGGTTTTTGGGATGTGGGTTGGCAGGAGCAGTGTTGGCACCCTAGAGGTGCCCCTTTCTCACCCTCCTTTATTTTCGGTGTGTTGTGTTTTGTTATTTGGGTTTCCTGACTTGAGTCTTTGCTTTGAAACCAAAAAAAAAACCCTTTTTTGATAAATTTAGTTGCCAGTTGGCTAGTGTAAGTTTTACAGTTTCCACACAGAACTTCTAGTGAGTATTGCTCGTAAAGATCTGACGGTTGGAGTTTAAATGACAGCAGACAGAGACTTCAACCGAGCTCAAGCTCAGCGTTCCATGCCCTGCATGGAAAGTTAACTCTTTGTTCTCCGGGGCAGTTCAAAGGTTGGTGATCACTGCAATAGTCAGAATACAGCAAGACTCCATTAGAAGAAACAACATTACTAAGGTGAGTAATTTGTTCCCCCCCCCCGTCATTTCGTGAACCCATCCTTCCCTCTCCATCCCAGCCTCTAGATTTCCTTTTAAATAATTTAAATATAAGTAATGCTGGTAGTGTCTGAGCCTTCCAGTAAAGGGCCCCCCGTTCTTGAAGACTCGAGTGTATTTACTAATCGTCTGTCAATTCAGGGTCTGAATATTACCCGACTATTCAGAGGGCTAGGAGAGAGTGTCCAGGAAGGCCAAGGAGTGTGGGCCTGTTCAAGTGGCTCATAGGTGTAGTGTGGGAGTTCTTCGTGTTTCTAGCAAGTCGTAGGTCATCTGGGGCTCCGTTGCTCTTCCGTCTGCATTTCCTCAGCTAATAAGGTTTCCTCTTCCGCTTCTAGTTGATCCAGTGATTGGAGATGTCTCGCTCTTTTGTCTACTGAGGCCGGATCACCATATTTCCGAATCATCGATGTGATGTCTGCCTGAAGAGTTGTCTGGGGATTTCTTTGTAAGGAGCCTTTTTTAATTGTTCCTTTCTGCGCGACTGCCCAGGCGGATGAGAGAAGGTTCTTCTTCATGGTCTCTTTTGTCATTGGTGACGTGGAGATCCCGAGATCTATCAGGTAGGGGGCTGCCGCTAGAAGGTCCTTAAAAATTTTATTACCTTGCTGGATCACAATCTTGAGTCTGGCTGGAAAAAGGACTTGTGCTTTAAGGCCCTTAGCTCTTAGCTGTTTCACCACAGGCCATATATTCTTTCTCACTTCTTGCACCTCGGATGTATGATCATTATCCAATGCAATTTTATGGCCCCTGTACGAGAGGGTGTTTTTCTGCCAGGCCCTTTTTAGGATATCTTCCTTTCTCTTGTAGGACATTAGTCGAACAATGAATGATCTGGGTCTCGCACCAGGATCCTTAGGCTGCGGGACCAGTGTGCTCGGTCGATTTTGAGATCAAGCTCTTTTGGTAAATTAAGGGACTTCTGGAGGAGAGCTTGAATAAATGAAGTGTTGTCAGCTTCCTTTTCTTCTAGAACCTCTGGGATTCCGTATATGCGAATGTTCTGCCGCTTGCTGCGCCCTTCAAGGTCATCCAGTCGACTAGTTAGCTCTCGATCTCTGGCCAGCAAATACAAGATGAGGCGGTCTTGTTTGTCGGTCTGCTCCATCGTCTGCGTGAGGCCCAGTTCTGTTTGCTCTGTTTTATGTTCCATCTGATTGAAGTCTGAGCGAAGGTCTGGTCTGTTTTTGCCACCGTTTTCGCTGTTTGTTTTATCGTTTCCAGGATGTCTTCTGGTGGTTGCTCGCATTTCGGTGAGGCCTGTTGAACGTCTGGCTGCGGGCCTCTGGAGTCTGGATATGTGTCGATGTCTGCTTGCAGCATTTCTCTTAATTTTTGTATAGGAGTGGTCGGGGGCTTCCCCGGTTTGTTCCGCTTCTGTTTGGCTGGAGATGCCATTTTATAAATGAGTGATTAGCCTGGATTGTTGTTCTTGGGAGTCGAGGCTCCTCGTCAAAGCAATAATAGATTCGGTAGCGTCACCAGAAGTCCCCGTCATGGGATTTTTTAACATCCACTAGAACACGCAGACAGGACCTCAGTTTAATGCCTCGTCCGAAAGATAGCATCTCAGGAGTGCAGCTCCCCATGCTGCACCACAGTGTCATTATTGACATTTTACCCCAAGTTCCTGGTGTGGATTATGACAAAAAGAAGTGACTCTCTTTAAACATGTTTTATTGATTTTCCCACAAAATACAGTAAGCATAAGAGAAATCCTCAAGCATTTCAAATAAAAGAACAGTTCCAATAGGTAGGAAGAATGGAAAGAACAAGTGATACTGGCAAGAAATTATTTAATAGAGTGACCCAAGCTACAGCCGTGGCTCTCCTTTTCAAACCAGACTGCATTTGTTGCATTATGGTCATTTGTCCCTAACTACAGAACTCCCTTCCAAAAATAGAATGACTAAAGCAAAATAACAGCCATTACATACTGCAGTCACAACATAATTCGGGAGTTATAAGTGGGAAGGAAAATTAGAATGCTTCTACTTGTACAGATTGTATCACCCTATTCTAAATGACTGTTATAAGCTAGGAAAATCCTGCTTCATTCTTGCTCTGATCATAGAAGTCAGTTCAGGAGTCTTAAGTCCAGTGGAGTCAAGTTGAATCAAATGGTCATACTCTGCACAACATCAAGGCCAACTTCAGCAGCTAAAACCAAGCACTCCCTAAGATCTTCACATAATCTTTCAGAGATTGCATAATCAGAAGAGGTGGTCTCGTTGAAGACAGTGGGCACCTTCAAGAGAGGCTGGGATAGGCATATGGGGACGGTAAGGATCATGGGTGGGGAGCATGGGGGGGGCAGGGACAGTAGCTCAAGCTTTGACCCTGCAATTACGAGCAGACTAGATAGACCAAATGGACGCCTTCTGCTGGCTTCTTCCTATGTTCGTATGTATGTAATCTTTCTCCAACCAACTGCTGAAACAGTGATTCAGCCGCCCCTCCTATGTTTTCACACCTCCTAATGACTTCTTGGAAGATCACAGAGCATTGGTTCTCAAGCCCCAGATCCTGGTTGCCTCAAAATGCAGCCACCAGGACTAAACTGGTAGCCTCAAACTTTGTTTTGTCACCCCCACCCCCGATCATCTGATCTGACAAATCCATTATTACACAGTACGCAATAAATCGGGTCCCCCGATGTAGTTTCTCTTGAAAAGTGCACCTCCCTATTTTTTTCCCCATCAGTTTCTGTTCCTCCTTTTTCTGGTTCTCAGTGCCCCCCGCCCCAGGCCCTGTCACTGACCCGTCCGTAGGTCTTTCTGGATATCCAGCACTGTATGCGACCTGCCACATGGGGTTGTGAGAGGCCTGTGGGGGAAGCCAAACAGCCAGGGCTTTTTCGTGCTTTGAGCATCCCTTGATGTCTGTGTGCAGTGATGTGGTACATCTGTCAACTCCCCCAAAGCTCGGCTGCTCCTTCTGGCACTGCCACTTGTCTTCTGCCAGGTGACAGTCAAGTGGCAGGACTCAGGATCCACCCTCCTAAAGGGAGAAAAGCTCTCCCTGGGACGCTCAATCCTCCCTCACCTGATTGACCCCGAGTGATCTTGAACCATTCCCGAACCTGGATCACTGGCGTGGTTGGAGTTTATGCCATCAAGAGCTTCAACCCTCCATACCACTGAACAAAGCGATCCCTTTTTTTTTTTTTTTTTTAAGGAAAAAAATTATGCATCTCTTTATCTTTGTAACTGAGGCTCCAAAGCGCTCAGTTGCCTCAGAAAATTGTGCTGGTGGCTGCATGCTGCCGCAGTGGTCTTGTTTGAGAAGCACTGTCATAGAGTATGCCAAACCAGTTAAACTGGGTTTATCAGGCCCTGGAAAATTATACCAAAGGTATTAAAAGGAGTCAGAATCAAATATACTAAAATGATGACAAAAAATCACTTTAATAATGTGAGGAAATACAGCAAGACTAAAATAATGTACACCCAATTTAAGGAGCATTCTAGTAAGAAATAAGGTTTAGCATGTAGTTCATTAAAAACTCTTTCTCTCCTAAATTGAAATGGTAGCCATATTAATCCTTTGAAAACAGGAATCGCTGAATAAGTTGATACCTTTAATTGGACCAACATATGTCTTGTGCAAAGTTGGTATAGTACAGAATCATGTTGATGCCACACAGGTCTCCTCATCCAGTGCAGTGGCATGATGAACAGAAGAAGCTAAATTTATACTAAAAATTACATTGTTTTAAAATAATTTGTGACAGGATGATTTAGGAAATGTGAGAAGTATTAGTAGGGTAGGTGGGTAAATGATAGAGGAGAAACAGATCTTCAGCAGTTACGACCTTTGATGAAGTGCTAAGATATTCGTATGAGAGAGGCAGGATAGGTCTGTTGAAGGGTTAATAAAGAGAAGGTGAAAGGTTTTGTGACAGGAACACAGGAAGGAGTAATGGCAGGAAACTGAAATACACATACAGAGGAAGTGGACTAGAAAGAAAACAAAGGGGAATGAGATGGGTGCATAAGCAGTGTACAACTGCATAAGTGCTATGTAGTAACACAGGTGTTAGAGTTCTCCATAGTGTCATAAAGCCAATGGCCTGTTTGAGCCTATTATGTTTAGAGTTTAATTTCAATGCCCATGTTCTTCTCTCCAACCATTGAGAGATGGGAAAAGTGTTTCCCATGCATAGCATCCATTTTGTTTCCCCTGAATGGCATTCAGTCATGCACTTTTTGTACTGAATTGATCTAAATATGTAGAATCAATTTATTTTAGCGTGTTGTTCAGTTTCTATGCTGGTCTGCGTGCAGATCTTGCATCTTGTATTGTTGTATGGTGTTCTCCTTGTTTCATGGTTATTTTGATTTACTGGCAGCTTACTAAGGGTTATTATGTTAGAAGGCTTAGGAGGCCCCTGGCTGTTAAGTCAGTGTCACAAAGTCCCTTATTTTTCCACTCTCATCCAAGGTTCCCTTCCTCCCAAACTTTCATTGGAGCCTGTCACACACTGGTACCGTAATAATACCTAGGGATCTGTTTTTCGACTAATATCTCCCTGTTAGGGGGCCTAAACCTTGCCCCACTGATACAGGAGATTGTTAGGGATTTCGAATGTTGGAGAAGGCTGAGCCTGTCCGCTGAAGCAGAACCTGAGCTTTCAAAATGGTGGCAGCCTCCAAACTCCCACTGCCTGCTGGACAACCTGGCCCACAGAATCAGCCACAGTTGCTCAAAACAATCCATTACAAGATGGCTAAATTCCTAAGGGGCAAAGGACACCCTAGACAGAGTCTTAAGAAATTGAATCAGAATCTTTCCAAGGGAGGTCTTTGACACCCCAGTTTCTGCTTGAAACGCACTTCTCTAGCCCAGAAGCAGTTGGCGTTCACCACTCAAAACTGATTGTCTGCTCAGGAACCCAAGTGGATTACTTACGAAAGATGTCTCCTTGGCTTCCCATCTGGGGTGAAACATAGAAACATAAACTTTGATAGCAGATAAAGACCACTTGGCCCACCCAGTCTGCCCGTTTCCCTACCTATTGGATAAGCCGCAGATCCTAGTTAACCAACAGCCTACTTCCTCCTACCCCCACTAGAATTGCCTTATGTCTGTCCCATGCATTCTTGAATTCCCCCACTGTTTTTGACATCACGGCCTCTTCAGGAAGGCCGTTCCATTCGTCCACCACCCTCACTGTGAAAAAATATTTCCTCACGTTGCCCCTGAGCCATCCCCCCTCTATCTTTAGATTGTGCCCCCGTGATCTGACTTTGAGGGGGAGCTCTTGCAGCAGGTATAACAGTTAGGACTAATGCCGCCAGGCGTTAGGACCCCACGGACAAATCTTGTAGCTAGCAGTCTGCAACGGTGGACCACCTCCGGCGTCGTTCCCGCTCGACGTCAGACGTGGTATAAAGGGGCGGTCCCCCGGCGTCACCTCATTTCTTTTCCCGCCGTCGACCTGCTTAGTTTGGCTCCACAGATGCCTTCATCGCAGTTGACGGCTTTGAGTAGTTTTTCTAAATTTTCAACATTATCCTTAAATATCCTTGTTTTCTTGCATGTCGTCGCCCTCTCCACCGCAGCACAAATCTAAGTGTGCGTGCGGGAAAAGATACCCGCAGAAGATGGCCACATGGCCTTCTTTATCTGCCTAGGCCCCGACCACCAACCTGCCGCCTGTCCGCACTGCCAGAAGTTCAGCCAGAAGACGATCAGGAGAGCCAGCGCCCTGAAGGCCTATTTGATAGAAGAGAAGGTGGTGGCCATGAGTATAGCTCTTCTTCTCCCGTCAAGGACTCCCTGCCTAGAGACAAGCCATCAGGAGGGAAACACCACCACTACCACAGGGAGAAGGATAGGGCCAGGTCTGAGTCCCACCACAAGTCACCTTCCTGGGCATCCTCTTCTTCGACCTTTGGTGGGAGGTCTGGCTTGGTCCTGCCTGAAACAGTCGAGTCCTTGTCTAAGTCTGCTCCCGCCTCTTCACAGGGCAAACGTAGGGAGCCATCTTCCTCCAGGCATTCTCCTGCTTGTTACTTCTTGGCCCACCGACCCCATAAGTCCTCCTCAGGTTCGACCCAGGAAGGCCAACCGCCTGCCGGTAAGTCCAAAGACTCCAGGAGCACCAGTTTGTCCGAAAAGCGCAAACACACAGACGACCCAGGCAGGCGACCAGAGGCCGTCCATCACAAGGCGCCGCCTCTGGCTTAGGTGCACCCATCTGCTTCTGACAGACGCTCACCTAGCCGGTCGCCCACTCCAATGACCCGCACCCTGATGCCTGATCGGTGGCTGTCGCCGGAGGAGACCCGGACGCCCGCCCCACCCTTGGAGGTTCAGTCACCCGATGCGCCCCCACCCACTCCGGATGCCGGTTCCCCTAGGGACATGGATACCGAGCAGCTGGATAGGGATAAACGGGGCTCTCCAGACCAGGCGCCGGACACATAAGAACTGCAGACACCTGGGCCAGCGAACCCGTCGGCTCGCTCTTCACTACTTGGTGGAATACGGTTAAGGGGGCCCTGCTATACAGACCCCCCAACCCTACTCCGAAACTTCCTCCCATGGGGCCTCCTCCTACCCCAACAGGAGAGGATGTTACCCACCCGGACCTGAAGGGAAAACATAGACTGAGGCCATCTTCCCCAATTCCATCCTCCCGCGGACGCCAGTCCTCCCTGGATGACTGTGCTGCAAGCCCTTCCTCCTCAGAGTCCATGGACACAGATGAGTTTGTCCTGCCCTCTCCTGGCCTCAGGGATTCACCAAGATCACCCCCAGATGACCACCCATTTTTGGACACCATGTGCCACATTCAGTCCATCTATGAGTGGGACACTGAAGAACTAGATCCAGAGCGCAGAAGACTGGCAAAGTGTCTGGGCTCAAAGGAACCAAAACCCCTGGTCATTCTGCCTCTTGTCGAGCCATTCCAGGATATGACCAGGATTACATGGCGTAAGCCTTCGTCCACTCCTGCTGCCCCAAAGAAGGCAGACAGGCTTTATAAGCCACCCAAGGATGAACCTTTTCTGGGTGAACAACCTAGAGCCAACTCCTTAGTGCTTGTGGCTGCTCATGGCTGGGGTAGTCAGCTCAAGCACCTTAGCTCTCAATCACCAGATGCAGAGTCCAAAAAGTTGGACAGCTGGGGCGGGAAGATCTTTTAATCGGCGACGGGCTCCATCCACTCGCTGAACTTCCTGGCCCTTCAAGTACTGTATGCCTAAACTCTGGAACTCCCTACCAGTGGCCATCAGGCTCACAGACAACTCACAGCAGCGCAACCTGTCACTCAAAGCGCATTTCCCGCCCAACTGCTCCTGCCGACAGTCCACTCGAGACCCCTAATGCTCCGCATCTCGCTCCTGCCCCCCCAGGCCTTAGTGCATTTCCCTGGTTCGCGTAGGCCCACCTCACCACGCTGCTACTGATTTTTTCCCCCTGTAGTAATAAAGGAGCGACACTATATGTATTAAGTAGGCTCCCTTACGGCGCAGTTGAGTTGCTGACTTGTGTAGTTAGACCTGCTTGTTAGCTAGCCTCCCCTCGTATTCTGTTGTATTAGCTCATTTCCTCATACATGTTTGTCATTGATCAAGATGTAACCTATTTTATGCTTTGTTGGTGTGATGTACTATCTGCTTTATATGTTTTCATCCTTTCCCCCCTTCCCCAGGGTGCATGTGGAATTGAGCAGTACTCTGCTCAGTATGCTTTCCTGGTGAAACTCTTAATAAATAAATAAAAATATGGTGACTTACCAACAGTCCCTATGGGAGAAGTCCATGGAGCTGATCAAGACCCTGCTGGACTCTGACACCAAGGAGAAAATCCTTGCATACGCTCAGTCCAGATTGGATGTAGATAAGCATGTCCTAAGATGTTCATATGACTCTGCGGACATGGTTTCCCGTGCAGCTGCCACGGGTATCTGTATGTGTTCTTGGGTCAGGCTCACAGGGTTCCGTCCAGACCTCCAGGAGTTCATCCTGGATGCACCCTTCAGGACCCAATACTGTTCGGCAAGGAAGTTGAAACTGTGGTCAAGAGCTTCAAGAGAGCCTGCGATTGCTGGCAGTAAAAGCTACTGCTTATGGCCAGCCTGGGTTCAGGAATGGACTCGGGTGCCTGGAGGCCAGCTGGGGTGAGAAGGATTGGCGTAGCGGCTGCTCTCCTCTGGGCGGGGTGGGATGGGATGGTCGCTGCGATACTGCCACCTGGGCGACCATAGGTGGAGGTGCAGCGAGAAAGCATATAAGGGAGGAGGGCGCTCACCGGGAGCTGAGGCGTTAGCACGCCGTGACGCATGTCGCTCCATGGCCGCCCTTGCTTGCAGACGTCCTGTGGGTTGGGACCAGGAAAGTGCAAAACCCTGTGCTGGGCTCCTGTAGACGGGACCCGGCTGTCCCGAGATAACCCTTAACCAGGCTCCATAGCTGGGTCTGATGATGCCTTCTGACGCATACTTGAGGTGTGAGAGGGGGACTAAGGGGAGGAGGTTAAACAGAGGCAGGATGGGGAAAGGCTAACCAATACCTGGAGGGAGGTACCTCGCGCGGGACTGCCGGAATACACAGCCTAGGGATCCCCGAAGAAAGGAATCTAGTACAGCGAGAAGGGAACATAAAGAGAAAGTATATAATAAAAAAAAAAAAAAGAGCTTCAAGAGTCTGGCAAAGCCGTAGCATATGTACATAGATTGTACAAATCAGAGCCTCAGGGCCCCCATCACCGTCCCTTTCGTAGAGGACAGGGAGGCAAACAACCCCAGGGCAGAGGATTTAAGAGGCGAGGTCACCCTGCCCCTCAAGGCGCCCCAGGCCCCAAGCAGCTTAAAGCTCCTAGGGAACAGGGCCCCAACCCCTCCACAGCCTGACTTGCTACATCTCCCTCCTCTCTCTTAGGAGATGCAGAGTGAGACAGTGGGAGGGAGGTTCTCCCTTTACCTTGCCGAGTGATCCAGCATAACTTCAGACCAATGGGTGCTGGAACCCTTACGCAGAGACTGCGATAAATTTCTCAGCATCCCACTGGACAGTCCCCGCCCACTGTCCACCAGCCCACGCCAACCTTCTGGCAGACGAGATTTAGTCGCTGCTTGAGAAGAAAGCCATCCAACTGGTCCCACAGGAACAATGGGGCACGGGTTTTGACTCCCGTTTCTTCCTCGTTCCAAAGAAAACAGGAGACCTGCGCCCCATTCTGGACCTCAACCAGCTCAATCTCTCGGTCAAGTACCAGAGGTTCCAGATGGTGACACTGGCGAGCCTGCTCCCCCTTATCCATCAAGGAGATTGATTGTGCTCCCTAGATATGCAGGACGCCTACATGCATATCAAGGTCCTGCACTCCCACAGGAGATTTCTTTGGTTTCGTTTCCGAGACAAGCATTACCAATTCAGAGTTCTGCCCTTCAGCCTTTCATCAGCACCCAGAGTTTTCACCAAATGTCTGGGTGTAGTGGCAGTGGCCCTCAGGAGGTGAGGCCACTTTGTCTGACCCTACCTGGACGACTGGCTTATTTCCACTCAGTTGGAAAGCCAGTTGAAGGTGGCCATGGAGGAAATGGTAAACCTCTTCCTCTCCCTGGGCATCACCATAAATTGGCCAAAATCGCAACCCTGGCCCTTCCAGAGGTTGCAATACATAGGGGCCACACTGGACACTGTTCAGGGAAAGGCCTTCTTGCTGCCAGACAGGGCAGATTGCTTGATGGAGTTCGCACGTAGAGTCCATACAGCAGCCATCCTTCACGGCGAGGGTAATCCTTCAACGTATATGTCACATGGCTGCAGCCATCACTACCGCTCCCCTCACCAGGTTAGATATGAGGATTCTGCAGTGGCATCTCAAGGTCCAATGGGACCAGGCAGTGGACGACTTGGATATGCCAGTCTGAGTTTCAGTGGCGATCCGTCGCTCTTTCAAGTGATGGCTCTCCCCTCCACATCTAGAGAGGGGGTCCACTTTGAGACCTTCCGCATCACAAACTTTGATGATGGATGCCTCAAAGCTGGGCGGGGGGGTGCCTTAGGGTATCAAAAGAACCAAAGGGCTTGGTCCCCCTCAGAGCAGCTCTCTGCATATCAATGCTCTGGAAACAAGAGCTGTTCTATACGTCCTGAGGGCGTTTCAAGACCAGATTCCCCAAAGTTCTCTCTTGGTGCAGTCAGACAACACTCCGTTTGTCTTCTACATCAACAAGCAAGGGGGCACTCGGTACTGTCCTCTTTGCAGGGAGGCCATGAGAGTTTAGGATTGGGCAGTAGAACATCTTTTGGTTCTTACGGCTGTACACGTCTCAGGAAGCCAGAACGTTCTCGATAACCGTCTCAGTTGCTGTCGCTCTCTGAATCCCGAGCGGAAGTTGCTCCAGAATGAGGACCTCTTCAGTCACTGGGGATGCCAAAGCTGGACCTGTTTTGTCCAATGTCAAACTGCCAAATTTTTGCTCGCTAGGTCCAGGGCCTGGTGTTTTCTGGTGAGACGCATTGTCCGTTTCCTGGACAGGGAGGTTTCTGTACACCTTCACTCCCTTCCCCCTAATTCAGAGAGTCCTGCTCAAACTGCAGTCAGAGGGGGCTAGAATGATTCTGGTGGCTCCTTTATGGCTCCGGCAAATTTGAGACCCACTGCTGCTGCAGCAGCTGGCCTCGGAACCCCCTGTGCAGTTGCCACTCTCCATCCACTCTCCCAGGAACAAGGGACAGTGGGCCATCCTGCCCTACAGTCTCTTCACCTGCATACCTGGCTCCTGCAGTCTTGCAGAAGAAAGATTAGGAGTGTCAAGCAGGGTGACAGAAGTTTTGGTGGCCGTGAGGAAACCCTCCATTAGGGCAACGTATGCCATGAAGTGGAAGGGTTTTTGCCTTTGGGCAACAGCATGTGCCATAGATCCCCTGGATTGTCTGGTCAAGCATGTGCTGGATTATCTTCTCCACCTATTGGACTTGGGCTTAAGCTACTCGTCCATCAAAGTGCATTTGTGTGTTGTATCAGTATACCACGCACCATATGGGGAGAGGACTCTGGCACAGCTTAACATATGCAAGAATTTTCTTTGAGGGGCTCTTCACATCAGACTTCCCAGGAGAGACCCAGTCCCTCCTTGGGATTTACTTTTCGTACTGGAGAAGCTCACCCTGCCCCCCTTCGAAACAGCCGCAGCCTGCAAGCTTCTCTTTCTTTCTTGGAAAGCGTTCTTTTTAGTTGCTATTATTTCCACTTGAAGGATTTCTGAGCTTCAGGCCCTTATGTGTAAAGAGCCTTATCTTGTTTTCCACGGGGACAGGGTGACGCTGCATACGAATTCTAAGTTTTTACCGAAGGTGGTGTCCGAATTGACACTGAACCAGGACATCCACCTTCCAGTTTATTACCCAGTTTTCCAATCAAGGCGAGGCCTTGCTACATACTGTGGATGTGCACAGGATTTTTCATTACTATGTTCACAGAACCAGTGCAACAAGGAAGACGGACTGGTTGTTCGTCTCCTTTGCTCATAGGAAGACAGGGGCTCCTGTCTCCAAACAAACACTAACACGTTGGTCGGTGCATTGTACCTCTTTTTGTTACCAGCACCATAGTAAACCCTTGCCAAGTCCAGTCAAGGGTTACTCCACCAGGGCTGTTGCTACCTCGTTTGCTTCCCTAAGGAATGTTTCCTCAGCAGATCTCTGCACTGCCACGACTTGGAGCACAGTCCATACCTTCATCGGGCATTACAGCCTTGACATTGCTTCTCTGAGAAGAGCAGGTTTTAGACTGGCCGTCCTGCAGGGCCTGCTCTCTTGAAGCTATACAGTTATTTTTTTTTCTCTGCCCCTCCCGTCAGACCTGGGCCAATTCTTGTGTACTGCTTGGGACTCAGTCCTGTTATACCTGCTGCAATAGCTCCCCCTCGAAGTCGGATAGTACAGTTTTATGTAAGAACTTACCATAACAGTAGATCTTCGAGAGGAGCTGTTGCAGCAGGTGGCTTTCCCACCCTCCATCCCCCAGGAATCTGTATTATTACCTTTGACCAAGGTTGGGGAGATCCTGCCCGGTTCTTCAAACATTTCAACTGGGTCTGTGGCGGGAAAACTGATACCACGTTTGACGTCGGGGGCGGTCCCCCGCTGCAGACTGCTAGCTACAAGATTTTTCCATGGGTCCTAATGCCTGGTGGCATTAGTCGTAACTGTTGTACCTGCTGCAAGAGCTCCTCTCAAAGATCTACTGTTACGGTAAGTTCTTGTGTAACTGTACTTTCTTGCACATCTCTTTTTCTGTAAGGTGCTACCCTCTTGGACTTTGTTGATTCCCTTGAGGTATTTGAAAGTTTCTATCACATCTCTACCCTGCCCCCTTTTTCCTCGAGGGTATACATATTAAGCTCCTTTAGTCGCTCTTCATATGGCTTCTGGTGCAGACCCTGCACCATTTTAGATGCCCTCCTCTGGACTGCCTCCATCCTGTCTATGTCCTTGTGGAGATGGGGTCTCCAGAACTGCACGCAGTACCCCAGATGGGATCTCGCCAACTGTCTGTACAGAGGGATAACAGCTTCCTGTTTTCTACTGGTGATGCCTCTCCCCATGCATCCCAGTATCCTCCCAGCCCTCCTTACTGCCTTTTCACATTGCTTACCTACCTTTAGGTCATCTGATATGACTACCCCCAGGTCCCTCCATTTTTGTTGTTGTTAGTACTTCCCCTCACCCCTGCATTGAGTACTCTTCCCCTGGATTTTTGGTTTTCAGGTGCATTACTTTGCACTGAATCTAAGCTGCCATCGTTTGACCATTCCTCCAACCTTGCCAAGTCCCTTCTCATCCTTTCCACCCCGGTGTATCAACCCTGTTGCAGATCTTTGTGTCGTCTGCAAAGAGGCATACTTTTCCTTCCAGTCACTCCACAATGTCACCTATAAAGACATTAAAGAGGACCAGCCCAGTACTGAACCCTGCGGTACCCCGCTAGTAATACCCCTTTCTTCAGAGTGGACTACGTTTACTATTGCCCTCTGCGTCCTGTGGTCCAGCCAGTTTTTTACCCAGGCTACCACCCTGGGACCCACTCCCAGGCTGGCTAACTTGTTTGTTAATCTTTTGTGTGGGACTGTGTCAAATGCTTTGCTAAAGTGTAAGTAGACCATGTCCACAGCCCCTCCCTGGTCTACTGCTTTGGTCACCCAGTCAAAGAAACATACAACTTGTCAGCAGAAAAGGATCGCCAGGCCCACCCAGTCTGCCCAGTATGCCTAACAAGTCGCTAGGACTTCCCTTCCGCCGCCGCCCCCACCCTGGACCTACCAGTCCCTTGTGTCTGTCCCACGCTGCCTTGAAACCCCCCACAGTTCCTGCCGTCCCCCATGGGAGTCTGTTCCAGCTGTCCACCACCCTCTCTGTAAAGTAGAATTTTCTGATGTTCTCCCTGAATCTCCCCACTACTATCTGCAGCTCGCGTCCCTTTGTTTTTGATTGTTCCTTTAGCTGGAAGATGGTCCCTACTAGTACCTTATTGAAACCCTTGATATACTTGAAGGTTTCAATCATGTCCCACCTTTCCCTCCTCTGTTTGAGGGAGTACATGTTGAGGTCCTTCAGTCAGCCATTCCTCGTATGACAGATGCCAGAGTCCCCCTACCATTTTTGTCGCCCTTCTCTGGATGCGCTTCACCCTTTCTACATCCTTCCTAAGGTATGGCCTCCAGAACTGGACTCCGTACTTAAGGTGTGGCCTGACAAGCTGCCTGTATAAGGGCATTATGACCTCCCTCCTCCTCCTAGTTATTCCCCTCCTGATACAACCCAGCATCCTACTGGCCCTTGCTACCGCCTTCACACATTGCTTCACCACTTTCAGGTCCTGTGAAATGCTTATGCCAAGGTTGCTTTCCAGCTCAGTAACCTCTAAGGCTTGCCCTCCCATACTGTATTCTGTGCCATTATTCCTGCCTAAATGCATGATTTTGCATTTTTTAGTGTTGAAGGTCAATTGCCATTCCCTGGACCATTCCCCCAGTTTCTCGAGATCTCTGCTCATGCTGTCAAGCCCTTCAGGCGTATCTACTCCTATTGCAGACTTTTGTGTCATCTGCGAACAGACACACTTTTCCCTCTAGCCCCTCTGCTTTATCCCTTATAAATATATTGAAAAGGAGTAGCCCCAGTACTGACCCCTGAGGCACCCCACTGGTGACATTACCTTCCCTTGACGGTACCCCATTAACAATTACCCTCTGCTTCCTACCCCACCAGGCAGTTTTGCACCCACCTAACCACTAGCAGCCCCAGCCCAAGGCATCTCATTTTGTGCAGTAGTCTCCTGAGCGGCACATAATCAAACACCTTATTATTTTATTTATTTATTTAGTTAAACATCAGTTTAGAAACCTTTGAGCCAGAGGCTCATTTACAAAGGTTCCTCGTCACAAAGAGGACATCAGAACAGTAGTACAGGGGACACAGTACTTACAAACAAAAAAGTTACAGTTCAATTACAATTTTGTTACAATAGAATACAATCTCCAACGAAGCAAAAGATAACAAAAGGTGCAGAACTTATGGTCGGGGGACAGCTGGTGGGGGTAGAAGGGAGGAGATAGGGAGGAGGAATTAGTAGGGAAAGGAAGGGGGGGCCGCTCAGTGAGCATTGTCAAACAGAGTGTATATATATATATATATTTTTTTTTTACACTAGGCTAGCGGCAGTTGCATTTGCAAGAGCTAAGCAGGAAGTTTCTGAGCCTGGGCTTAAAGCAAACTAAGGTTACTGAGTTTGAGACACTGGCAGGGAGGGAGTTATACCAGTGGGGGCACGGTAGGGGAATGCCCTCTGACCTTGAGAGGTCTGGCTCGGAATAACTAGGGTAGCTCTTGGCCGAGGCTACAGCGTGATCAGGAGTGGTGCAGTGCAGTGAATGGAGTTGGATAGGCCTATGGGGATAGGCCACGAGGGGTTTAAGGTGAGCTGGCATGTCTGATACATGAGTCGCTCTTCCAGGTTGAGTAGGGTAGCCAGGATGTACAGCTCACATGTGTGAGTGAGTCTGGGAGCACCAGTGATAAGTCTGCAGGCCTTATTAACTGTGAGGCGAACCTTGTTGAGGGCAGTCTGATCTGCTGAGCCATAGACCGGAAGGCCATAGTCAGTGAGAGACATGACAGAGGAGGTGACAACCAGGCGGAGGGCATCAGGAGGGAGGCATTTCTTGTGCCGGTAAAGAATGCCTAGCCATGAGTTGGCGACAGAATTTAGGGCGAATATATGTCCATGGAATGAAAGTGCAGGGTCAAAGGTTATACCAAGATATTTATAGGACTGCACCTGGTCAATGGCGAGATTGGGTGTGGAGTGGACAGCTAAGGGAAACTTGCTGTACTTATTTTGGGGTGGGAGAAGAGCATCGCTTTTGTTTTCTTAAGGTTGATAACAAGTCGGTGCTCAGTGAACCAGGTAGCTGCAGAGTCAAAGACTAGTTGGAGGAGTTCTGTAGCAGCATGGGGTCATTGTGGGAGGCAACGAGAACAACATCATCAGCATAGAGAAGCATCTTACCCGTACAACTGCTGGGTAGGGAGTTAAGAAGAGTGAGAATAGTAGGGTCCAACAATTGAGCCCTGCGGCACCCCAAGCGAATGGGGCATGTTTCAGAGAGAGTACCGTTGACTTTCACACACATTGGGAGCGGGCGGGCGAGGTAGCTGGTGCGCCAGGAACGGGTCCTGAGGGGCAAAGCCTATTAGGGTCGAGGGTGGAGAGCAAAGAGGATGCGAAACTGTATTGAATGCTTTAGACAGGTCAATGAATATAGCACCAGCCAGGGCACCAGAGTCCAAGGAGGCATGGAGGAAGTTGGAAAATTCCAGGAGTGCTGTATTGGTACTATGACCTGCTGAACCCGTGTTGTTCAGGGCAGAGAACATTTACTTACAGAGGTAGTCAGAGACTTGGGGCGCCACAATTTCTTAACGCCTTAGAGAGGGAGAGGTTGAGATGGGTCGGTGGTTACCCGGAAGAGTCCTGTCACCACCTTTATGGACAGGGGTAACTGTGGCAATCTTCCAAGCAGAGGGGAATTGTCCGAGACAGAGTGATTTGTTGAAAATGTATGTAATAGGTGAGAGGACCTGATCCAGGACCTGACGTAAAAGGCAGGGATCAAGTGAGCCATTACCGATGGTGTTACCTTTTAGGGCTTTTAGCAAGTAAGGCCTAGCTTCTTGCATGGTGACACGACGCAGGTGGAAAGAGGGGCGGGCAATGGGTGGTGGTACAGATGGAGGAGGTGACTGAAAGTTACCAGGAAGTACTGAGCTAAGGTCAGTAAAGGAGTTATTGAGGTGGGTGGCAATGAGGGCAGGGTCAGAGGAGACGGTACCATTGATGTTGAAAAGAGAAGGAGAGGGGGACTGGGAATGACCATTCAGTTGCTTGATGTTGTCCCAGAAGCACCTGGGGTTCCCCCAGGAGGAGGTAAGAGAGGCTTGGTAGTATTCCGCCTTTGCTGCGGATGGCCCAGGTGCACTGGTTGAGCGGCAGCATGGGACTGCCTGTCAGCTGAGCGGCCAGTAGCAACAACAAGGTGCCAAAGATTATTGCGTTGCTAAGTTGCCACAGTAGGGCAGGAGTGATCCAAGGGCATGTTTCACTTTGGACCTCCTAGTAGTTATGGGAGCAAAGATATCACAGGCAAAGTTGAAGTGCTTACAAAGAAGGCCAGGGCCAAGTCAATGTTGGTTGCCCTCGTCAGAGGGGACCAATCAGTGTGGGCAAGGAAGCGCTTAAGGCCTATGAGTCCCCCAGGCCTAAGCCGCCTTCGAGAGGTGGTTTTGACCGGGATGAGGGCAGGGTTTCCCAGTTGAAAAGCACAGGGAGTGGTCACTGAGGCAGTCGGGAGGATTTGGATGTTGTGGATGCGGATTGGCCTGTTGGTGAGGACCACATCCAGGAGGGTGCTTGTCCCCCTAGGGTTTTCTAGTAGGCTGTGTGACCAGTTGAGTTAGGTCAATTGAATCAAAAGCCTCACGGTGGGAGGAGGGACGAGGGCAGAGCCAGTTTATATTCAAGTGCCCACCAAGATTTGGTCCGACGAGTTGGGTAGGAGGTGAGGTAGTCAATTAGTGGGTCCAGGGCCTGGGATTGGTTCTTGGGGGTATGTAGCTCGAGTTGGAATAATGGGCCTCTAGCTGGGTCAGGGGACAGCTTTAGAGTAAGTGCCTGGGCCTTATGGTCGAGGTCAGGCGGGGAGTGGTAGCCCCATGAGAGAATCCTTCAAATAGAAGACACAGCCCCCACCTCTCCTGCCGACACGGTCCAACCGGTGGAGAGTGTAGCCGGGGAGAGAGACATGAGAGTTAGGAGTGGAGGGAGACAGCCAGGTTTCAACCAGTGCAACAACATCAGGTTTATGAAGCGTCACCCAGCAGTGTAGAGAGTCCAGTTTTTTCAGGAGGCTACAGATGTTCATAGAAGCAATGCGCAGCCCAGGAGATTTCAGGTTAAAGTCGAGATACGCAACATCTGTAGCTCCCCCTGGTCCAGTACCCTAGTGACCCAGTCAAAGAACTCTATCAAGTTCGTTTGACATGACCTTCCCTCAGTGAAACCATGTTGCCACCTGTCCAGAAGACCATTGGTCTCCAGGTAGCTTGAGATTCTATTCTTAATCAGTTTCTCCATGAGCTTGCCCACCACCGATGTTAAGCTCATCGGCTTGTAGTTGTCTGTCTCCTCTTTGTTCCTCCCCTTATGAAGGGGGACCACATCTGCCCTCCTCCACTCCTCAGCGATCTCCCCCTCTCCTAGGACCTTGTTGAAGAGTTTGGTCAGAGGTTCCACTAGCACTTTGCTGAGCTCCCTCAGGACCCTGGGGTGCACCCCATCCAGCCCCATTGCCTTATCCACCTTCAAACTCTCAAGCTCCCTCAGGACCTCCTCAATCCAGAATGAACTTGAATCAACTCCCCCCCCCCCCATCACCTCATGTTCCCCGATTTTCTTGATCTCCCCCTCCTTTTCATCCATGAACACCGAGCAAAAGTAGCTATTGTGTATTTCCTTCTTCCCACAGTCATCCTCCACCAACTTAACTTACCCGTTTTTCAGCCTGATCATCCCTGCCCTTGACCTTCTCCTTTCGCTCACATACTGGAAGAAGATTTTATCCCCCACCATGACTGAGTTGGCTGTTTTCTCTTCCGTTCTTGCCTTTGCCCTCCTGACCTCCCTACCTCCTTCCATCTGCTTCTCCTGGTATAAAGCCCTCTCTTCCTTCCTCTGTGACCCTTATATCTCCTAAACACCTTTCTCTTTTCCCTGACCTTCTCTGCCACCTCTTTATTGAACCAAAGGGGCTTCCTCCTTTTCCTATTTTAGTTACCCTCCTGACATAGAGGCTAGTGGCCTCTACTGTTGCCCCCTTCATTTTACCCCACATTTCCTCCACCCCCCTAGTTTTCCCACCCCAGCTAGTGCTTGATGAACATTTTCCCCCATTTTCTGAAAGTCTGCATGCCTAAAGTCTAACACCTTCACTCTTGGCCACTGGACCTCAGCAGCAGGCTTTTTAACAGTGAACCAGACAATGCCATAATCATGTGTGCCTAGGTTCTCGCCTACGGATATTCCCCCAACCGTTCCCCATTCGTAAGTATTAAATCAAGGATCGCCCCTCTCTGGTCAGTTCCCTTTACGAGCTGTTTCTTGCGTGCCCCCTGTAGGGAGTCTATAATCTCCTTGCTATTGGCCAATGCTGCTGATGGGGTATCCCAGTCCACATCCGGCAAATTGAAGTCCCCCATCAGCAGCACCTCCCGTCTGTCCGCCATCCTCTGGATCTCTTCCATCATTTCCCCATCCACCGGCCCCTGCTGCACTGGTGGCCTGTAGATCACCCTGGTACGTATTACCTCTGCTTTGCCTGTATCAAGTGAAACCCATAAAGCCTCTGCCCCTCCCCCCACAACTTATCCATTATTCCATAGCCTTAATGTTTCTTTCACATATAGGGCAACCCCATCCCCTGTCCTATCCACCCTGTCTTTCCTAAAAAGTACATACCCCGGAATTGCCACGTCCCAGTCCTGACCCCCTGTCTCCGTGAGTCCCACGATATCCAGGTCCACCTCAGCCATCACCGCCTCCAAGTCTGGGATCTTGCTTCCCAGGCTTCTGGCATTGGTGCACATGGCTCTCCATATGCTTGACCCATTTATCGGTCCCCCATTGCTTATTGTCTTGCCTACTCCTCTAACCGTGTTCTTTGTATCCTGGGGGGAGAGCTGGTAGCCCCCCATTTCTCCCATCCCATGTTGTGGGACCCCCCCCAATTCAGTTTAAATTCAAATTAAAGTTCTGGTCTATGAAATCTCCCAATTTGCACCTTAGCACTGCTGTGCCCTCCCTGTTCAGGTGCAGCCTATCCAGAGCAAATAGGCCGTCATCCCTCCATGTCATTCCCCAGTCCCCTACTAACCCGTACCCCATCTGGATGCACCAACCCTCCAGCCACCTATTAAATTCCTCAATCCTCAGCCTCCTCTCTGTGCTTGCTCTTGGTACGGGTAACACTTCCGAAAAAGCCAAAGATCTGAACCCCAGGTTGCTGCAGTACCTTGTAAGTGCCCTAAACCTTGCCTGCACTTCTTTCAGGCTATGCCCTGCCAGGTCATTTGCTCCAAGGTGGAACACTAGGTGAGTCCTTCCATCTTGCTGTCTCCCCTCTGAGGGGATATAATGGATGACTTACACCACTGTTATACCTGTTAGGCACTCGACCCATATTGTGCCCCGCCTCCCCGACGAATTCCTTTTATCGAGTCCCCAACAATTAAGACCCTTCCCTCCACTACTTTCTGCTTGTATTTTTCCTCCGACGATTTCCCAGTCCCTTGCATTACCTTGATGTTTGCTCATCCCACTTTCCTTATTTTTCCCTCGGCACTTATTTCCTCCTCCTCCTCCTCCTGCCTGCGTACTCCCAGTCCACCGCAGGCATTGTCCACTGAACCCCCTTCCCTTTTTCCACCATCCGTTGGCTGTTACCTCCCCTCCTTGTCTCCTCCGTACCCTTGCCCCGATTGAAGTTTCCGGTGCCTCCCTATTACTGTCCTGTTTTAGGCCCCCCAACACCTTCTCTTGTCATCTCCTTCCTCTTGTGGGTTTGCCCTGTTTGGAGTGTGATAGCCCCAGCAACCTTATCCTTTTTTGTGCCCTCTTCTTTGTTCTGTCTCGAGGGGACAACCCCCCTCCTCCTGTCCTCTGAGCTTTCCATTTTGTCTAACACTCCAGTCCCCTCAGAGTCCTCCACTGCCCCAAGTTCTTTGGTGTCCTTTCCATTCAGTGCGACTAGTGGTGCAGATCTATTTTCGTGTTCTATGCCAGCTGCCTTGGTTACTCCTGCTGGTGTCATCCCCCACTTCTCTTACCTTATGTGCAGGCTTGGGATACTTGTACCTTACCTCCTGCCAGTACCCTGTAAGCACAGTTACTACTAAATTAATTTTAGCTCTGTGACTGTTCTTATTTGAAAGGTGCAAGTATCTTGTGCTTACTTGTTTTTGTGGTAATTTCGTGAGACAACAGATTTCCTTAGGCATGGAGTACCATTAAAAGCTGTTTATTTCAACATACACAGTTAACATATTTTTCATATTTAAGCATTATAAAACATTCATTAGAAAATTCTATCCAGATGTTTGTCTGCTTTGTGCACAGTAAATCTTTTCATAGTTTTCCTTTCATAAGTATGAGGACTAACTCGCTGTTTTCTGGAGATGCTTTTAAGGCAGTATCTTTTCCTAGAATATTCTTTCTAGGGACATGGATATGTTGTTCATCCACACTTATTGGCAGGTATCCTTGCCGCTTTAAATCTTGCCGGAAGGTCTTCAAACTGGCTCCTCCCACCCACCCGGGTGGTAAAACTCTCGGCTCCGCCCCATGACGCCAGATCTTCCTTACCGCTTGGAAGCTCAGGTTCCCTCCTTAACGCTCTGCGTATAAGACTGGTTCCTAATTCTTCAGTTTCACAATTTAAAGTTTTGCACTTCTAGACTTCGGTCTTCTATCCCTCGCGGCTGCGATGGACAAATCGACTCCCGGTTTTCGGAGATGCCCTTGCGGGCAGAAGATGTCTCAGACAGATCCACACTCCATGTGTGTCTACTGTTTAGGCCTTGAGCACGACCCGCAGGCTTGCGACCTGTGCTCTTCCTTCTCAGCCTACGTCCTCGAAGACCGTGCTGCCCGTTTACAACTGGGGCGTCCCGAGAAACGTTTTCCTCCGGTAAAGTCAAAAGAAGCCCGGTCGGTGGTCTCCGCGGATCAGCTAGAGCAGATAATCGCCCTCGAAGAGGAGGTGGCGCGGGCCGCATCTTCCTCAGCTGCGGCATTTATCCCGCTCTCCCTGGGTTCCTCTTATACAGCTTCTTTTAAGGAGCTTTGTCTGTCCCTCTCCACTAAGGGAGAGGGACCAACGTCTGCTGGACCTTCTTCTTGGTCCAAAAAGAAAGACAAGGGTAAGTCCCTCCGTTGACGCTCTTGGGAGTGGGAAAGGTCTCTCTCCCCGAGTTGTCGGCCATCGACTTGGTCGGTCGATCGTTCGGCCGGCCACTGGTCTCCACGGTGTCCCCGTCAGGCCAGTTGACCGAAGACTCCCGTCGGCGCGGTGAGATTTTTCTCAACCCGTTGGGCGGGTTGTCGCCAGCGGCAGAATCCTCTCTCCTGGTTCCCCAGTGGGAGTTGAGGATCCTGTGGGCTTGCCAGTGCCTCCGGTTCCGGAGCCCTCGGTGAACCCTCCGAGGCCAAGGGAGAGCGGTTCCCCCTGTTCCCTCCCGCCCGCCCTCGAAAAATCGAGGTTCTCCGGTGTCGGACTTCTTTCTTGATCCAGCCGATCCGCTGTCGCCGGCGGTCGGTCTCTTAGCACCGTGGTAGCGACGCCGCCCGCTCGTCCCTCCCTCCTCAGGCGAGGGAGGCATCGGCGTAGTTACGTCGACGATGCGAGACCTCATGTGGCAACAGCTCCTTCTGACCAGGAACAAGCCGACGCCGTCGCCTTCCCCGGCCATTAAGTGGCTGTCACCGGAGCAGCCGAAACAACCCCTTGACTTACCCGAGGAGCCTGTTCCCAGGCCGGTTGTTCGACCAAAACCAGCTGCTCCACCGATTCCAGTGGAACCTCCACCTCCACAGCCATTATTTGGGTCTCCGACCAAGAATTCTCGGTCGGCTCAGGGACTGCCCCATAGGCTGTCTGTCACCCTCACTCCCGATCGACCTCGGCAGGTGGAGGGTGGCTCAGGCCCGAGGCAGCTCTTTGCAGACTCTTCAGAGTCCGACGGCGATTTCTCCCTTTTCTCCAGGCGAGTAGACTTGGAGTCCTCTGGAGGTCAGTCGATGGGCGATAGCCCTTACATTCTATCTGGGATTGCTTCGGCTCATCACAAGGTCCACGGGATGAAGCTCGAACCTGTGTCTAAGCGGGCCCAGGTACCCTCGCGGGAATGCTGGACCGGGGGATTCACCCTACGGAGGCTTTTCCGGTGGCGAGGCCATAGTGGGCCCGGCCTTGGAGCTCTGGCAGCCCTGCTTCCTGTCCTCGCCCTCGGCCAGGATGGCCAGGAAGTATCGGTCCCCGGTTCCTTGTCGGTTTTTGAACACCCTCAGCCGAGGGCTAGTTACCAACAGCGTTTTCCGCGTGCCGAGAGCCGCTAAGGACGTCGACATCCTCGGACAGAGGGTCCAGAATGGACTATGCGTACAAGTCTACGCTGAGTCCTCCTCGGCCTTGTCAGGCCAGTTCGGCCGTACTGTGGCTCTTTCTCTCATGCCCTGTTGGGCTCCTGGGCAGGTAGTTCCTCATCTTCCGGCGGACCTGCAGACCACGGTTAGGCAGGTGCGGGACCAGGGCAGGGCAGTGGCCAAACAGCAGCTTCAGACTGATCTGGACATTGGAGACTCATGTGCCAGGTCAGTAGCGGCCGCAGTGGCTATGCGCCGTCGGGCATGGCTGAGGATATCCACCTTCACTTCGGATACCCAGCACAAGTTGGCGGATGTCCCCTTCCTGGGACCGACCTCTTCGACCCTGGGGTGGAAGGTCACCTGCAGAGGATCGAGAGTCCAATGCTACTTTGGACTCGGTCTCATCCGCTAGAAGGACAAAGGCCGCAGACCACAGCCCTAAGCCCTTCGTCCCTCTGCGCCAGTGACACGTCCTCCAACAACGTCGGGGCCAGCAGGCTCGAGCTTGGCATCCCAAACCCAAGCCCTCGGCTTCCTCCTCCAGGAAGCAGGGAGGTAAAGGCCCTGGAGGTCCCTCGGCCGGTCCTTCCTCCAAGCCTGCCCAGTGACGGGTTGAGGGGTGTCGCCCCCAACCCCGTCGCCTCACCCCAGGTGCCCCCCATGGGGGGGCGGCTTCGCCACTTTCTTTCCGCCTGGTCCGTTATCACCACAGACCGGTGGGTGTTGGAGGTGGTGGGAAAGGGCCTGCCTCTGGAGTTCAAGCAGGCCCCACCCTTCAGAGCCGTCGCACCTCGGGGTCCGAAGCCTTGCTGTCGGCTCGCCGAGCCAACATCGCTCTCGTCCTCGAGAAGGAGGTGATCAGAGAGGTGGCGGACCCTTCCTCAGACCCGGGGTTCGTGTCAGGTACTTCCTGGTTCCGAAACAGACGGGGGGCTGGCGCCCCATTCTCGACCTACACAACCTAAACAAGTTCCTAAGGTCTCGAACCTTCAGGATGGTCACTCTGGCTCAGATAATACCATCCTTGGAACACGGCGTGTGGTTCTGCTCTCTGGACCTGCAGGACGCGTTCTTTCACGTCCCTATCCGTCCGTCACATCAGAGGTTCCTTCGCTTTCGAGCGGAGGGATCCCTTTTCGAGTTCCAAGCCATGCCCTTCGGCTTATCTCCAGCTCCCAGGGTCTTCACCAAATGCATGGCAGTGGTGACAGCATTCCTGCGGCGCCAAGGGGTCCAGGTTTACCCTTACCTGGACGATTGGCTGATAGCAGCCCCCTCCAGACAGGAGGTGGAGCGGTCCAGAGATCTGGCCCTCCAGGTTTGCTCTCAGGTCGGCCTCCTCATCAACGAGGCCAAGTCAGAACTCGAGCCAAAGCAGGTGATTCTTTTCATCGGGGCAGAGCTCAACTCTCTTCGAGCCAGAGCACGGCTCCTGGTGGACAGGGCCGAGGTTCTTTCCTCCTTTGCCCAGTCATTTCTGGTTGGGCAATTGCGCCCTGCCCGGGACTTCCTGCACCTCCTGGGTCTCATGGCGGCCTGTACCAGCGTGGTCCGTTGGGCCCGCTGGAACATGCGCCCCCTTCAGTGGGGGCTGGCCAGCCAGTGGTCCCAACGCTGCGATCCATTGGACCAGCTAGTGATGGTGACCCAGGGATGTGGAACGCTCTCCAGTGGTGGACCGTTCCAGTTCATCTGCAGGAGGGCATCCCGTTTGTCCACCCCAAGCCGACGGTCTCTCTATCGACCGATGCCTCTCTGATGGGTTGGGGTGCCCATCTGGGGGAACACCGAGTGCACAGCCTCTGGTCCCTGCGGGAGTCCCGATGCCACATCAACCTGCTGGAGCTCCGAGCGGTCCGCCTAGCTCTCACCGCCTTTGCTCCGTTTCTTCGGGGTCAAGTGGTCCGGGTCCAGACTGACAATACCACGACCATGTACTATCTAAACCGCCAGGGCGGGACGCGCTCCATGCTTCTATGCAAGGAAGCTCTCCGCATCTGGTCACTCGTGCGCATCCTGGAGTCTGATCTCCTAGCCATTCATGTGGCAGGAACCTCCAACACCCTGGCCGATGCCCTAAGCCGGATAGGGGCTGCGTCCCACGAGTGGTCTCTCCTACCGGAGGTAGTACAAGATCTATTCTCCCATTGGGGCACACCTCAGGTGGACCTGTTTGCCTCCAGGGAGAATGCGAAGCTGAGGCTGTTCCATGCCCGCCCCCCTCAGCAGGGCTCGCTGCAGGGGATGCCTTCTCGAGGGCCGTGGACCCTGGGTGTCTTCTCGCCTTTCCCCGTTCCCCTTGATGCAAGGTGCTTCTCAAAAGCAAGGAGACAAGGCGCAGGTGATTCTGATAGCCCCAGACTGGCCCGCCAGTACTGGTACCCAGATCTCCTCAGCCTTAGCTCCAGGCTCCGAGGCAGCTTTCAGCTCGCCCGGACCTGCTCTGTCAATCAGGGAAGGTATTCCATCCGGACCTTCAATCCCTGCACCTGACGCCTGATTCCTGGCGGCTAGAGTTCCAGGCCTTAGGTCTTTCCGGCGAGGTCCTCAAGCGTAGTTGAGGCGTCCCGTGAGTCGACCAGAAAATGCTCGCCTTCAAATGGAAGAGATTTTCCATTTGGTGCCAGAGCAAGGGCCTGGACCCTTCCTCCTGTTCCTTGGCGAGCATATTGGACTATCTTTGGTCCCTTTCTCAGCAAGGGCTTAGTCGACGACCCTTAAGGTGCACCTGGCAGCCATCTCTGCTTACCGGGAGCGAGCCGGGAAGCAGTCGGTGGCGCAGGAGAAGGTGGTCTGGCGCTTTTTCAAAGGCCTTGATCACATTTCTCCTCTGGTGCGAGAACCTCCACCTCCGTGGGATCTACTGCTGGTACTGGCAAAGCTCATGGGCAAGCCATTCGAACCAATGCACAGGTGTGAACTCTCTCGCCTGTCGTGGAAGACCGCCTTCTTGGTGGCTATCACGTCAGCCAGAAGGATGGGAGAGCTCCAGGCGCTCTGCATCGAGTCTCCTTACCTGGTCTTCCACAGGGACAAGGTTGTCCTGCACCCCCACCCGAAATTCCTTCTGAAGGTGGTGTCGGAGTTTCACCTTAACCAGGTGTTGACTCTGCCGGTGTTCTACCCCAATCACACCTCGGAGGCCGAATATAGGCTCCATACTCTGGACCCTAGAAGGGTGCTCGCTTACTATAAGGAGCGCACGGCTGAAATTCGGGGAGAGGTTCTCCGGCTATTTGTCACCTACGCTGAAGCCGCACCTGGCAGACCTCGGGCCAAGCGGACGATAGGCAGGTGGGTCACCTCCTGCATAGATCTCTGCTATAAGTTGGTGGGCATGGAGCCTCCCAGAGGGATAAGGGCTCATTCTACCCGCCATACTGCTGCATCAGTGGCTGCTTCCAGGGACGTCCCTATCCAGAAAATCTGCAGGGCTGCTACCTGGAAGTCAGCACACACCTTCATCACCCATTACCACATCGACCTTGAGTCATGCCGGGATGCTGGTTTTGGGGCCTCGGTTCTCAGTCTCTATTCCCTAAGTAGGGGTGTGTGCCTTGCCTCCCTCCTCCCGGAGAACTGCTAGGAGTCTGCCAATAAGTGTGGATGAACAACATATCCATGTCCCTAGAAATACAGGTTACTCACCTGTAACAGGAGTTCTAGGAATGTTATGTTGTTCATCCACTACATTCCTGAACCTCGGCCCGGCGCACAACCTGAGCTTCAGCGGGCCAGATCTGGCGTCATGGGGTGGGCCGAGGAGTTTTACCACCTGGGTGGGTGGGAGGAGCCTTTTGAAGACCTTCCAGCAAGATTTAAAGTGGCAAGGATACCTGCCAATAAGTGTGGATGAACAACATATACCATTCCTAGAACTCCTGTTACAGGTGAGTAACCTGTATTTACTAACCAGCACCTAATTCTTTGGTACCAATAGGTTTTGCTAGCATTTAAAATAACATTTTACTACAGTATTATATATATCAATTCCTAGAACCAGGATTCTCAAAAGAGACAATATTTCAGTAAGCACCGGTAAACCAGTAAAGGTATATCTATATGTATATATTTCACTAACTTTTCAAAAGAGTCTCTTGTCTCCCTTTCATCTTGGAGATTTTGGAGTATCTTAGATGGCTGTGTGAGGAAGATTTCCTGGCTCTCTTGAGTTCTTTTCTCCTCGAGGCTTGCAAAACAGAAAATGACAGTCAGTACAAGTTTCAAGGTCTTTGTAGCTTCAGTGGAATAATAGATCTTACTTCGAAATACAGCTTTTGCAGCAGGTTACACCATTAGGACTGAAGCTGTCAGGCGCCAGGACCCCACGGAAATTTTCTAGCTAGCGGTCTTCAGCGAGGACACGCCTCAACGTCAGTCCGCCCGACATCAGGCGTGAATGCGTGAAGGAGGTGGTCCCCACAATCCTCAGTTCTTTTCCGCTGTCGACATCATGAAGCATCGGCCTCTCGGTCACTTTCTTGCGTCAGCGACTTAGAACTTCTGGCGTTCTCTCTTTTCTTATCTGGTTTGGATTCATCTGATAGTTCTCTCCAAACATCTCTCTGGAAGAGTCACCAATCGAAGTGCACCTCGTTGAAACAGATCCTTGAGGATCCTCACTCAGCCTCACGTCGTTGTCTAGGCCGGAACACGACACCAAGGCCTGCTTCTTCTGCCAGGGCTTCAACAGTCGCACCAGGATCCGCCGCCAGAAGGCCCTTCAAGCGTTTCTCTTAGAAGAGAAACTAAAGACCATGGATAGGGAACCTTCCTCCAGGGGGGAGTCGTCAGGGAAGACCCACAAACACTAGGAGAAGGGAAGGCCCAGGTCACCGGCGAGGGCCTCGGACTCCCGAAGCTCCGGCTCGCTGTCAGACCGCTCTCCTTCCAGGGCTCAATCTCAGCCTCCCCCGGTTCAGGTCAGATCCTCCAGCGGCTCCTCTCTGCAGCCTCTCAAGACTTCCAGGCCGTCGGCTTCATCCACTCCTTCTGAGGCCTCGTCTAAGTCTGAGAAGCACCACAGATCTTCCTCCCGCCGTCGGGACTCCGATGCCAGGTCGGTTTTCCCGCGTGGGTCGGACCCGGTCCCTCGTAAGACTAAGGACCTGACGTCCCTAAAACGGACGCCAGACCCGACGTCGGCCAAGTATCACCAGCACTCCCAGGAGCCAGCGACAGCAAGACACCCATTGCCGGCCAGGCGTTCACCTCCCAGGGCGTCGGCCAGGGGACCGATGTCGGCTACCCCAGAGAGGAGGACTGCACCACCGTCGCCGGCTGACGTCGGTCGGAAGGAATCATCGGAGGAGGATACCACTCAGTCCGAGGACTAGGCGGGCGACACCGGAGTCGTCAGACTCCCACAGGAACCTTCCCCAAAGCGGGAGACCCCTGGAGACCCGACGCCCGACCCCGGCAACAGGCCATCGGCGCCCGGCCCATCATCAGGCTTGAATTTGGCAGAGGTAAAGGAGCTCTTTACCTTCTGGTGGGACACCATCAGGAAGGATGTGGTCGCCACGTACCCTCCTCCGACTCTGCCTCCACCCACTCCTTCACCGCCTACGCCCCCTCCTCTGCCCAAGGGGCCCGTAGGACGGTCTCCAACCCCCAAGGAGCCAACACCTCCTTCTAGGGGCAGATCCTCAGATAGGAGAAGACCTCCCTCAAGATCCACTTCAGGGTCACCTAGCCCTAAGAGACCAGACAACGGCGGTACACCACGTCTGCGGAGGATTCTAGATCTGACACCTCAGGGTGCTCCAGATCTCCTCCTCTCATCAGCATTCCCTCTCCAGACCCACACGACCTACCCAGGTCTCCTCTGGATGATTTCTCTTCTGCGGAGTTTTGAGGCACATTTAGGAGAATATGGGGTGGGATGCTAAAGAGCTCGACCCCGAGAGACAGCGCCTTGCCTGCTACCTTCGGCAGAAAGACCCAAAGCCTGTGGTAGTGCCACCCTTGGTGGACACCTTTGCGGACGTCACCAAGGCTGCGTGGAAACGTCCGCATTCTACTCCGGCAGTGCCGAAGAAGGCTGACCGCCTATACAAGGCCCCTAAGGAGGATCAGTATCTGGCGAACCATCCTCTGGCTGACTCCTTGGTCATCACTGCCTCGCATGACTGGTCTCCGAGACCTCAGCATTTGAGCACACAGCCACCGGACCCGGAATCCAAGCAATTGGATGTCCTGGGTAGGCGCACATACGTGGCTGCAACTTGCACCATCAGGTCTCTGAATTACCTCACCCACATGGTTCAATTCCAGAACGCACTGTGGGAACAGGGACAGGACCTGGTTGAGAAGATGCCCGATGGTGGTCAAAAGGAGGAGCTTTTGAACCTCCTCCGTATGGGTTCGGATGTGGGGACCCAGGTGCTCAGAGCTGCATACGACTCTGCGGACTCTCCGGCCAGAGCTGCAGCCTCAGGCCTGTGTCTCTGGAGACACTCTTGGCTCCGTGTCTCCGGTTTTACCCCGGACATCCAGAAGAACATCTTAGATGTCCCTTACAACGGTGAGGTCCTTTTTGGTGAAGCCTCCAAGAAGGTGATCACCAAACTTCAGGACGCAGGGAAGGCAGTCAGATATGTACAGGTCCCAGCCCAGTTCCTTTCGTAGGAACCAGAGTCGCTTTCATGGCCAGATACAAAGGCAACAACCACGTCCCGGCCAACAGCAGAGGGGCACTATTACCCGAAAAGCCCAGACCAAGTCATCCCCAGGCAGAGGCCAGCAGATACGCAAGAGTCGGCCCAGCCTGTGGGATCAAGCGCTACCACAGCATGACTCCTTCCGGCCCCGCCCTCCTCAGGATCAATGGGAAATGAAGGTCAGGGTGCATCGCACGTCACCTGCCAGGGTGGCGGTCGATCATCACCGACAGGTGGGTGCTGCAACTGGTCAAAAAAGGCCACTATATAGAATTTGTAGGCAGCCCACCTACAAGACCTCCCCTGCTTTCCCGCTACTTGGGTCAGCACGGTCTGCTCATACAGCAGGAGGTGCTCACGCTTCTGGAGAAAGAAGCCTTAGAGCACGTTCCAGAGAACCAGAGAGGGCTAGGGTATTATTCTCACTTCTTCCTGGTTCCAAAGCAAAGGAGACCTCCGTCCAATTCTGGACCTCAGCGACCTTAACCTGTCGATGCGTTTACAGGCGCTTCCACATGGTGACCCTTCGGGCCTAATCCCATGCTGAAGCAGGATGCCTTTCTGGCGTCTTTGGACATGCGGGGCGCCTACCTGCACATTCCAATTGCTCAAGCGCCTGGGAGGTTCCTGCGCTTGAGTTTCAGAGCCACCATTATCAGTTCGAGCTCTTCCTTCCGGGCTCTCCTCGGCACCTCGTGTTTCACGAAGTGCATGGCGGTCATAAGCGGCATCTCTGAGAGACAAGGCCACTCGTGTTCCCATACCTGGGCGACTGGCTTCTCATGGCACCCTCCAGGAGGCCCTGATGACAGCCATTCACCGCACCCAGTCCCTTTTTCAATCACTGGGTATCCTTATCAACTACGAGAAGTCTCTCCTGGTGCCATCCCAGAAACTGCAGTTTATAGGAGCAGTTCTGGACACAGTCAGAGGGAAAGCCTTTCTTCGCTCAGACAGAGCGGAACACATCAGATCCCTCATCAGGGACCTGTCGGTGAAGAAGACCGTCCCAGCAAGACTGGTCCTTCGCGTGCTTGGACATATGGCTGTGGCCATTGCAACAGTCCCGATGGCACAGCTCCACATGCGGGTAACCCAGTGGATGCTAAGGGTGCAATGGGACCAAAGGCAAGACCATCTGCAGCAGCCAATTTGAATCACGAATGCCGCGATTCGGGATTGGCAGTGGTGGCTAGATCTGGGGAATCTCTCCGTGGGGTTTCCCTTCACAGTGCCATCTCCGACTGTGACTCTCTCCACAGATGCCTCAGGACTCTGGTGGGGGAGCACACCTAGATGGTTTGCGGTCTCGGCATTTGGACAGCCCAGGAATCTCATCTTCACATCAACATTTTGGAGATGAGGGCGGTACTTTATGCTCTGCAGGCCTTCCAGTCAGAGATTCCACTGGGTACACTCCTGTTACAAACAGACAATACCGCTGTGATGTATTACCTCAACAAACAAGGAGGCACTCACTCCTACCTGCTTTGCAGGGAGGCCATGAGAGTGTGGGAGTGGGTAGTGCAACACGGCGCAAACCTAACTGCAGTACACGTCCCGGGAGTGGGCAATACCGTTGCTGACAGTCTGAGTCGCTCTCAGGCCAGAGTCCACGAGTAGGAACTTCTACAGGAGGTGGCAGAGGATCTGTTTCGCAGATGGGGCATGCCAGAGTTAGACCTTTTTGCATCCCCATCCAATGCAAAACTGCCCAGTTTTTGCTCGCTAGATCCAGGGCCTGGTGTTTTCTGGCGAGCCGCGTTGTCCCTCTCCTGGGCGGGCAGATTCCTCTATGCCTTCCCTTCTTTCCCGTTGATCCAGAGAGTTCTCTTAAAACTTCGCAGGGAGCAGGTGACACTCATTTTGATCGCACCTTTCTGGCCCAGACAAATTTGGTTCCCTCTTCTGCATCAGCTATCCCAGGAACCTCCAGTTCCTTTGCCAATCAGCTTCCATCTGTTGTCTCAGGAGGAGGGTTCATTAGTCCACCCAGACTTACGTTCATTGAACCTGCACGCTTGGCTCCTAGAGACATAGCTATGTTGCGATACGGGGTCTCGCAAGAAGTGGCAGATGTACTCTCTGCCAACAGAAAAATGGCAACCCACGTAACGTATGCCATGAAATGGCGTAGATTTTGTTTGTGGGCTGAAGCGCGTGGTTTCTCGCTGTTAGAATGCCCCGAAAAGCCGGTTTTGGATTACCTGCTTTCCCTCTTTCATTCCGGACTGGCTTACTCCTCGATTAAGGTGCACCTTTGTGCAATTTCTGCTTACCATGCCCCCATAGGCCATCGGACGGTGGCCCAGTTGGACACTACTCGTGCCTTTTTAAGGGGAGTCCTCCACCTTAGGCCGCCCATCAAGGATCCACTTCCTCCTTGGGACTTACCCTTCGTCCTGGAGCAGCTTACGCCGCCACCTTTTGAACCAGCTGCAGATTGCGAGCTCAGTTTTCTGTTGTGGAAAACGTTATTTTTAGTTACGGTTACTTCGGCAAGAAGGATCTCCGAATTGCATGCACTAATGTGCAAAGAGCCTTATTTAGTTTTCCATCAGGATAGGGTATCCCTGAGGACAAACCCAAAGTTTCTTCCTAAGGTGGTTTCAGCCCTCACCCTTAATCAGGATATTGACTTACCAGTGTATTTCCAAGGTACACCAACGAGGAGAAGCCCTTCTGCACACCCTCGGCGTGCATCGGTGCCTCAGATATTATCTGACCAGAGACAAACAGTTTAGAAAGGATCAACTGTTTGTCTCCTTTGCTTTCAGAATGAAAGGGCTCCTGTTTAAACAGTCTCTCTCGGGTGGCTCATCCAGTGCATCACTTTCTGTTATGATAAGTGCAATAAACCCTTACTGGGCGCAGTCAAGGGTCATTCCACGAGAGGGGTGGCCACTTCCTTTGCGGCGTTAAAGAACGTCTCCACCTCAGCTATTTGCGCTGCAGCCACTTGGAGCTCTGTGCATACCTTTATCAGGCATTACAGCCTGGACATTGCATCGAGGCGAAGAGCAGGGTTCAGCCTAGCCGTCCTTCAGGGTCTTCTGTCCTAGGCTCAAGTTGTATTGAGACTTGTACCTTTCCTCCTCCCTGTGGCATAAGATTGCCACTATTGCTTGGAAATGAGTCCTAATGGTGTAACCTGCTGCAAGACCTGTATCTCAAAGTAAGATAGTACAGTTACGTAAGAACTTACCGTAACAGTAGATCTTTGAGAACAGCTCTTGCAGCAGGTACCTTCCTGCCCACCATCCCCCTTCTTGTGAAGGTAGATCGTAGCCAAACATCCATCTAACAAGATGGGACATTCTGTTTTTAGTCTTGGCCATCTGGTGGTGGATCCTCGGTCTCCTCTTCTGATGTCATCCAGCAGCCGGGAGTCTCCGGCGGGAGAACTGTGGTTGTGGGGGGACCGCCTCCTTATGTACTCGCCTGATGTCAGGGGCGGGACCGACGTTGGAGGCGGTCCTGCTGAAGACTGCTAGCTAGAAAATTTCCGTGGGGTCCTGGCACCTGTCGGCTTCAGTCCTAATGGTGTAACCTGCTGCAAGAGCTGTTCTCGAAGATCTACTGTTACGGTAAGTTCTTACATAACTGTACTTTCTTTCAGAATCAGTAACAGTAGCATAGATGTGAGATCTCTTCCAATGACAGACAACAGACTTATAACCACAAGATCTTTCACTGCACAGGTTCAAGATGAGGTGATGGAAGGTTATCTCGTTGCGGTCTTATGTATCTAGGGTAGTTGGTAGCAGGTAGTTCCCTGTTTCGAGGACCCAGTTCCTTGGCTATATGGTTTCAGAGGTGAGGCCCTCTTCTTGTGGTATGACTCAGTGACCTTAAAGGCTGGGTCCTGATTTCAAAGTGCCTTTTGAAGCTGTTAGACAATGTGTGAATTTAATGAATTTATTCAGCTGGCATTTGAATGTCCTTGAAATCAGCAAGCTTGTACTCGTATTGCTCAGTGTAGACTGTGCTTGGCTTCCTAGATGTTGAAGTGAATTTCATATATCCGGGATAAGCATTTGCAGGTCTGCGTGGTTTAAAAGAAAATGTTTCTATGGTCAGTTCTTTTAAGGTGCATTAAGGCAGCTGAGATTCAAGGTGAATCATCCTTTTTACACTTTGGCAGGGTCTGGTGGCTTATGGCCACTATTGTGCCTACAACCCTCTGCTCTTCTCACTGCCTCTACCCGAGCCCCCAAGAGCCCCCTGTTGCCCACCATACCCCCTTCCCTGTTAACTTCCTGACTCCTGCCCATTTCTACTTCTGCTCCTAGACCCCCTATAACTCCACCATTCCTTCCTTGACTACCCCTGCCCCATCTTACTCCCTCTGTGGATCTCCTATCCTCCCCCCCTCGCCCCTACCCATCCCATCATCCACCTCAACCACCTGACCGCCTCCCTTATTTGTGCCCGCTGCCTACACACCATGCAGCCCTCCATCCTCCAAGTTATATCAAACACTATGGCCGCTCCTGCCCTTGCAGTCTAGGTACCTTGCCTTAGCCCTGTCCCCGGTCCACCCCAGTTTCCCACCAAATTGGTTTCCCCGCCATTCTCCACAGCCCTAGTACAAGTATGGCAAGAGCTCTGTATGTTTGTACACTTAAACTGATAACCTCGGATGCCTAGTACCCGATCACCAAACAAAAATGCTAAGGTGAAACAAACAAAAAGGTGACAAAGTCAAGTCAGAATATTTTCATAAATGCATCGAGGTAACTGATAACCATACAAATCTGCCCCCCTTTACCCAGCTCAAAGTTCAAGTATTCACTCCTCCCTCCTCCATCCGGTCTTTAGCTCTCATACAGTTACTGGCTCAAGTGCATGGCTCTTTCGCCCATATTTGCATGGGCCTTGTTGCCAACCAGTGGGACCCTTCCTGGTGATTAACCCAGCCCTCTGTGGGCATTTAATAGAGGTCACAGCCCGGGGTGGGAAAAATCCCTCTGTATGACTCGTTGGCTGGTGAAGAAAAATGCTGCTGCTGCTGCTTGCCCTGCATTCTGCTCCCTGCGGCCCGGAAATGCTCCTTGCGACCCCAAGAGCCACCGCTGGACATCTTCTCCCTGCACCCTGGCCCACTCCCTGCAGCCAGGAAATGCTCCTTGCGGCCCTGAAAGCTGCTGCTGGTCGTCGTCTTCTCCCTGCACCCTGGCCCACTCCCAGTGGCCGGGTAATGCTCCTTGTGGCCCCGGGAGCCGCTGCTGAAATCTATTAGATTTGTCTGACATGACCTTCCCACTATAAATCTATGCTGCCTTGGTTCCTGTGCCCCCGCTGGCCTCTAGGCACTCAACAATTCTTTCTTTCAGAAGTGATTCCATCATTTTCTGTACCACTGAGGTCAAACTAACAGGTTTGTAGTTTCCTGCCTCTGCCTTATTCTCAGTTTAGTGAAGGGGAATTGCATTCTCCCTCCTCCTGTCCTCATGTACCACGCCATCCTCCCTTGATTTGTTAAAAAGGGTAGTAAGGGGGCGCGTGGCCAACTGGCAAGCATGGCGGACGCTTGCTAAACCAGCTGCTCGGGGCAACATGTTTTAAATTGGCTTAAGGTGCTGAAATTGGGCTCTCTGGTTATTTAATTGTAGATCGCACTTCTCCCATATCTGATGGTGTCTGGCAAATCCCAAAAAAAGCAAGCGAAGCTCCAGTTTGAAGCAGGCCAACAATCGAAGAATCCTAATAGAGAAACCCATGGCTTTGGGCCTAACTCATCGGGATCCAGCATAGATGGTGCATCAACAGATCCTTGCCTGATGGAACTCACTAAAACACTAGCGGGTGTACCTGAGACATTGCTGCAAATGCAGCGTGATATGAAATGAGGCTTCAATAATTTAAATACTTAATTCGCTCACCTGCAAACAGTGGTAACTAGCCTTACTGAAACCACTACTACGCATACCTCCCAACTCTGCGAGCTAGAAAAACGGGTAAGCGACATGGCAGACTCATATGCTGGAGTGCACGCGGAGCAGAATGGCATACTTACAACCATAGCTGAGCAGAAGGAGCACCTTGACGACCAGGAAAATCAGTCTCGACGGTCAAACCTGTGGATTATAGGTCTACCAGAGGGAATCGAGGGTAGAAACCCAAACCTGGAAATTCATTGCTGAATTGTTCAGCATTTAGGTCTCCCGGAGGCTGCACTGAGCTACAAGATCGAACCACCGCACAGAGTAGGCCAGCAGTCGAAGCCAGGATAGTGCCCACGCCACTGCTTAGTTAAATATTTGAGGTACTCTGATAAAGAAACTGTGCTACGCCAAGCTAAGAAGCAAGGTCCAATAACTGTTGAGAATAATAAAAAAGTGTACATATTCCAGGATTTCAGTCAGGACATGCAAGTAAGGCGCCAGAAGTTTAGACAGGCCAAAACAAGACTATACAAATTGGGGTGGAAATTCTCCTTCTCCTACCCAGCTAGTTTACAGGTGGATCGACCAGGGAGAAGTCCTAAAGTTTTCACATGCCACAGAATGGCTGAACAGTGGATCGGGGAGGAGGAGGCCAGGAGGGAGAACGTGCAACCTGAAGCAGAATGAGGTACTTTATTAAACACTTAATGCTATAATTGAAGATCTCTGCAGGTTGAGTCCTGCATAGTAACTCACTCGAACTCCCCAGGTGCTCTTATTTTCTTCTCGATGCTGAGGGGCACTTAATGAAAGCTTAAAGTAGAAACAGGTGGGAGGAATATCCAATCTGGCCCCAAACGTATCTAGAGATCTGGGACATAATGAGGATGGCCACAGGATGTCCACAGTGAGTGGAGACTCTTGTGCGCCTTGGGCCTACACTTTTGCAAATTTACCTCCTGTTTGATTGGAAGGACAGAGAGGAGTGCTTTCTTTTGTTACACGAAACCCCACCAGTCTTGTGTGAGATTACAGATGTGAATCTATGGCATCTGGGAAATACCGCTGTCCAGAGCGAAGGGTAATTATCATAGTAGATGCGCCAACACATAAGGAGGCTTTGAGGACATGCGAACACCCCTCTTCAAGATTAGTAGTATGATCCCTACAGCAATGGATGCCTAGTCCCCTCAAGGCTTCATTTAATAATACTACTTACAGCCCGATGGCCATTTTCATGCGGATGCAAACTGTCAATGTCAGCCCGACCGTATCTAGGGATGCGGATAGCAGTGGGTCGGTGTTTAGGACTCCACATTATTATCACCACAGCATTTGAGTTATAAAGATTGGGCTCTGTGGAATGGGTACTCAACAACCTGCAGAGACTTGCCTCAGTTTTGCGATGTTCATTCTGAAGCTTAGCTATAGCCATTTCAACCTTTATACAATGTTTTGTTGTTCAGCATTTCAGCTGTTTTGTGTCGGGTATAAACAGTTTGTTGCCCCATTGTTAGTTGGCAAATACCTGTGCACTATGCATTATGTCTGCCTTGCGTTTGTTGTGGGTATTTTGGCAAGCTGTTATTAGCTGAGGGAGGATATAAGTCCTGGGTGGACTGAAAAGGGAATTTTGCTTCCATTCCTGGGGAGACTAAGGGATAACTGTTTTAGAAGCGAAGGTGGACCATCTTTAACTTTGCCCAATAGAAGTGGTGGGGAAGTATCAGGGATGCATAGTATATTGCTAAAAATGGTGCACAATGGGTACAAGCCCAAGTTGGAGTAGAGTCCACAATTTGTATAGGGTGTTGGGGTTATAAGTGCTGGGGGGAAGGAGGTTATATTCCTAAATATGGGAGGGGGAGGGGGTGGAGGGGTTTAACAGTGATGAGAAAATGGATGTGAGCTTACAGTGTGTCAGCCTGGGAAAAGGAATTTGTTGGGAGTGGTATGATGGGGGATGATATTAAATTCATATCTTGGAACATTAATGGCCTTAAATCTGTTGTGAAATGAAAAAGGATTGTTGCAGAAGTGCACTGACAAAGGGAAACAGTGATTTTGTTGCAGGAAATGCACTTATCTTCTCTCGAGGCTCAGAAAACTGCAAGTTTCAATTTGGGGGGGGGTGATTGGGTCTCTTCTACTTTTATTCTAAGGCTCAGGGAGCCTCCATTTGGATCCCTCGAAAATCACCAGCTCAACTTTTGGATAGCCTGGTGGGTCAGCAGGATCGCTACACATTGGCGAAGATTAACATTCCCGGTAAGGGTGTGTTTCTGATTGGCTCTGTTTATGGTCCAAATGTGGATAATCCAGGCTTTTTTCAAAGATTGGCACTTGATATGGCTAAATGGGAGGGGCCCTGGGTTTTGGGTGGTGATTATAACTGTGTACTGGACACAGTGCTGAATAGATCAAATAGAACTCCAACACTAAAAACACAAAATGCAAAGGCCTTGGAAATGCTACAGAACGATTTCGACCTCACTGATGCTTGGAGACACCTTTATCCTGCTGGGAGGGAGTATAGTTTTTATTCTCACGCCCATAATTCTTATGCACTCATAGATAGGCTGCTTATCTCCAGCTCTGGTAGTGCACTTGAGGAGGAGTACTTGCCCATGTTATTTCTGACCATGCCTTGCATTATATCAGCATTCAGGGGCGGGGTATCACCTGGCCCTAGAGCTTGAGGCTCGACCCTCTCCTACTTAAAAATCAGGAGTTTCTTGTCCAAATGAGGAGAAGTCTACAAGAGTTTCTATCCTTTAATTGTCGCGAGGATACCTCCCTCTCATCCCAATGGGAGGCTTTAAGGCCCTATGTGAGGGGGTGTCAGTCTCTTTGCCTCACGTGCTAGAGAAATGCAAACAGTGAATTAGAGTCCCTCCAGGGCAGAATTGCAGCATGCGAAAAAGCACACATGGTGAACCCCTCCTCAGGCCTATATGTGCTTGTTCAGAAGTTAAAGTGGACATTCAGTGTTTTGTCTGGTGCTCAGCTGGAGAGAACTATACTGTTAACTAACTCTGGTGCATATTTTGATGGGGACAGAGCGCGGAAATACTTGACCTGGCAATTGAAGAGGAAGGAGACTGCCAAGGCTATTAGCCAAATTCAGAATGAGCAGGGAATACTTGTACGAGGTTCTGGGGAAATAGGTGAGACATGTACTGCTTTTTATTGATGCCTATATACATCGGAAGGTGCTCCCTCACAGCAGGAATATGGCAAGTTTTTTGATGGGGTACCCCTTGACAGGATTATTGGAGAGGATGCTAAGAAATTAGATGCACCTTTGTCCAAACAGGAGATTAGAGAGGCAGTGAGGTTGCTTAAGTGTGGGAAAGCCCCAGGGCCAGATGGCCTTCCTATTGATTTTTATACAACATTTGGTAGCCAATTACTTGACCCCCTCTATGATGCAATCATTGAGGGCTTGCAAAAAGGTGAGCTGCCCCCCTCCACACGGTCTGCAACAATCACAGTCTTGCCTAAGCCGGATAAGGATATAAATAAATGTGTCTCATATAGGCCAGTCTCATTCCTTACTGCGGACTATTAAATTGTGGCGAAAGTGCTTGCCTCTTGACTGGAGGAGATGCTGCCAGACATTGTTCATCCAGACCAATCTGGTTTTGTTAAAGGTCGTATGGGGAAGCACAGTATTAGACGGATGCTTAATGTTATACTTAGATGGACCCACACAAAAAGAAATCTCATGGGGCCGCAGTGGTGGCATTGGATACAGAAAAGGCTTTTAGATCATTATGGGTGGGGTACTTATTCTATACTCTGGAGAGGTTGGGGATAGGTCCAACCTTCCAGTCTTGGATGGAGCCCTCTATCACAGCCCATCGGCACAGATATTGGTCAATGGAGACTCTCCACCACCTTTGTGTTGGGCAGGGGAACAAGGCAGGGGTGCCGCTGTCCCCACTGTTGTATGTACTATCTTTAGAACCACTGGGGCTGCTTTAGAGCTAATGTGGGCATCAGAGGGTTTTGGGTAGGGGGTAGAAAGCACAAAATAGCTATGTATGGGGATGATCAATTGCTGTACTTGCAACACCCAGATGTTGACCTGCCCCTGGTACACCAGTTGATGCAGACATTTGGAGCCATATCTGGGCACAAAGTTAACTGGTCTGAAAGCGAGCTGATGCCTGTTGGTGATATGAACAGAGCTCAGCTCATAGCCCAATTAGAAGGTCTTCAACTGGTGCATAAGTTGAGATACCTAGGAATCTTAATTTCAGTGTCGGTGAGGGCACTTTACCAGCTTAATCTGAAACCACTGCTGGCAGAGATCACAGAGGATTGTGGGAGATGGGCGGCTTTGCCCTTGTCCCAACTGGGGAGAATTGGGGTCATTAGGATGACGGTTTTGCCGAGGGTACTTTATTTGTATCAAGTTCTCCCAATCAAAATTCCACAGGCATATTTCAAGCAATTAGGCGCAGTTGTGCACAAGTTCTTATGGCAGGGGGGCCAGCTAAGATTTCCAGAGTCACTCTGCAGAAAGCCATAAGAGAGGGAGGTGCAGGTCTACCAAATTTTAGGCTTTATTATTGGGCAGCCCAATTGGCCTTTCTCCCCAGTGGTCACCTGGGGTTAGACAGCCCTTGGATTGGACTAGAAGAAGATATGTTACAACGGAGTCTCTGCAATGACACACTAGTGGGAAGCCTTCGAGACATGAGGGAGGTGCGTTTGAGCAACCCTTTTACTGCAAATACACTGTGGTCTTGGATATGGGCACATGGGCATGTGGCGTATAGAGGGGGTAACTCTCCAAACCTTAACATACTCGAGGTTATGCTCTCCAGGGGAAAATGTTCAGTAATAATGATTCAAAGAATATGGGCATGGAGGAAAAGTGGGTTAATTACAGTTGGCCAGATGTATGAAGGGGGACTTTTAATAACCTTAGCACAAATGTGTCAGAAGTGGAACATACCGGTGGGAGATTTTTTTTCTATACTTGACATTTCATCAGAGATATGGAACCACACTCACCCCTGCAAATGGGTGATCCTCACCTTCCCCATTAGAAGAAGAGCTGTTTTGCCCCCAGCCGGGGTAGGATCATGTCCACTTATTACCACATGTTGTGTGGGGCACTGTCTGATGACTCCAGTCTTAGCAGGGACAAATGGAGTGACGATCTCCAACTATCTATCACTAACAAGGAGTGGAATCTTGCTTGTACACACTGTCAGCATTGCTCTTGGAGTAATAAACTCCGGCAAATACAGCTGTACTTTCTACATAGGGCGTATATAACACCCTTGAAATTACACACTACGAACCCTGATAAGTCATACTAATGCACTAAATGTGAGGCTGATAGGGCAGATTTTATCCACCTGGCACTCACATGCCCAGAAGTGGCCCCCTTCTAGCATGCAATGCATAGCATAATGTCCACAGTTTTGGGCTATGCTTCTTCAAAGTCCACTTTAGAGCTATTACTTGGGGCAGACCCTATATACACAGGCCGTAGGATGGTAAGCTCTATGTGGTCCATTGCACTTATCAATGCTAGAAGAACCATTGCACAATTGTGGATGGCGCCTACCTCTCCATTAGTCTCTAGATGGGTGCAAAATGTAAAATTGTGTATTTTACTTGAAAAAGTGCAAATGGGTGCTGTGGGTAAGATGTCACAGTTTTGGGAGATATGGGGACCTTGACTGATGGCAGTGGAAGCAAATCTTATCCCGGACTGAATTTATCCTGCATTTCTGACCAGTGGATCTCTTGTTTAACTGTGCCTTTGGTATCACACTGGAATGCAATCTGTATAAAGGTAATTTTGATTGTGTTAATCTTGTATATTAACTAATGCCTGTGGTCTGAGTGTACTAAGTTATTCACATCCTTAATAAATAAATTTTACAAAAAAACAAAGGGTAGTAAGTGGCGTCACTAGTTCTCCCCTTAGTTCTTTTAGAATTCTGGGGTGAATCCCGTCAGGCCTCATTGCTTTGTCAAACTTCAGTTTTAGGAGTTCTTTCAGGACCGTTTCTTCTGTGAATGGACTGGTACCGACCCCCATATCCAGAGTGCTTCTGTTTGGTTTAGGTACCTCCCTCTTCTCTTCTTTTGTGAATACTGAACAGAAGTATTCGTTCAGTATCCGTGCTTTTTCACTGTCACCCTCTGCCCACCCCCTTCCCTTTATTAAGTCTCACTGTCCCACCCTTGGTCTTTCTTCGCTCTTTAAGAAAATACAAACCGTCCTTAAAAATCACTCCTCACTGTAGTTCTCCAAATGGGCGTGACAACAAGCTGCCAAACTTTGTAAGTGGTGGCATTGGAAGTCCCTCTTCCTACCCCTGTGGGGAAACCTGGATCATATCTTGGTAACCAACCCATTTATTGGCTCCAATGTGCCAAAACTGGTATTCATACTCTTGGTGACCTCATAGACCCGGCCACAAAGGTGCTCAGGTTATTCTTACATCTTCAAGGAGTCTTTGCTCTCCCTAGATTCCACCATTGGCGAGAGGACGTAGGAGTAGGGGAAGAACTAGGAAGGTGGATGGGAAATTGGCTGCGGGGGGCAGCAGAAGGTGGTGGTCAGCCTAGTTAATTTGGGGCAGAGCGGTCATAAGTGGGTGCCACAAGGGTTGTTCCTGGGACTTTGCCTTCTCAATGTGTTTATCGGCAACATAGGAGAAGGTATTTAGGGCAGGATGTGTCTCTTGGTGGACAACACAAAGCTCTTTGTCAGGGTGGACAGTGATGAGGGTGTCAAGGAGTTGCAAAGAGACCTGGAAAGATGAGAGATGGTCTAAAATATTTCATACGAACATATGAAGAAGCCAGCAGAAGAAGGCCATGCCATTTGGTCTGTCAAGTCTGCTCGTATTGCAGGGTCCACAGCTTGAGCTAATGTCCCTGCCCTCCCTCCCTTCCCATTCTCCCTACCCATGATCCTTGCCTTCCCCCTATGCCCATCTCAGCCTCTCTTAAAGCTGCCCACTGTCTTCAACGAGATTACCTCTTCCGGCAGTGCATTCCAAGTGTCCACCACCCTCTCTGTGAAGTAGTGCTTCCTGACCTCCCTCCTAAACCTCCCACCCTCCAGCTTAAGACTGTGCCCACTCATGTTATAGTTGCCACTCATCTTAGAGACTCTCCTTATCAGCCTTATTTATCCCTTTCAAGTACTTGAAGGTCCCAATCATGTTCTCTCTCTCTCTCTCTCTCTCTCTCCTGTCTTCCAGGGAGTACATGTTAAGTGCCCTTAACCTCTCCTCGTATGCTTTACCCTGCTGACCGGCTATCATCTTTGTAGCCCTCCTGTGGACCTTCTCCAGCAGGTTAATGCCCTTTTTGAGGTGTAGACACCAGTACTGAACTCCATACTCTAGATGCGGCCTTACCAGTGACCTGTACAAGGGCAGTATAACCTCCTCTCTCTTACTACTGATCCCCCTAGCTATGCATCCCAGCATCTTGTTTGCCTTTGCTGCTGCTTTCTTGCAATGTGTGGAGTGCTTTAGGTCACTAGTGATCATCACTTCCAGGTCCTTCTCTTCCTCTGATGCAGATACTCAGACTCCACCCAGGTAGTACTGTGTTCTGGATTCTTGACTCCAGTATGCATAACTTTGCATTTCTTGGCATTGTAGCAAAGCTGCCAGATCCTGGACCACCTCTTCAGCTTTTCCAGATCTTCCTGTAGGTCCTGTATCCCTTCAGCTGTGGCCACTCTCCCACAGAGTTTGGTGTCATCCGCGAATAGGCACATTTTTCCCTTAATGCCATCCCCAATGTCACTGATGAAGACATTGAACAAAACCTGCCCCAGCACTGAGCCCTGTGGGACCCAAGATTCAGTGTCAAGAAGTGCAACGTAATGCACATAGGGAAGAAAAACTCTAGGACAAGATACTGAATTGGGGGTTGGGTGTCAAGATGCCACTTTTACTAAGGAAAGGAATTTGGACGTCATCATAAGCAACTCACTCAAACTCACTAGCCAGTGCAACAAGGCCTACAGTAAGGCAACTAGAATGTTGGGGGTGCATTGAGAGGGATTTTGATAGCAGGAGGAAAGAGTTAATATTGCCCCTAAACAAGTTATTGGTGAGGCCACATCTGGAGCACTGTGCCGAGTTCTGGAGTCCGCACCTGAGGAAAGACAAAGATAAGGTAGACTCTGTGCAACAAAGGGTTACCAAGATGATTCAGGGTCAGCAGGGAAGACCTATGAGGAAAGACTGAAGGTCCTGAACATGAAGTTGCAAGAGGGAGAGGGGCGACATGATCGGAGCCAGTAGGGAACACCTGTGAGGACAGGCTGGAGGCCCTAAACATGAAGTCGCAAGAGGGAGAAGGGTGACAGGACTGAGACCTACAAGTTCCTATGAGAAATAAATGAGCTGGACAATATGTACATATTCAGTAGAATAGTGAGTCAGTAACTAGAGGTCACGAATGGTAAATGACTGGAGGAAGGTTCAGGAGGGATGTGAACAAGTTTTTATTTCACAGAAAGGTTGGTGGAGTCTTGGAACAGGCAACTGGCAGAGGTGGTAGGGGCAAAGACTGTTAATCGATTCAGGCACAACTGGAACAGGGTAGGGGGCAGTTAGTCACCAATGGAATTTAGTCAGGGAAAGGAGGGAGGAGGTATGAGAAAAGCGGGCCAGGACAGTAGGTCACAGGGTAAGGTAGGGTATTGTTAGGGTAAAACTGGATGGACCGTTGGTCTTCTTCTGCTCTTGGTGTCTATGTTTCTATGTTTAGATTTGCTGTTGCAAGTAAGCGTAATACACTAGTTCTTGTGTGCATGTGCTCGTTTAATGCAATATTCCTTAGAGTCCAAAATTGGTACCTGCCAAATTTATTTATTATTTATTTATGTCTTTGGTAACCAGGTAAGTGCACTGATCCATTGGACCATTTTCAGGCATGACCTGGGCCATGATGTGGTTACAAAATAACATAATCAACAGGGACGAGGTACAAAAATAGCAATAGTACAGAGTAACACATATAATACCATATATACAATATAATACAAGATTTGGTAACGGACCTCCAAATGAGGTAATTAACACATGATGGAGACAAACCAAGTCTGCAAGCAAAGTTTCAGTGTTCATGGTCTATCTAAGATGCTTACCTGCTGTAACAGTGGGCAGTAGGCTAAATTACAAGGTGCTTGGAAGCTTACATAGAGCATACAAGCTGTACAAGCTGGCAATGATCTAGGACAGTTAGGTGCATAGAAGCTTAGACTTGCTAGAGAAATATCAAAACTGTGGATCAGTAGTACTGCAGAGAGGTAACAACAGGTTAGGAGAGCAGAGAGTACCATGAGGTACGATACAGGTAGAGAAGGCTAGAGGGCAACAGGGAGGCGAGTAGGAGGGAAGGGTCCCAAAAGACGGCACAGCAGGTACTGGTGCCACGATGGCCTGCAGCCACTGGTGGTATCTTGGGGGCAGGTGATGCTGGCAGAGAAAGCTAAGGGACAAACAGAGTGGGAAAGGCCAGAAATGTAGGGCGATGGAGTTGTCCCAGCAGCTCACCAGGTCCTAGCATCTTGATAGCCCGCTCCCTCTGCTATTGTCTTGGGGGCACTTACAGCCTGACCCAACGAGAAGCCAGTTGCAGAGATTGGTTTTGAAGGACAGATGGGTGGCAGAGGAGCAGATGGATACAGGTAATTTATTCCACAGGGTGGGGGCAGAGACTAAGAAAGCTCGACTGCCCATGACAGAAGATATATTTGGCACTTCAAGGGGGGGGACAGAGGTTACCCTGAGGCTCTTAGGTACCACTCTGTCTGTGAGAAGAGAGGAGTAGAGTGAAGACTGGTGGCTCCTGAGGGAGTTTGCAATTAGACAACCCATGGTATAGTCAAAGCGACCCTGTAATGGGAGCCATCCAAGAGACTGGTAGCGAGCACAGTGGTGGGTGGAGTAAGGAGCATGCAGCACAAAGCTGCATATGGAATTGTAAGTGGAGTTTAAATGGGTGCACAATGAGGAGGACATGAGAGAGTAGACAGGGGAGCAGTAGTCTAGCAGTGGCAGAAGATTGTCTAGCGCAATGGCAAGGCGAGCTTCCATGGATAGTAGTTGCTTTAGCCTGTGGGCAGCATCAAGACTTTGGTGGATGTTCCGCATGCTGGTGTTGATGTGTTCCACAAAAGTAAGAAAGGGGTCGAGAGTAACGCCAAGGTATTTGAAAGTGGGAACGGTGTCAAGCGTGGGACCTGCAGGGGTGTGAACCAGGAGGGACGAGTTGGCTTTGGCGGCCTTGGTCAGGAAGGGTTTGGAGCCAAAGAGCATAGACTGTCTTCTTGTTATTGACCATCAATTTGTCGGAGAGGAACCAGTTGTGAGCAGCGCCATACTTGACAGAGAGGGTGGATGAGATAGATTCACGCAAGTTGTCACTGTGGTAGAGGACTAAGTCATCAGCATAGAGGAGTGAATTACATGTGAGACTATTTGCTGGGAGTACATTTATAAACATGGAAAAAAGCAAAAGGCCAAGTATTGAGCCCTAGGGGACACCAGTACCAATAGGTAAAGTGGAAAAATGTACTTTGCCTATGATGACAGTCTGGGATCTACCAGATAGAGAATTATGGAACCAGGACGTAGTGTTAGATAAGCAACCAAAACTGTGAAGAGTGGAGTTGAAAAGTTGGTGGTCAGCTAGGTCAAACACCTTGGATAGATCCACAAAAACCGTACCTGTGGCCTTCCTTTTGTCCATATTTCTAAGTATGTGGTCTGTAAAAAGTGTCAAGGCAGAAGAGGTACTATGATGTTTGCGAAAACCGTGTTGGTCAGTTTTGCCTTAGACCAGTAAATCTGCTGGCTTGAACTGGAGAATGAGGTAAAATTCAGTAAAAATACTCATTAGAGCCATGGAACCACTAGCCCTGCTGCAAAACCTAATTTAGAGCCCTTGCATAGAGAATGCTGTGTTGGCCAGCAAAAATCCAGGGATTTAACAAGGGGTGGGGGGGGGAGAGTCTCCTGTGCCTCTCTAATGTATCATTTGTTAGGTAGAAGTGGGCAGACACGATAGGGCAACAGACCTTTTTCTGCCGACAATTTCTATGTAATAGAGGTGAAAGACCAGATACGTAGACCATTTGCACATGTGATCTGATTGGTCCAGCAAATTATAAAACTTTTTTTGTTTTGTGTTGCAGAAACATGCCTAGCCAGAAAAAGTTACAAATTTGCTTATGTCATCTCCTTTTGCTTATAAAGGATTCCTAAAGAAGCTGGCCCAGTGCAGAAGAAGGCTGAGGCACTTAAGTGCTTTACCTCTTACCACGCTGGTGACGCAGGGTCGGGAGCGAGCTCAGGTCATCGGCTCGGCTGGGAAGGAGAGGATTGAGTGTCCAGAGGACTGCTCTCCTCTCCGAAGGAGGGTCAGCTGTGACTCCCAGCCTCTAACAACTCCCTGTGGAGACAGGGAGTACAGTAGCTGGTATCACGTCAGGCAAGGAGGGAGGTGACAGTGGTGTCCTGTCGGAGGCTGAACATCATTGCACGGCTGCACCTTGGGGGTGGGGTGGGGGGAGACCAGAGCAAACAGGAAAAAGCCTGCTGGCTGGGAGGAAGATGCCATTCCAGCCTACCACATCCAACACTGTATCCTGTTCTCCGGCCCTGATTACTTTCCTGCTTCACCTCCGCCTGTGCTGTCATCTGATGTGAGATATGTTCATCATGGTGCAGAAGGTGGCCCCGTTCTGGGGGGAGGTATCATGACCAGTGGGTGCCATACAGGTGAGTTGTGGGTGGGTCGGAGGAACAGGACACTGGTAGAGAGGATCACAAGCAGGACAGAATAACAGCGGAGCTGGCTGATGGGGCCCCAGCAAAGTGGTGACCAGAGGGAAATAAAGTTGGGAGGGGGTCCTAAAGAGGACCCAGTAGTTAGAGTGTAACTTGTAACTTTAATTTCTAGTTTGTGTGTTTTAACAGTTTTATTTTATATGCAGTTCATACACTGACTAGCAGCACCGTTGCTCAAATTGAGTCATTCAGATGCATTCGCTCATTTGATGCAATACCTGTCCAGCCTATTTTTATGTTTCTAATTTTAATTTGTTATAAGTTATTTGCTGTCTCTGTTTAGTTCTTGTTCTGTTGTACTGTACCCAGAGCCTCTGGGACAGAACACTAAATAAATAAAACTACTACTACAGAGTTGAGGCAGCCTGAAGGAGGGCAACTAAAGTGGTGCAGGGCCTGCATCAAAAGCCCGATGAGAAAAGACTAAAGGACCTCCATTTGTATACCCTGGAAGGAAGAGAGGAGGGGAGGGGGAGATGCAATAGAGACCTTGAAATACCTCATGGGGTATAAATAAGTTAAGGAGGGAAGTGTTTTTCAGAAAAAAGGTGCTCGGGAACAAGGGGACATGCAGTGAAGCTGGTGAGGTAGATTCAGGAGAGATGTAAGGAAGTAGTTCTTCACAGAAATAGTGGTGGATTCCTGGAACAACCTTCCATCAGAGGTGGTGGTGGTAGGCGAAAGCAGTGGCGGGGTTCAAGAATGAATGGAATAGGCATAATGGAATCTTAGTGGAAAGAAGTGATGGAGGAAGAGAAAGCCGAAGATCCAGTAGGGTCTCGTTGATAATGTAGGTAGGGGAAAATGAGCAGACCAAGTGGTCCTTATCTACCATCAGATTCTGTGTTCCTGTGTTGGTTATTCATTCTTTCATACCTTCTGTGTCCGTTATCCAGCCAATCTCTTACTTTTTTACTGCAGAGGCAAGCTGTGTGTCATTGAGTGGAAGACCTCGGAGAAACCAAAACCGTTTCTGAAAAATACATTTGACAATCCACTGCAGGTTGCAGCATATGCGGGTGCTATAAACTATGACAACAATTATGATTATCAGGTCAGTAAATTACATAATCTAGCAGGTTGTATTGACTGGTGAGGAGAGTGCATATGCTATAGACCTCGGAGGGCCCCGCTGCATAAAAATGTGGTGCTTCCCATTTTATAGTTTACAGACCTTCGGTCATATCACTTATGTCTGGTTTCATGCAGCATACTTTCCCTTTGCTCTCCTTTATCCTTCCAAGTGTGTAGGCATCAGGTAGCCATTTTTAAGTTCCATCTGTCTAGTAGATTGGAAGATTGTGTAGTCCTTCTCCACAACTGGGGGACTGAGTAGCTAATTCAGGTCTCCTCTTCCAGGTTCTGAACCAGTATGATTTATACATTATTTTCCAAGTGATTTAACGCTTGTGAGGTTTTTCCTTCACCTTTGTACTGTATTTTGTGACAGTTTGGGCTTAGTTGCCAACCCAAAACGGCCACAGAAATTTGGACTTGCTACTATGGATGAAGAGCTGTGGTTCAGCCATGTCTGTCATCTACATTCTGACCCAAAAAAATATAAATTGTTTGTACTTGAGTCTTCTTTCCCTTGTTTGGGGGGGGGTGTAAACTTAAAAAGTTATTTTATTAGTGCAAATATAATAGTGGCAATAATTGCCATAATTTTGACCTCTTACTGCACAGTTATGCTTGCAGGATGATAAACATAACTGTACCAAAAATCAGTGCTGTAAATTTGTTTTTGGTGTGGGTGCAGAGAAGGGGTCCTTACAATAAATAACAGTGACACAGTTTGTCCTCGAGCCTTCATAATTTTGCCTCAACTTCGAGCACTTTTGGGAAACTTGACCACAGTGCTCTGAATTTTAAATGTAAAGAAACTCTTTCCTGGCATACCCAAGGCAAGGCTACATGAAGCCTTACCTTGCCCAGAGTTCATCCATACAAAAAGTAGGATTTTTAGAGCCATAGTTTATGGAAGGGAAGGGATTGTATTTTGGCTCCATGGAGCCAAGCCACAAACTTCTTCACTTCTTTGTCTTGAGCTCCACCCCCACGCTAGCATGTTTGTGACATAATTATATGGAGAGCGCAGGGGCATACTCTGTAGACTAGTATAGGGGCTGACTTAACATCTTTTTTTTTTTTTTTTTTTTAATAGTTCAGGGTTCCAATTCAGATAAATCAGGGCCACTGCTCAACTAACAAGGCTCTTGTAAGTTGAGTAGTGGTCTCTATCTGAATCAGGAACCCTGAACTATTAAAAAAAAAAAAAAAGACTATTTAAAAGTCACTCCCTGTAGAAATCTCTGGAGCGCGCCCCTACGCTTTCCATATATTACATTTAAAAAGGTGCTAGCATGGGGGCGGCGCTCGAAAAGTAAGTGGGAGGGATCAGCAGATTGGCTCCACGGAGCCAAAATACGATTCCCTTCCATAAACCATGGCTCTAAAAATTATACTTTTTGTAAGGATGAACTTCGGGGTAAGGTAAGGCTTCTTACCCTGTTATTAAGGGCTTTTGGTGAAAGTAGTGGGGAAGTTGCTCTTTAAAATCTTTTGTGGAGTATGTGACAAATCTGTGTAGAAAGCTGAACACCAGCTAAGCAGTACTGTTTAATATTTTTTTTTATTTTTTATTTATTCTAGGATTACAAGTACCTTTGAGCCAAGGCTATTTTACAAAGGTTCCACGTCAGAAATAAAAAACAACAAGGAAGCAACAGTGAAATAACAGTAAACGATTCATGTACAACAGTGCTATTGAAAGGGGTCAATTATAGGAAGAGTAAGGGGTAGAGGATGAGGAGAAGTGTAGGTAGTTAACAGAGGCAGCTATAGTAAAATGGTGAACACAGCTAGGACGCATGTGCCCACGAGGAATGGGTAGGGTCAGGCACCCGGGGGTGGCAGAGAAACAGGGATGAGAGGAGAGGGGGAGGATGAAGATGCAGCCAGAGGCATTTGTTAAAAAATAAATGGGAAGGAGTGTAGAAGAGAAAAAGGGGGCAGGTTGGGGGGGGGGGTTAAGTGCTATAATAGAGCAAGGAGAGGCTAATGAGGTGTTATGAAGACCTGAGATTTGAAGTGGCGCCTCAGGAACTGGAGGGAAGGGGCCTGGGGTTAAGCAGTATATAAGTTAGGATTAAAGCTGTGTAGGTCATCATCTAGGAGAGGCAGTCACAGGAGCTAGAGGCAATGAGATGGGCCTGGAGCCTGGTTTTGAACAGACGTAGTGTTGAGGCACAGGAGATGGTGTGGCTGAGACCATTCATTCATAGAGGAGCCCTATAGGTGAAGGAGCATTGGCCCTGTGTAGTTCAACAGTGAGGAACTTGTAGAATCTGGGTTGTCGAGCTCCTGGTGTTCTGTCGGTTGGTGTTTTGATGTAACAAGGCAGTAACACCAGGGGGTGTGAGGCCAAGGTTGATATTTCCCGCCATAGCACATGTGAGATACTTTATATGGTTGGAGAGTTGGAGCCATCCGGATTGTTCATAAAGGGCACAGGTGTAGGTGAGACGGTGGGCACCAGTTGTGAGTCGGCATGCTTTCTTAAGTGCAGTTGTTATACGTCGGAGAATGGACGTCGTGGCGGAGCCGTAGATAATGAGGCCATAATAAATAATTGACACCACAGAGCTCTGGACGGCAATCCTCAGGGCCTCTGGGGGTGAGGTGCTGCCTGTGCTTGTAGAGTAATCTAAGGCCTGTGCTGGCAGCTTTAGCCATGCTGTCAGTGTGAGCCATATAGGAGAGATTGGGGTCAAGCGGAATCCTTAGGTATTTGAAAGAGTAAACTTGTTCGAGAATAGTCCCCTGCTTGATGGAGATGGCAAGGGGGTGTTGCTTGTAACGGGTATGTGAACTACAGAATAGCAATGACTTGGTTTTCTTGTGATTGAGGACTAGTTTATGATTGGAGAACCATGTTTCAACGGCACTGAATCAGAGTTGAAGGCTGTGTTGTAGTGGGGAAAGGTCCTTGTGCAAAGAAAAGACAACAGCATCATCCACATACAGGATGATTTGTTCCGAGCAGGATTGTGGTAGGGAGTTTAAAAAGAGGCTGAAAAGGAGAGGGTCCAGTATGGACCCCTGAGGTACACCAGAGCGGACAGGCAAGGTGTCCGAGATAGCACTGGCAATTTTTACTCTTTGAGAGCAGTTGTCAAGATAGCTTCTGAACCAGCGGGCTGAGTCCGGTGCAAGACCAGCAAGGAGTAGTTGGTCATACAGCAGCCGATGATGGACCGTGTCAGATGCTTTCGAGAGGTTGATGAAGACAGCCCCAGTAAGAAGTCCTTTATCAAGGGAACTATGCACTGCACCGGTAAATTCAAGCACGGCAGTGGTGGTACTATGCCCTTTTCTAAAACCATGCTGTTGTGTGCACAGAATATTATATTTGTCCAAATAATCAGTGAGCTGGTCTGCAACAATACGCTCTAGGGCCTTGGATAGTGATGGCAATATGGAGATCGGGCGGTAGTTAGAGTGGCAGGTCTTATCCCTAGTTTTGTGGACCGGGGTCACAGTGGCAGTTTTCCATATTTCAGGGAATGTACTGGTGTGGGAGAGAGAGGTTAAGAATTTTAGTTAGGGGACTGTGGACCTCATCAAGTGTAAGTGATAGCAGCTTAAGGTCCAGGGTGTCACTGCTGATTCTGGAAGTGGAGATGGCTGAGGCAATGTGGCAGTGAGCTTCATTCATCTTAATCTCCCTGAAGTAAAAATGAGGGTGGTTTGACAGAGGGCAGGGTGTGTTAGAGGGGGTGTGACTGACTGACTGTGAAGAAATCAGGTGGTAGAACAATACTGAGGTCAGTAAAAGCCATGTTAAAGGTATTTGCAATGATCATGGGATCAAGAGTAGTGGACCCTTCAACAATTAACATGGCTGGAGGGGGACTTTGATTGTTTCCCAGTAATGTCCTTGATATGGTCCCAGAAAGCACAACTATTTCCCCAGGTGTTGGTGATGACGTCCTAATAATATGAGCTTTTCGTGAGACGAATGGATTTTGTGCAGGCATTACGGGCATGTTTGTATTTTTGGATGTCAGATTGTTTGCCTGTGGCTTTAGCCACTGCCCACAGGTGGTCCCTAGATTTCAGCTGGGAAAGGAGCTCCGCAGTTATCCAAGGGCTACAGAGGGCTTTTGTTTTCCGTTTTTATGAAGAAGCGAAGAGGCCACAGGCCTTCTTGAAGGCGGTGATGAAGTAGCCGAGGGCTAGGTTAACATCCGTCGCCTTGTAGATGGGCAGCCAGTCTTGCAAGGATAGGTACTGTTTTAGATGGGTAAGTTGACACAGCGGAGGACTCTCCTGGTAATGATTATAGGGGGTGGCTTTAGAAATTTATTAGACCATTCACATATAGCTGGGGAGTGGTCACTGAGAGAGTCTGGAAGAACGGAGGTACGAGAGATCCTGGTAGGGTGATTGGTGAGAACCCAGTCCAGCAGGGTACTGGTGCCAGTTTTTTAATTTATCTGAGTTGGTGTGGTGACCAACTGTGAGAGATTGGCAGCTGCAAGGGTATCCTTATGAGTGTAGACATCAGATGCGAGCCGGTTTATATTGAAATCACCAAGCAGAATGTGTTCAGAGCCAGGAGGTTGGGAGCTGACGAAGTTAAGAACTTCTTTGATGCCAAGATCTTGATCTCGAGGTGGAATATATACAGAGACGATGGTGAGGGCTTTTTGATTGGGAACTAGAAGAATTTTAATAGGTAGAAGCTGGGCTGAGGAGGCAGTGACAGGGGTTGGAACATGGTGACCCAGGAGATTATCCTTAATGTAGATGGCACAGCCCCCTCCCCTTTTAGAGACATAGTCCAGTCTGAAAACATTGTAGCCCTGTAAGGTAATTACTAGATCAGGAACTTTTGGTGTCAGCCATGTTTCAACTACAGCAAGGATGTCAGGATTATGTTGGCTGATAAAGGCTTGGAGTGCATCAAGCTTTAGTAACACGCTGCAGATGTTAATGGTTGCGATGGTGAGGACTCCTGCCTTTTTCAGAAGGCTTGAACAGCCTGGGCCAGGGTTCGGATGGACGTTGCCCGAGATCAGTAGGAGAAGTAGGAGGAGCTTCATTGAACAAAGGCGCAGGTCCAGCAGTGATAATTTGTGTTTCTTTTTAGTGTATGGGCAGTAGGTAGAGTCCATATGACAGTCCCGATGATATGCAATGTGGTTCAGTAGGGATAGGCTGGCATTAAGACCAATCTTAGTGGTGTTAAGAAGCAGCCAGATATTTCTGAGTGGAGGCCCATGGGGAGGACTGGTCGAGAAGTGGAGCGTTCCCAAGGTACTGCTGGTACTGATTAAGTAGATAGTGGGTACGGAGTGGGGGTGGCAGGGGCCTGGGAGAGAGAACAAGGGAGGGAGAAAGGACAAGGAGGGAGAGAAGGAGAAGGGGAAGGAGCAGGTGGGGAGGGAACTCACAGCTGGTGTAGGGCGGATAAAAAAAAACAGGCAGAGAGAGGTAGTGAAAAGAGAAAAGTTTGGCAAAATAAGATTTAGTAGGGAGTCAGTACAAGGAAGGTATATAGCAAGTAAAGCAACTGTGACTTTAAGAGGGTAGATTTTTTTAAAATGAAAGAACAAGATCCCTCTAGTGGCAGATCTGTATAACCTACTAATGGAAAACTAGCCACTTAACGGCATCAGGAAAAATTAGCCAGGGGAAAAGCCGCTCGAAATGCAGCAAGAGAGGGCAGTGTCCAATCAGGATGTGGCTGTGGAACGTGCCAAAAATTGAACCTGATGGCTGAGTCCTGTCGTGCCTTTGCAGGGTAGAGGAGCTTTCACAACAGAATGCAGATGCAGGACTTTAAATATGTGTAACACAAATCCAATGTGTTGTTTTTATTTATCTATCTATTTATTTATTTATTTATTTAAGTGTTTAACCGGGAAAGCATGCTGAGCAGGCTACTGCTTGTTTCCAGATGCGTCCTTGGGGGGAGAGGGTACAATTACATAGTTGAACAGACATAATACATATAGGATACAAAGTATAGAGATAAACAGCAGATACAGGCATAGTATCAATACAGTAACATAAAATATATACAGGTGGAACATACAATGTGGTACAGTAATTACAGCTTGGGATGCACAGCTCAGCTATTCAGTGATCCGTAAACTGTCTAGATACATAAGCAGGTAGAGGAGAACTGAGATTGGAGCATGGCGTTGAGGAGCGGGTGGGAAAAGCAGTGACGAATGTTTGTTGGGAGGGAATTCCACAGCGTCAGTAAGCGGTAGCTAAAAGCCACCTGGCTAGCAACAGTGGCCCTGTGTGGGACTGCAAGGGACCTGGAGTCATTGTTTCTGAGGGAGTAAACCGGGGTGCTGGGGTTGACAAGGGCAGAGGCAAGGTAAGAGGGGAGTAGCTGGGAGCAATACCTGGCTGTGAGCTTAGCACAGTGGGACAGTCTTGAATTGTCTAGAGAGGGGGAGGGTCGTTGATTGATATAGGGTACAGTGGTGAGTGGAGTAAGGACAGTTCAGGTTAAAGCGACAGAAAGAATTGAAAAGAGGGTCCAGTCTGGCTAAGGTGGACTTAGGACCTGCACTGTACACTACGTCCCCATAGTTGAAGACAGGAAGGATAATTTTCAGCACAGTAGCCCTGCGGGCAGGAGCTGGGATGCAGTCCCGGTTCCGGTAAAGTGCCCTAATCCTGGGGTGCAGCTTCTTAATTATTGTTTGATGTGCTTCTTACCTGAATTCTGTGCTGCACCAACTTAATCTACGAAAGTCCACAGTGGACACACTGAAAACCTTCCAGCAGAAAATCCTTTATTCTTGAAATAATTAAAAAACCAAAACTAGTCCTGCTCCACTCCCTACGTTTTTAAGGAATATTTTCTGCTGCTTCCAGGGTTGCAGAACCTTTCTGAAAAGGTGCTGCTGTAGCATGATGTGCAGCTACATTTCTCTAACATCCAAGAATGGGACTTCCACAGTGACCTAAGACTCCCTTCAGCCTGGGGCTGGTATCTGGGATTGTACTGCAAACCCGGGTCTCCCACGTGGTAGCAGCAGTACTGATGTGGTCAGGCAGCAATGCAGTGTAGTTTATTACCTTGGATGGATAGAAAGAACTGATATAGCACTGCTGCTTAGACACCGCTTTGTTGTATGCAGTGTGTGTAGTTAAGGATATACAGCTAACAAAATTTTTACAATGTATTCACCTAGGATAGCCCAATTGAAATTCAACCTCTAGTTTCCAGTGCGATCCTGCTTCTACACACTTCCGCAGCTGAGTGGACTGGAGCACTAAGAGGTTAAGTGACTTGCCCAAGGTCACACAAGTGCGTGTGTGGTATTAATGGGTTGGAACCTCTGATCTCCTGATTACCAAGCTGGTGCACTAACCACGATACCACAGTACCTTTCAATTTGATATGCATGTTTGCTTTAGGAGAGTGATGAGTTTAGCCAAATTTCAAGGTCTTCCATTTGAATGGCATGTTCTGGGGTGACGGTATTTGACGTTTTGGTTACAAAGGGTGTTGCCACTTCCTATAACACGCGAGATGGCCTGAATATTGTGGTTTTCATTTGGTGGTGCTGAAGATCAAGCAGTTTTGGGAAAACTGTGTTTCAACTTTGTTGAAGTCCGATAGGCAGTTGTTACACACTTGGTCAATCAGTGTGTGTGATGCTGCTGTATAGAACAGTGCATTTCATTTTTTTTTTTTTTTAATACTGGAAAGGCATGTGCACAAAATTGCCCATTTTCACAAGTATCCAGTGACAGTTAACAAAATACAACAAAACAGATATAGCATGAACATGTACAATAGTATTTAAAACAATACATTAAAAACATTTACACACACTTCTTTCAAGTAAGAAACGTTTAAACTGTTGTTTTTAAATCTGGACAGAGTACAATATTGAACTAGATATGTTGGCAGACTATTAAAAAGTTCAGCTCCCCAGTATGATAAGGAGAGTTGTCCCTGTGTTGTATGACAATTTGGAATTTGAAAGGAGTAATCCGTGGTATATCTGGAAGTGGATCTATTGGCAGGCCTTTGAAATAAGGAAACAATACTACTGGGCCTATAACCAAAATTAATTTTATAGAAAAATTTTAAGATCTTACTTTGACAGGGCTCTTGCAGTAGGTACTAACCAATAGGACTAAGCCGCCAGGCGCTAGGACCACACGGAAAACTTTAGCTAACAGTGTCTGGCGGGGGACCTCACCCGACATCACGTGACCGACATCAGCGTGGTGCTGTATAGTGAGCGGTCCTCACGCCCGCCCTCCAGCTCTCCCACCATCAATCTGCACACATTGGACCTCACAAAGAATGTTGCTTCTGTCAACGCCATTTTGGGTGAGTATGTCCACTCGTTTATTCTACATTATTTCTTTTTCTCATAAAGTATTAGTGTTATTTCGCATCGTGCATGTCGACTCCGATGCCTCCCGAATCGCATAAAAACAAGTGCGACATCTGTGGAACTTGAATCCTTCACAAAGACGGCCATTCCCTCTGCCTCTTCTGCCTAGGCTCAGAGCACAAGACCAAGGACTGTGAGGCCTGCCAGAAATTTAACCAGGCCACACAAAAATGCTGTCAGCAGACCTTGGAAGCCCACTTATTAAAATTAAAAATGTCATCCATGGAGAAGGAGCTGAAGAAACTCTGGAGCTCGTCCTGTTCCCCAGAGGGCCATCGCAAGAAGTAGTGGGATAAGGAGAGGCATCGTGACCGCGAGTGGTCTCCGTCTCATCTGTGGCCTCCTGGAGCTGCGGGCACAGAGGGGTTGGCCCTCCAGCCAGGGCGCCTCTGCTGCTGTGGCGCAGCCGTTGCTGCCACACACACACACCCAGGACCAATTTCAGTTCCTACAGGAGTCTCCAGGGTAAAGGAGACGCCTACTACCTTTAGGCCCTTCAAAACTACAGGGTCTACAGTGAGTAGTACGGTCTGTAAGTCTATAGACGGCGCCTCTGACGATCGCGTGACCACGTCTGATAAGTCGCACGTTGTCTTCTCCGACATGCACCAAGCCCCAGATCCTCTGGCAGGCCCTGACAACAGGCCTGATGTCAAGGATCCAGAGCACCTGCCGCCTGTGCCGCAGCTGATCCCAGAGGGTCCCTCCCCTTGGGATTCTCCTCCACCACCTCTCAAGCTGGTTCCTCCGGTTTCACAAGGACTGCGGGATCCGGAAGAGGAAGAGCAACTGCCATCAGGTGCCATTCTGCTGCCAGTGCTGGATTGCCCTACACCTGGCTCACCACCAGGCCTGACAAAAGTGATACCAGTCTCACAGGGTCCTTCGAGTCCCTCTGGGCCACCATCGGGCCTGACACTGGCCTCTCCTGTGGGACCTCCAGACAGGCCGTCGGGCCCTCCTTCAGGCCGTCTGGACCCACCACAGGGCCCCTTGGCTCTGTCATTGGGTCCTCTGCCAGGACCAGTAGACCTCCATCAGGGCCTTCACCAGGCCCCTCGGGAGCTCCTCCGAGCTGTCCAACGCCGGCTACCCGATGCCACACTATCCTTCACAGTATCCAACGCCGGGTTACCCAACACCAGGGTTTCCCAGTACCTATCGACAGGCTATCTCCCAACAGGATTCCCATCACCTTATTATCAGGTGCTGGGCTGTCTGATGCCAGGGTATGGACATCAGCCTCCACCTCCACTGCAAATAAGACATTATTAAACAATTCAGATGGAGTATATTACAGGATCGCAAGGTATGTCCTGCGGTGTAGTCCAAGAACACATCACTGTGGTTTGTTGATGTCTTTAAAATGGTTATCACTTGAATCAAGATGTACTATGAAGTGGCAAACATTAATCTATAAATATCATATGGATAGCCTTGAGAATTATATAAACAAAAATTTATTTGGAGGGTGTCATCAGATTGAATCAAGACAAAAGAGACCAAATTATAAAAACAGAATCCCCCGTTACTGTTTCTAAAAATAAATCTGGGGAGAAGACATTATGCCATCAGCAGGGGTCGACTTTAGCGGTGGCCCGAGGCCACCAAAAATCAAATTGGGACATTGGGTAATCTTTAGCTGCTGGCCCAATTGGCCAGCAAACATTTTAAGTTGCTTGAGCATCGTTTCGCCTTTCAGTCACTGTACCTTTAAGATTGGATCAGTGAAAGCGCGTGCATGCGCACTTAGAGCGTCCGCTCGTTCACACCTCACTGAGAAGTGGACTCGGGAGCACAGTGGAACACGTAGCATGTAAGTGGGAGCCCGTTAGGACTTGACACTCAAAACCACATGATGGTTCAAGGGCTCCCACTTACAGGTCACCTGATGACATGCTGGGACGGTGACAACAGTCGTGGTGGGAACAGCAGGAGCCAGTTGATTGGGACAGTTCTGATGGGCATGGTGGGACAGCCAATGGATGTAATGGAATGCAGCATGTAAGTACTGTCCCTTTCCCTGCGCCAGCTCAGATGTGCCATTGTTTTTGAAAGGAGAGGTCGAGGTTGCGATCAGAAAGCCATTGAAATACTTTCTCAGTTGGTCTGTCCGACCAATAACTAAAAATAAAAGAGAGAACTTGTGTACTGTTTCTAGGGACATGGATATGTTGTTCATCCACACTATCTGGCAGGTTCCTTGCCGCTTTAAATCTTGCCGGAAGGTCTTCAAGCTGGCTCCTCCCACCCACCCGGGTGGTAAAACTCTCGGCTTCACCCCATGACGCTAGATCTTCCTTACCGCTTGGAAGCTCAGGTTCCCTCCTTAACGCTCTGCGTGATAGACTGGATCCTAACTCTTTGGTTCGTCCGAAACTCGTTTTAAAATTTTCAAGACTTCGGGCTTCCTTTTCCCTCGCAGCTGCAATGGACAAATCGACTCCCAGTTTTCCGCGGTGCCCTTGTGGGCAGAAGATGTCCAGGACGGATCCGCACTCCACGTGCGTCTACTGCCATGGCCTGGAACACGATCCGCGGGCCTGCACGAGTCATACTGTTGGTGCCGGCCCAACGTCTTGGAGGACCGGCGCTGCCGGTTGAAGCTTAGCGCCTATAGCGCCTCTGCCAGTAAGTCGAAGAGGCTCATTGGGCGGTTACTGGGTGGCTAGCTCGGCTGAGCAGCTCGAGCAGATGATTGCCCTCAAGGAGGAGGCGGCCCAGGCCGCATCTTCCTCCTCCTCGGTCGCGGCATTTATCCCGCTCTCTTTGGGTACCTCGTATTCTGCTTCGTTCAAGGAGCTTTGCCAATCCCTTTCCACGAAGGGAGAGGGGCCTTCGGGACAGTCCTCTCGGTCCAAAAAGAAGGATTCCAAGGGTAAGTTCCATCGTCAGCGTTCGTGGTAGCGGGAGAGGTCCCCTTCCCCGGACAGCCGACCATCGACTTAGGTCGAGGTGCTGGCTTCACAGCGTCCCCGTCAGGTCAGCCGGCGAGACACCCGTCGATGCGGTCGAGATTTTTCTCGACCCGTTGGATGGATTGTCGACTGGTGAAGCCGACAACCCTTCTTCGCCGGTTCCCCCAGTGGAAACCGAGGATCTGCCTGCGCCCTTGGTGCAGCAGTCCCCAGTTAAGGTGTCCGAGCCGAGGGAGAAGCGGTTTCCCGCTCCCTCCCAGGCCGCCCTTGGACACACCGAGGATCTCGGTCTCTGACCTCTTCGGTCCAGCCGATCCCGCCGACATCGGCAGTCTCGGTCTCGGCACCGGTAGCCGCTCGCCTTGTCTTCCTCCTCGGAGGAGGGAGCCGGCGCCAAATTGTGTCAGCTTCGAGAACTGATGTGGCAGTAGTTACTTTTCTCCAGGAGCAAGTCGACACCGACGCCTTCCCCGGCCATCAAGTGGCTGTAACCCAAATGGCCGAAACAGCCTCTCACTGCAGTCGAGATGCCCAAGCCTGGGCTGGTTGTTCAGCTGAAACCTGCTGCCCCACCGATTGTAGTGGAACCTCCGCCTCCACAACCGAAATCGGGGGCGCCAACCAAGGACTCTCGGTCGGGTCAAGGCCTGCCCCACAGGTTGTTGGTCACCCTCACTCCCAACTGTCCTCGGCAGGTGGAGGGTGGCTCAGGCCCTAGGCAGTTCTTCGCAGACTCCTCGGAGTCCGACGACTCCTCCCTGTTCTCCAGGCCGGTTGACCTGGAGTCCTCCGGGGCCAGTCACTGGACGAAAGCCCATCGTCCTTTATGGGTCTGCTTCGGCTCATCTCGGAGTCCACCAGGATGCAGCTCGAGTCCGTATCCAAACGGGCCGAGTATCCCCTGACGGAGATACTGGACCGAGGGGATTCACCCACGGAGGCCTTTCCGGTGGCTGAGGCCATTGTCAGCCCAGCCTTGGAGCTCTGGTAGCGGCCTGCTTCCTGTCCTGTGCCCTCAGCCAGGATGGCCAGGAAGTATGCGGTCCCTACCGGCTCTTTGCCCGGGTTTTCGGAGCACCCCTCTGCCGAGGGGTTGGTCACTGACAGCGTTTTCCGGCGTTCCGGGAACGCTAGGGACGTGGACAAGCCCCCCGACAAGGAGTCCAAAAAGCTGGACTACACCAGGCGCAAGGTGTGACGGCCGTGCCCCTCCTTGGCCTTCGCCAGGCCAGCTCGGCCATGCTGATGGCACACTTCTTCCACGCCTCATGGGCTCCCTGGATGAGGTGATCCCTCATCTCCCGGCCGACTTGCAGACCACGGTCCTGCAGGTTCGGGACCAGGGTAGGGTGGTGGTGAAGCAGCAGCTCCAAACAGCTCTGGACATAGGGGACTCCTGTGCCAGATCGGTTGAGGCTGCGGTGGCCATGCGCCGCAGAGCATGGCTGAGGATATCCACCTTCACGACGGATACCCAGCACAAGTTGGCGGACGTCCCTTTCTTGGGGATCGACCTCTTCGGCCCTGGAGTGGAAGGTCACCTTCAGCGGATTGAAAAGTCCAGTGCCACTCTGGACTCGGTCACCTCCAACCAGAAGGACAAAGGCCGCCAACAGCAGCAGCACAAGCCCTTTTGTCCTTCTGCGCCTGCTGCACGTCTGCCCCAACAGCACCAGCACCAGGGCCAGCAGGCTCGTGCTTGGCATCCCAAACCCAAGCCCGTGGCTTCCTCCAACAGGAAGCAGGGAGGTAAAGGCCCAGGAGGTCCCTCGGCTGGTCCCTAATCCAAGCCTGCCCAGTGACGGGTTGAGGGGTGTCGCCCCCAGCCTCGTCACTCCCCCCTTGGTTCCCCCCGTGGTGGGACGGCTCCGCCACTTCCTTTCCGCCTGGTCTGCTATCACCATGGACCGCTGGGTGTTGGAGGTGGTAGGAAAGGGCCTGCCTCTGGAGTTCGAGCAGGCTCCACCCTTTGAGCCGTGTCCCTCGGGGGCCATGGGATCCATGAGCCTCGCTGTCGGCCCGCCCGAGCATATGTGCCCTGCTCCTCGAAAAAGAGGTGATCACAGGAAGGTGGCGGATCCTCCTCCAGACCCGGGGTTTGTGTCCAGATATTTCCTGGTCCCAAAACGGACAGGGGGCTGGTGCCCTATTCTCGACCTGCACTACCTGAACAGGTTCCTAAGGTCTCAGACCTTCAGGATGGTCACTCTGGCTCAGATACTCCCATCCTTGGAACGAGGCATGTGGTTCTGTTTCCTGGACCTCCAGGACACCTTCTTTCACGTCCCAATCCGTCTGTCTCATCAGATTCCTCCACTTCAGAGCGGAGGGATCCCTTTACGAGTTCCGGGCCATGCCCTTCGGCCTCTTCCTAGCTCCCAGGGTCTTCACCAAATGCATGGCAGTGGTGACAGCATTCCTGCGGCGCCGAAGGGTCCGGGTGTACCCCTACCTGGACGACTGGCCGATTGCAGCCCCCTCCAGGTTTGCTCTCAGATTGGCTTCCTCATCAACGAGGCCAAGTCGGAACTCGTGCCAAAGCAGGTGATACATTTCATCGGGGCAGAGCTCGACTCTCTTCGAGCCAGAGCACGGCTCCCTGTGGACAGGGCTGAGGTTCTTTCCTCCTTTGCCCAATCATTTCAGGTTGGGCGATCGCGCCCTGCCCGGGACTTCCTGGGCCTCATGGCGGCCTGCACCAGCGTGGTCCGTTGGGCCCGCTGGCACATGCGCCCCCTTCAGTGGGGACTGGCCAGCCAGTGGTCACAACGCTGCGATCCTTTGGACCAGCTAGTGATAGTGACCCAGGAGATGTGGAACGCTCTCCAGTGGTGGACCGTTCCATTCCATCTGCAGGAGGGCATCCCGTTTGTCCGCCCCGAGCCGACGGTCTCTCTATCGACCGACGCCTCTCTGATGGGTTGGGGTGCCCATCTGGGGGAACACTGAGTGCACGGCCTCTGGTCCCCGCGGGAGTCCCGATGCCACATCAACCTGCTGGAGCTCCGAGCGGTCCGCCTAGCTCTCACCGCCTTTGCTCCGTTTCTCCGGGGTCAAGTGGTCAGAGTCCAGACGGACAATACCACGACCATGTACTACCTGAACCGCCAGGGCGGGACGCTCTCCATGCTTCTATGCAAGGAAGCTCTCCGCATTTGGTCACTCGTGCGCAGCCTGGAGGCGGATCTCCTAGCCATTCATGTGGCAGGAGCTCCAACACCCTGGCCGATGCCCTGAGCCGGATAGGGGCTGCATCTCACGAGTGGTTTCTCCTGCGGAGGTAGTACAAGATCTGTTCTCCACTGGGGCACACCTCAGGTGGACCTGTTTGCCTCCAGGAGAACGCGGCTGAGGCTGTTTCATGCCCGCCTCAGCAGGGCTTCGCTGCAGGGGATGCCTTCTCGAGGCTGTGGACCCCGGGCCTCTTCTACGCCTTTCCCCCATTTCCCTTGATTCACAAGGTGCTTCTCAAAGCAAGGAGGGACAAGGCGCAGGTGATCCTGATAGCCCCAGACTGGCCCCGCCAGTACTGGTACCCAGATCTCCTCAGCCTCAGCTCCAGGCTCCCGAGGCAGCTTCCAGCTCGCCCAGACCTGCTTTCAGTCAATCAGGGGAAGGTGTTCCATCCGGACCTTCAATCCCTGCACCTGACGGCCTGGTTCCTGAGCGGCTAGAGTTCCAGGCCTTGGGTCTTTCCGACGAGGTCCTCAATGTTGTTGAGGCGTCCCGTAAGGAGTCGACCAGAAAATGCTACGCCTTCAAATGGAAGAGATTCTCCATTTGGTGTCAGGGCAAGGGCTTGGACCCTTCCTCCTGTTCTGTGGCAAGCATTTTGGACTATTTATGGTCCCTTTCTAGTCAAGAGCTTAGGTCGTGACCTAAAAGTGCACTATTAGCCATCTCTGCTTACGGTACGGGCTGGGAAGCAGTCGGTGGCGCAGGAAAAGGTGGTCGGGCGCTTTTTCAAAGGCCTTGATCACGTTTCCCCTTCGGTGCGAAATCCTCCACCTCCGTGGGATCTACTGCTGGTACTGGCAAAGCTCATGGGCAAGCCATTCGAACCAATGCACAGGTGTGAACTCTCGCCCATCGTGGAAGACCGCCTTCTTGGTGGCTATCACGTCAGCCAGAAGGATGGGAGAGCTCCAGGCGCTTTGCATCGAGTCTCCTTACCTGGTCTTCCACAGGGACAAAGTTGTCCTGCGCCCCCACCCGAAATTCCTTCCGAAGGTGGTGTCGAAGTTTCACCTTAACCAGGTGCTGACTCTGCCGGTGTTCTACCCCAATCACACCTCGGATGCCGAATATAGGCTCCATACTCTGGACCCTAGAAGGGCACTTTCGCTTTATTATAAGAAGCGACGGCTGAAATTCGGGAGAGGTTCACAGCTGTTTGTTACCTACGCTGAAGCCGATCTGGCAGACCTGCAGCCAAGCGGACGATAGGCAGGTGGGTCACCTCCTGCATAGATCGCTGCTATAAGTTGGCGGGCATGGAGCCTCCCAGAGGATAAGAGCTCATTCTACCCGTCATACTGCTGCATCGGTGGCTGCTTCCAGGGACGTCCCTATCCAGGAAATCTGCAGGGCTGCTACCTGGAAGTCAGCACACCTTTATTACCCATTACCACATCGACCTTGAGTCACGCTTGGGATGCTGGTTTTGGGGCCTCGGTTCTCAGTCTTTATTTCCTAAGTAAGGTGTGCGCTTGCCTCCTCCTCCCGGAGAACTGCTAGAGTCTGCCAATAATGTGGATGAACAACATATCCATGTCCCTAAGTACAGACTACCTGTAACAGGAGTTCTAGGAATGGTATATGTTCATCCACACGACCCACCCGACCTCCCCAGCTTCGGGACAAGACAACCTGAGCTTTCCAGCGGGCCAGATCTGGCGTCATGGGGCGGAGCCGAGAGTTTTACCACCCGGGTGGGTGGGAGGAGCCAGCTTGAAGACCTTCCGCAAGATTTAAGCGGCAAGGAACCTGCCAATAAGTGTGGATGAACAACATATACCATTCCTAGAACTCCTATTACAGTGAAGTAACTTCTACCTGTAATAGGAGTTCTAGAATGGTATATGTTGTTCATCCACGACTCCACCCGACCTCCCCGCTCGACGCACAACCTGGCTTCCAGCGGCTAGATCTGGCGCCATGGGGCGGAGCGAGTTTTACCACCTGGGTGGGTGGAGGAGCCAGCTTGAAGACCTTCCAGCAAGATTTAAAGCGGCAAGGAACCTGCCAGATAGTGTGGATGAACAACATATACCATTCCTAGAACTTCTGTTACAGGTGAGTAACCTGTGTTTAGTGTCTTAGCAAATATACCAGAAATCATTTAAGTGACCAACAGAGCAGTAGGAGCAGACGTCGTCGGGTGGGGGGGCAAACTTGACTCAGCTTGCTAGTAGACTAATGCTTCTAATGTCAAAAATAAATCCCTTGCTGTTCTGTTTGATACCTAAAAGCCAAGCAGGGTGTATCAATATTTCTGTCTGAGGGGAAAATAAAACGGCAGTCTGTGGTGCAGTTTGAACTGAGGGCAGGGGTTACTGCATTTTGCTGTCAACAAAAGTGGCAAGTCTTAGCACTGCTGAGTCAAAGTAAAGAAATAAGTCTGTGGTGAACTGTGGCAGTGGCAAATTACTGCTTTTGCTTTGTCTGTCCATCCTTGTAAAAAGAAAAAAAGCTTTTCCATTCACTTTCTCACTTAAATTGAACATTCCAAGAGAAAAGGAGCATCTGTAGTTAACCTGGGTGCAGGGGCTAGCAATCTACTTTGTGCAGCAGCTAGTCTGATCTTTTTTGTGAAGAGAAACAACAAATAGAAGTTTCCTTCCTTTCCTAAGTAGCAAGTAGTCAGAGTTACATTCTGTGGCGCTCATGCCAGGACCAGGGGCTTGCACAAAATGAGCTTTTGCAGTGAGCTATGTTTGGACCTGGTGAAATAAAAAAACATACTCATTACAAGATGCTTCGTGTTTGAAAGTCCATACTGCCGTACTCTCTGAGTGTCTAGCAGTCTGTGGAAAGTCGGGGGCTGGCACACAGCTCAGGGTGCTTTGCAGCTGTATAACCCTTGTGAAAAATAAAAAAAAATTCGTCCTTAATTTCTACTGTCATACTCTCTGGTGAGTGTCTAGCAGTCTGTGTGGAAAGTTATCTAAGCTTTGTGAAAAATTAAAAATCAGTATCTTATTTCTAATTTCTACTGTTGTACTCTCTGGTCACTAGTGTAGCAGTCTCTGTGGTCAAAATTGAGACTGGCACACATTGAGACATTGCAGCTATCCAACATTTGTGAAAAAAAATTAAACAAATCTGTATTTGCTAATTTCTGTTGTCGTGTACTCTAGTCACTAGTGTAGCAGTCTGTTTTCAAAGTCGGGGACTGGCACACATTTAGGGACCTTGCAGCTATCCAACCTTTGTGGGGGGAAAAGTCTGTATTTCCTAATTTCTGCTCTCGTACTCTCTGGTCACTAGTGTAGCAGTCTGTGATCAAAGTCGGGGACTGGCACACATATTTAGGGACCTTTCAGCTATCCAGCCTTTGTGGGGGGAAAAAAGTCTGTATTTCCTAATTTCTACTGTTGTACACTCTGGCCACTAAGGTAGCAGTCTGTGGTCAAAGTCGGGGACTGGCACACATATTTAGGGACCTTGCAGCTAGCTATCCAACCTTTGTGAAAAATAAAATAAAAACATAGTCAACATTGAAAGTAAATAAACACAGAGCCAGTTTGCTTTGAAAAAGGTTTTATTGCACACCGCGGAATACATCGTGTGGTGTTTTCTTTCAAATGTTGAGCCCCCTCCTGCAAAAAAAAAAATAAAACAAATGAAGAAAAGTTGGAAAGTGATCGAGCTTATGAAAAAAATGTCAGGTGCAGGACATTTAAGACTGCTTGGCAAACTAACTTTGCATGGGTTAGGTATGATGCAGAGAAAAACCTTATGTTCTGTACAATGTGTCAGGGGTGTGATGCTACAGATAAAGATTCCTCTTTTGTACACGGTTGTGAAACATTTAAAATGTACTCTTTAGAATCGCACCATACAAGCAGGGGGCATGAGAGAGCTGCAAGCAAACTTAAAGCTGCAGCTACTGATCCCTCCTGTAGTGAGGCTGGTAGAGCTCTACAGAGTTTAAACAATGCTCAGATTAACAGGTTTACCATTATAATGAGGAACAGTCATGCAATTGACAAGCAGTCTCACCCATTCACAGATTTTGTTTGGATGAGTAAACTGGACCAAATGAAGGGTCTGGAGACAGGAAGCACCTATGTCAATGACAAGTACTGCACGAGATTTTGTGCTGCCATTGCAGAATATGAATGACTTAAAATTATGAATGAAGCCAAGAATTCCTCATTCTGTTCTGTTCTGTGTGATGAAGCAATTGATACCTCCATTGCGGAAAAACTTATAATTTATATCCGTCATGCATACAAAGGTGTTATGAAAACAGCATTTGCGCAGGCAGGCGGTGGGATTCCGCTTGCGGCGCCCGCCACCCGGTTCGGGAACGGACCCAGTCGTCGGAGGGCAGCTGGGGAGAAAGGATTGAGCGCCCTATGGACTGCCTCCTTCCGGGGAGGGTCGAGGCAGCATCCGGAGGATGGGGACTCTGGCGGAGGCAGGGGCACTACGCCGCCGCGCTTATAAGTCAGGGAGGAGGCGGGCGGACGCTGGCGCCATTGCATCGCCCCCGCCCGGAGGGAGGAAAACCGAGGAGGAAAAAAGAAGGAGGGGGCGGTCCTCCGTCTAGGTGAAGCCTCCCCGGAGGCTTCAATGCACCCCTGCCGCCGCACTCCCAACCAGATATTGGTTCCACAGCACTGGAGTTGAGGGGTCTGGTGTCGTGGCCCCGCCCTCCAAGGGGAAAGCCGGGGGTGACCGGGAGGGGTGGCAAATGGGCAGGTGGTGGAAGCTCCGTGGGCCGTGACCAGGCTGAAGGAGGACGGAGGACCCCCACACCAAAAAAAAAAAAAGAAAACAGCATTTCTAAATATGGTTAGACTTGAGAAGCCAGATGCTGAAACTATATATGAAAGTCTTGTAAGTGAGTGCTCTGCAGTACTTGAAATAACTCGTGAAGAGTTTCTAACAAAACTAGTTGGCTTTACAGCAGGCGGGGCAGCAGAACAGGAGTCGCAGCACGTCTTCATGAAGTACAGTCTTTGATAGTTGTTACTCACTGTATGCTTCATCGGCCGGAACTAGCCTTTAAAAAAGCTGTAAAATCAATGCCCTGTTACAGTAAGGTAGAGGACGAGATGCTGCAGATTTACTTATTCAACCACAACAGCCCTTTGAACCGAACAGCACTGAGGAATTCTTGCCAGGCAACAGAGGTCTGATGTTTAGTCCCAACTAGGGTAGGAGGTACCAGATGGGTCCCGCATCTAAAATGTGCCTTTGAAAATTTTGGGGAGCTTTATCCTGCAGTTATTTCACATCTTGAAAATACTGTTGCATCATGAAACTCAATGGCCAGTGCTAGAGCTCAGGGATTCTTGAAAAAGCTCACATCAGAACACTTTGTGCAGAGTGCCTTGGAGCTTAATGACGTTATTGTTGTGTAGCAAGACTTTCCCTGTTGTTTCAGGAAGAACAGGTCAATATTAGCAAAGCGATGGAGGGATTGACAGTTGTTCGTAACAGCCTTGAAAAGTTGAAAACTAAATTGGGACCAATGGCCCGAATGTTCACAAAGGAGACATTTAAGGGTATTCCCTTAAAAGAAATAACCAGAGAAAAAAGGATACCAACTCCTTTACAAGATTTATAGAAACTCTTGACAGAGGTTAACAGCAGGTTTCCAGACAATGACCTGTCTGTTGTAAGGAAAGCTGGTGTAACACGTTTAAACCCCAAAATGTGACCCTGTTTGACAAACAGCACTGATTTTGGTGATAGTGAAATTGAAGAACTTACTAATGAATATCGAGATGTACTTCACAAAAATGGTGTAAAACTGGAAGAAGTGGAGATTGAATGGGCCTCTTTAAAAAATTCCCTGAGTTCTTGTACCTCTGGTGTCACTACATGGGAAGAGATAAATAAATGGTTTTCAAATGGACACCAAAATATTTTGTTAAAGCTACCAACAGTCCCTGTTTTCCCAGGACAGTTCCTATTTTGGGCAGCATGTCCCAGTGTCCTCACAAGTTTTGCAAAATGTCACTTTTGTCCTGGTTTTTGCTTACTTGTCCCAGTTTTGTCACTTTTTTTTTTTTTTGCTGACTGCTAATACTTGAGTCGCAGTTATTTCAGCACCACTGTGGCACTGCTCGGGCTGGACAGCAGTTTGCAACTTCAATTCCTGCGCCTGTATTGCACCACAAGTATGTCAGTGGAAGCACAGTAAAGCATGTTCCTTCCTGATAGATTAGACTGGATAGTAATGCAAATAAGTGCATGTGGATGTCTGCCAGCAGCAGCTGAGAGGGACTTCAGACAGAGAAAAGACCGGCAATAGGGAACTAAGGTACCCAAACCGGATCAGCTGTAGGGAAGTGTGTGAAAACAATCTGGTGGGGTGGTGAGAGTCCTTGAAGTGAAGTTCGCTCAGCAAATGAGGTGAGTGTAAGCGGGTTGGATGGGACTGTCAGGAGGAGCAATACATGCAGCTCGAATGTCTGATCACAGTTTAACACAGGTTTCTTCTGATGAACTTTTTGTACATCAATGATTTGGAACTTGCTGCAGCAGAATGATGTATTGTTTTAACCTGAATGTTTGCTATTGGTGTTACTGTGGGGCGGCATGGCCAGAGCAAGCAGCAAAATTTAATTGATTGTGCGCAGCATTGTCTACAGCGGTGGGGGTGGTGTCATGGTCAGGATGGACCATCCCAGTTTTAGGCCTCAGAAAGTCGGTAGCTTTATATTTTGTCCCTTGTCGACTTCCTCTTATCCTTGCCAAGCACTTCAGTGGAGTGTGAACGTGGATTTTCACATATGAAATCTGTGAAGTCAGACTGGAGAAGTAAACTCAGAAGTGATACACGCACTGATCTGTTACGAATTAAACTTCACTCACCGGCCTTTGAGGATTTTGATACAACAGGTGTTGTCAGCTTGTGGCCAGCCTCTGGGCAGCGAGTCAGATGACCATGCAGTGGATCTCGCAGGAGAACAGGTGCAGCTGCTACTGAAACTAGACAGCTCTGATTCAAGCGTGGACTCCGATGACAGTGTGACAGCCCTTGAGGATGTTGAAGTGTGCCAAAACACTGATTCTGATGACTGACCAGAAATGTGTCACCCTGATCACACTCTGCTCTGGTTTGATTTTGTACTTAAGCACAACTCTCTGCAGTGTCTCTCCAACCAGTTTCTTGCCCATCGTCTTTCTTGTTATTTTGAATAAATGAGCAATTGAATAGAATTCACCACTCGCGTGATGCCGACCTCATGTCCCGCTTTAAATTTTCAAAATAAGTTGCGGGCTACCATTAAGTACTGCGGGCCACCAGATTATTGGAAGTCTCTGGCCCGATGGCCAGTAGTTTTTTCCCCTTAAAGTTGACCCCGATCAGGCAGCAAAACATTGAAATATCTTATAAAATTTAGTGCGTACATTTCCTTTGTATAGCCTGTTTAAACAGGAATTAATTGCATCAAGCTCTGTTACATGTCATTGTTTTGGATGAAAAGTATAGCCTTAATGAATTTTAGGATGCTTGGAGAATGGTTGAATTTTGAGGAATGATCCTCATATATTTATTGTAAAAATGTATAATTTTTGTACCCTATATTCATTTTAATGTTTAGGTAACTTGTAAGGAACAGGACATTTCTTGCAAACTAGGCTAACCACCCTAAAGATTTGCTCTCCTATATAAAAATAAAGTTTTTACTACTAGGAGGGGGCGGCAGGTGGCACCCAAATAGGGGGAGGAGCAAGGCGCCGGCTGGGGAGAGGGGCCGATAGAAAGGATGAGGGACAGGGAAGGCGGGTAAAGGAGCGGTCAGAGTGCTCCTGTTGGGGGAGTCCATGATCAGGGGCATGAATGGGATAGGGAGGGGGAGGCCTGCCCCGGTTAGAACAAAATGCTTTCCTGAACTAACGGTGCACAGGGCCAAGCATTAGGTATATCAGCTGGCAAAGGATTGTGGGGGTTCCCCTGTCATACTGGTCTACCTGGGTACCAATGACATTGAGGGAAATAGTGAGTTAGAGATACAGACAAGGTTCAGGGAGCTTGCCTGGGTCAGTCATGACATAGGGTGCGCGATTTCTTTCTTGGAAATCCTGCCAGTGCCAAGGGCTAGTGGGGAACACAAAAGGAAGATTAGGGAGATAAACCAGTGGCTCAGGGAGTGGTGTGGGGCCAGAGGGTATGGGTTGATGGGGGATTCGGGGGAGACCTGGGAGGATAAGGGGCTATATGCTAGAGATAGGCTCCATCTCAATTTGGGGGGAAGGAAATCCTTACATTGAAAATAGAGGGTTCATTGGTGAAAGGTGGGGTTTAAACTTGTGAAGAGGGAGGAATGGGAGGAAAGGCCGTCGGGGTCCGATAAGGAGGGACTCTGTCTCCACCCCCCTGGGGAGCTGGAGGAATGCGGCAAAAGGCCAACTGGTAAGGTGCAGACCAGGGGAAGACGGAATCCCCATGGGAACGCAAGTATAGGGAAAGGGTGGAAGGTAGTCCTGCTAAATGCCAGGAGCTTGAGCAATAAAATGCCTGATCTCCAGGCGATGCTAACTGAGGGAGTGGTGGATATGGCAGCGGTCACTGAGACCTGGGCCACCGTAGGGCACAACTGGGACCTGAACCTGGAGGGTACACCATGTTCAGGAAGGGCCAGGGAGGAAGGGAGGAGGGATGGCAATACAGTCAAAACTGCATTGGCATAGGGAGGAATAGAGGAGGCAGAGGGAACTGTGGAGGTGATTTGGGTCACCTTGATAACGGGGGGGCAAGAGAGTACAAATAGAAGTGATGTATAGACCCCCTGCACTGGCAGAGGAGCTGGAGGAGAGTCTGATGACAGATGTTGGGAGACACTGCAGATTGGGCAGGGGAAGGGTGGTGGTGTTGGGGGGACTTAAACATGCCAGGAACAGACTGGGAGACTGACATCCTCGGTGGCCAGGGAACAGAGGTTGTTGGATGTCTTTCAGGACACGTCCCTAACTCAGCAAGTGGGGGAACCGACCAGGGAGGTACTGGATGTGGTCCTGGCAGACAGTGACCAGATTGGGGGCCTGGAGGTAAGAGACTCGTTGGCGGGGAGCGACCATCCCACGGTCTGGTTCTGCCTGGACCTAGGAGGGGTAGAAGGCTGCACAAAGACATAGGTAACTGACTTTGGGGGGGCAGATTTCAAGGAAATGGGAAGGATCCTTAAGGAGCATTTGGATGGGATTGGGCCAGACATGGATGCTGACAGTAGGTGGGAAATCATCAGGAGGGGGGTGCAGGAGGCTACCAGCACCTGTGCAAGAGTAAGATGAAAATGCGGTAGGGCCCGAAAACCCTGCTGGTGGACCAGGGAGGTTCAGGAGGTGGTGAGGGGAAAGAAGACGGCCTATAGGCAATTCAAGTGCTCAAGGAGTGAAAGGGATCGAGGGGAGTACGAGCTGATGGCCAGAAGGGCCTCTAGGGTGGTGAGGGCGGCTAAGACAAGGAAGGAGCAGAACCTGGCCAAGAAAATTAGGAGAGGGAACAAGGAGTTCTTTAGATACATTGGGGAAAAACAAAGGGTGAAGGGGCAGATTAGCAGGATTAAAACAGGGGAGGGATGGGCACAAGACCTGGGGGAGCAGGCTGAGGTACTAAATGAGTACTTCACCTCAGTTTTCACCAAGGAAAATGGGGCTGCATCATACATGGGAGGAGACGGTGAAACTGAGGAGGGGGGCACCCTTACCGATCGGCGGGTCGGGGGGGGGCATCACTGGCAGGAGCAGGAAAGGCTAAGCAGGGGGACAAGGTAGCGGAGGTGAAAATCACGGCAGAGAGAGTGAGGGGAGCACTCAGGTCCCTTAAGATGGAGAAAGCACCAGGGCCGGATAAATTACATCCCAGAGTGCTGAAGGAACTGGCGGATGTCCTGGCAAAACCCCTGGCGGAGCTCTTCAGCATCTCACTGAGGACAGGGTGGGTGCCCCAGAACTGGAAGGTGGCGCATATAGTGCCTCTCCACAAGGGGGAATCAAAGGAGGTGGCAGGGAACTACAGGACCGTCAGCCTGACATCAGTGGTGGGCAAGGTGATGGAGGGCATTGTCAGGGAGAGGCTAGTGGGGGACCTGGAAAAGTCGGGGTGCCTGGACGATAGACAGCATGGATTCATCCCGGGGAAATCGTGTCAGACAAACCTTGTGGAGTTCTATGACTGGGTGACGAGTGCCTTGGCCTGGGTAGACCGGTGGATGTCCTCTTTCTTGACTTCAGCAAATCTTTGACTCTGTTCCTCACAGGGGCCTGTTAGACAAGCTGGGAGAAATGGGGGTGGGGAACCAGATGATCAGATGGATAGGCAATTGGCTCCAGGACTGGACCCAGAGGGTCGTGGTTGGTGGGATAGTCTCGTCCCCAAGGAAGGTCATTAGTGGGGTCCCACAGGAAATGGTCCTTGGGCCCCTCTTGTTTAACGCCTACGTCTCTGACATAAAGACTGGTATCAGGAGTGAGATGAGTCTCTTTGCAGATGACTCAAAACTGGGGGCGGTGGTGAACGGGGAGGAGGGGAAGGTGGCCCTACAGGGGGACCTGGAGGCTCTGGAAAGGTGGTCTAGAAAGTGGAAGCTGAGGTTCAGTGCAGGGAAATGCAAGGTACTGCACCTGGGAGCCAGAAACCCAGGCCAAGTGTACACCCCGGGGGAGGGTGCTACAAGTCTCGATGGCTGAGAGGGACCTGGGGGTGGTGGTGGATGTCAAGATAAACAACTCAGAGACTTGTAGGAGGGCAGCGGCCAAGGCCAACAGGATGCTGGGATGCATCGCTAGGGAGATCACCTCCAGAAGGAGGGGAAGTGATACTCCCCTCTGTATAGCTACTTGAGTGAGGCCACATCTCAGAAGTACTCGTGCAGTTTTGGAGGCCACACACTTAAAGAGGACATTGAACTCCTGGAGAGAGGGTCCAGAGGAGGCAACCTAAAATGATTTGGGGCTTGGGGACAGGACCTATGGGGAGAGGCATGAAAGGAGCTAAATATGTACACATTGGAAGAAAGAAGGGACTGGGGGACATACTAACATATTATTTGCCAGCAGATTAGGCCTTATGGTCTATCGAGTCTGCTCGAACCTAGATCCTTAGTTGGGTGCCGAGACCTTCCCATCCCTTGTGCTCCAGAAACCCCTATCATCTGATACATCCACTTTCTGTGTCTGTCCCACCCTCTCTTAAAGCCCTCCACTGTGGATCTCTGAACCAGCTCACCAGGCAGAGCATTCCAAGGGTCCACCACCCTCTCAGTGAAAAACCTTCTCCTCTTTTCCCCCCTCACCCTTCCACCTTCCAACTTCAAACCATGCCCTCTGGTGATGCCTCCCTGCTTAGTCTAAGATCCTCCATGTTTACCCTATTTATTCCCTTGAGGTACTTGAAGACCTCAATCATGTCCCCCTGTCTCTCCTCTCCTCCAATGAAAACAGGCAGAGCTCCTCAAGTCTGTCCTCGTAAGTCAAATCCCTAGCCCTCAGTATCATCTTTGTAGCCCTCCTGTGTACCCTCTCCAGGAGCTGTATGTCCCTCTTCAAGTGTGGTCTCCAGTACTGTACACAGTACTCAAGAAGTAGTCTAACCAGTCCATTGTACAGCAGGCAGAATCACTTCCTTGCTCCTAGAGGTGATCCCCCTACGATGCATCCCAACATCCTGTTTGCCTTGCTAGCTGCTCTCCTGCACTGCTCAGAGTTATTCATACATGTATCCACCATGACCCCTAGGTCTTTTTCCCCTGTTGAGAGCTTCCAGCGCCCTCCCAGGGTGTACCTGTGTTTAGAGTTTCCGACCAAGATGCAACACCTGCACTTGGTGGCAGTGAATTAATTTCCATGTGTGAGCCCAGCTTTCCAGGGTGTCCAGGTCCCCTTGCAGGCCAACCTCCCTCTTCTCCCTCAACTACTGCTCCCATCTTGGAGTCATCCGCAAAGAGACTCATTTCACACCCTGTACCCTCCTGATGTCCGATATATGCATTAAACAGGATTGGACCCAGGACCGAGCCCTGTGGTACCCCACTACCAACCTATGTAGGGTTAAAGAGCTCCCCACAGACCACTACTCTCTGAAGTGCGTCCAGCTATCCAGTTTTCAATCCATCTGACCATCAAAGGCCTACTCCTAACCCCATCAGTTTCTCCACCAGACCATTGTGGGGGACTAGAGTCAAACGCATGCTGAAGTCCAAGAATAATACATCCACAGGCTTACCCCTGTCCAGTTCTGATGTTACCCATTCATAGAACTCACAAGGTTGGTTTGACATGATCTACCTGGCACAAACCCATGCTGCCGACCATCCAGACCTCCCACCTCCTCCAAGTAAACCCCAATCGCCCTTTAGTATACTGTCCATTAATTTTCCCACCACTGAGGTTAAACTGATGGGTCTATAGTTACCTGGTACTTCCCTCAACCCCCTTTATGGATTGGTACCACATGTGCCTCTCGAATCCCTAGGTACCCCTCCCTGTCTCAAGTGACCTGCTGAAAGCTCCGCCAGGGTGTCAGCCAGTATGTCCGCCAATTCTCATAGTACTCGGATGAAGCCGGCCTGGCCCGGAGATTTGTCTTTCTTTAGGGCCTTGAGGGCAACCACACCCTTTAGGCGGGATGGCATCATCCGTCCCCTCCACCTTACTGGTCTTTTATCCTTATCCAGATGTGACACCCTGGGGTACCTTTCCTCCCTTTGCTCCATTTCTATTGTCCCCTGATCCCACTCCCTGCCGCTTCTATCCCCTTTGTGCCTTGCTCTGTAGATATCCCATCCCCCTCCCTAGTGAACACAGAGGCAAAGTACTCGTTAAATACCTCTGCCTGGTTCCTCGCCTCTTCCACCCACCCTCCTTCTGATCTCAATCTGCTGAGATGGCCCATAGTTTTCTCCGGCTCCCCAATGTACCGGAAGAACCCTTTTCCCCTCCATGTATCCCTGTACCAGCCGTTGCTCTTTACTGGACTTTGCTCCCCTCACCATCGAAAGTGACTTTTCTAGATGCAAGCTGGTACATTTCCTTATCCTATCCCCTTGTTGTTTTATATTTTTTGTAAGCTGCCTTCTTTTCTCTGACTGCTACCTGGACCTCACTGGACCACCAAGCATGGTTTATGTGACCTTGCTCCCTCACGCTTCAACTCAGCGCAGATCCTGACTGCCTCATGAAGTCCCGCTTCATTGACCTCCCATCTCCTTTCCACACTTGTCGTTGAGGTAATCCCTTAAGTGATCCTGAGAATATTTCCCATGCCCATAAAGTCTGCCCCCCTGAAGTCCACTGCCAGTGTCCTAGATCTCACCCCCACTCCCCCATGCTTATTTGAAACCAGACAGTATTGTGGTCACTCCCAGTCAGGGGGTCCTGTACAACCATGTCCCTTACCAGATCCCCATCTGCCAGAACCACATCCAGGACATGCCCCTCCCTTGTGGGCTCCATCACATGCTGTGTTAAGAACACATCCTGGAAGCCATCCAGCAGCCTCTGCCCCTTGGCCACCTTAGAGGACATGGTTCCCCAGTTTGTACCTGGCATATTAAGGTCCCCCATCAACACCACTCCTTCCCCTTTTGGTCCACACTGGGCAATGATGTTGTCCAGCAAACCATCCTCTAGAACATCACTCATCCCCGGGGGCCTATATGCTGCTCCCAGCTTGACCTTATCTCCTGCTGGGGATCGTAGTGACCCATAAGGCCTCCACGTTTCCTCTGCCTCTTCTACTATAGCAATTTCTATGTCATCTCTAATGAACATAACCACTCCACCCCCCTCTGCCCTCCTTTCTATCCTTCCTAAGCATAGTGTGCCCCGTACATTTTAGGTCCCAGTCATAGTTTTTATTGGTCACGTTTCACGTGACTCCCGCCACATCCACCCCACCCCACCCCAGTACAGCATGGCCTTGGAACTCTGGCAACTTGTTTCCCAAGCTCCTGGCATTTACTAACATTAACCCCCACCCCTTATCCTGATCCTCCTTGTTGAACCCCACCCAGATTCCTTATACTTCCATCCTCCCATGCTCCTCCTGAAACCTCCACCTCCAGTCTGTTTCCCCCTCCCCCTTGGGCTGAAGGCTACTCCCTCATCTGGAGGGAGAAGCTTCTGAGTCAGCCCTCACCTTATCCCTTCCCCTTACAAGTTTAAACCCCACCTTTCTTGTATGTAGTCAGCCATCCCCTGTTTAAGGACTTCCTTCCTAATGGGCAAGATGAAACCTGTCCTTGGCATATAGTCCCTTATCCTCCCAAACTCCATTCCAGTTCCCTCAACACCCCCAACCCATTCTCTTTCACCCCACTTCCTGAGCCAGTCATTAACCTCTGTGAGCTTCATTTTTCTCCACTGAGGCCTTTGGGTACTGGCAATATTCCTAAAAGGAAATGTTGCATCCATTATCCCGACAGACTCTGGCAAGTTCTTGGAACCTTGCTTGATTTCAAAATGCTATTTCCTCTAGATCATTAGTTCCCAAATGCACCAGGAAATCCGTTTCCCTCCACAATCCCTAACCATTTCATACACCATGAACTTTGCTCTGTGCACCTGTCAGCCCAGAGATACTACTACTTCACCTGGCTATGGCATCCACCCCCTGTCCCTCCCAATGGATACCCTTAATCATCGAGTCTCCCAGTAACAGAACCTAACACCGCCATCATCCTATGGTTACCTCCACTATGCACTTCAGCCCCTCCCACTTTATTCATGATCGCAATTTCATGGGAGTCTTCCTGCCTTTATTAGAGACCCCTTGTCACCCTCCTTTCTGCCTCCTTGCTATTTTCCCCACTTAACTCAAACCCCTCTGAATAGGTGTCCCTTTAACCCTCTCTCTATCTGGAACCATTTATCCTGGCCCTGATGGTTTCCTCTCTCACTCACCATCCCCCTTGTAATAGTACCCCTGTCTCCAGAGGCTCTCTGTGGGTCCCCTTTAGCCAGGGCCCCATCCTTGGTACTGACCTCCTGCTGAAGGGGGCCTCTCCACCTCCTTGTCTCCCAGTTTCTCTCAATCATGCTCTCCTCCCTCATGTCTGGAATATGTTGCATCTCCCCATTTGCTTAACATATATGTTTCCCTTCCTCTGGGACTATGTCCATCCTTTCCATAGCTGGTCTGTGATGCCCTATGGGTATCTGACTCCTCCCGGCCTCTGTATAAGTTTCCTCATTTCCACCAACCCTTCCTCCCCTCTAGGATGCTTAGTATCTCAAATTTATTGTGACACTCTCGTCAGCCTCCATCAAGTAACCCGAAGCTCCTGACTGCATCTCTAAACTGACCTCTTCTTCCTCTCTTTGCACTGTTCACCTTAGGAGCTCCTTCCCACAGTCTGCTGTTTTAGGCTTCCTACGTAACCCCTCCTGACTCTTCCCCTCAGTCTCTTTGAATTCAGAATGTTCACCCTGAACGCTTCCCTTAGCATCAATCTCCTTCATTTAAAATCCAAGTCAGGAGCCTCCTGTCTCCCTGAGACCTGAACTTATTTTTAAAACCTTCCACACTGTCTCCATTTCTAAACCAGCTGTGAGTTGTGATAATGCGCCACTCAGGAAAGGGCTCTTTAGCTGTTATTACTCGTTCTAAGGATAAGCTCCAGGCCCCTGATGTAAGGAGCCTTATTTGATTTTTCACAGAGACTGGGCGGCTCTGCATACAAATCCTAAGTTCTTACCTAAGGTGGTTTCAGAGTCGATCTTAAATCGGACCATTCAGTTGCCAGTGTACTACCCTAATGCATTCCAATCGGAGAGAAGCAGTTCTACATACTCTGGATGTACATAGAATTCTTCATTATTACACTAACTATGTAGCACCATGCTGGCATCGGATGGGTGGTCCCCCGCCAGGCAATGCTAGCTAAAATTTTCCATGTGGTCCTAGTGCCTGGCAGCTTAGTCCTGTATGTCAGTACCTACTGCAAGAGCCTCTCTCGAAGAACTTCTGTTACGGTAAGTTCTTGTGTAATTGTACTACCCCTACCCATTGCTCCCCATCCCACGCAAGCCTCGTCCGGGCAGAAATCCAAGCTGTACTGAGCAAGAGAGCGATCCTGGCAGTCCCACCAAGTCAAAGAGGAAGGGGATACTACTACCACTTTCTAGTTCCCAGAAAGACAGGGGACCTTCATCCCATACTGGATCTCAGTCAGCTGAACACTTTCATCGAATACAGAAAGTTCAGGATGGTGACACTGCTAGGATTGCTGCCCATTCTTCGCCAAGGGGATTGTCTATGCTCCCTGGACATGCAGGACGTCTACATGCATATTAAAATCCTGCCATCACACAGAAAATACCTCCACTTTACCTTCCAGGGACAGCACTGCCAGTTCAGAATGCTGTCGTATGGCCTTTCTTGGCACCCAGGGTCTTCACCAAGTGCCTGGCAGTCGTGGCAGGAGCTCTCAGGAGGCAGGGACATTATATCTATCCCTACTTCAATGACTGGCTGCTGACAGCTCCCACAAGGGAACAGCTGTGTTGCTCACTGGAAGACACCTTCCAGCTGTTCCAAGATCTGGGGGTTACCTTGAATCTTCCCAACTCATCCCCCTGGCCCACCCAGAGGTTACAGTACATGGGGGCCATCTTAAACACTGTCCAGGAGAAGGCAAGACAAGGCAGATCGACTTAGGACGCTGGCTCAGAGGGTGATTTCCACAAACCAGACTCCAGCCAAAATGGCACTACAACTGCTAGGCCATATGGCAGCTTCCATTGTAACTACCCTTAGCTCGTCTGCACAGGAGGGTTCTCCAGTGGAACGTCAGGGTTCAATGGGACCAGTGTTTGGACAATCTCAAGTGCCAGTCCAGATCTATAAAGCAGTGCGTCAGACTCTGGAATGGTGGCTCACCCCTTCCCAGCTAGAATCTAGGGCTCCCTTTCAGAGTCCCATCCTCGGCAGATCCTGACAACAGATGCCTCGGGACTAGGTTGGGGAGCACATTTAAGAGACCATCAGATGAGAGGGACGCTGACCCCTTTGGAATGCAATCTCCACATCAATGTGTTGGAGATGAGAGCCATTCTGTACGCCTTACAGACGTTCCGAGACTGTTCTTTTTCCAGGACCCCTACTGATCCAGTCAGACAACATGCCGGTGGTCTTCTACATCAACAAGCAAGGGGGTGCACACACTCTTAACCCCTTTGCAGATAAGCCATGAGAGTCTGGTACTGGGCAGTGGAGCACAACCCGGAACTCACAGTGGTTCACGTTTCAGAAGTTCAAACACCTTGGTCGACTGCCTCAGCCACTCTCGGTCTGAGGCTCATGAGTGGGAGCTACTACAGGAAGTAGTAGACAACCTTTTTGAAAAGTGGGGCTTTCCAGAACTGGACCTCTTTGCATCCCCACTCAATGCCAGACTGTCCAATTTCTGCTCGCTAGATCCAGGGCCTGGTGTTTTCTAGTAAGACACGTCCCTCTCTTGGGCAGGGAGGTTCCTTTATGCCTTCCCTCCCTTCCTACTGCTTCAGAGGGTACTGCTCAAGCTACAAGCTGAACGAGCTGTCATGATCCTTATAGCGCCATTTTGGCCTCGACAAATTTGGTTCTCGTTGCTCCAACAATTGGCATCAGAACCTCCAGTTCTAGGGACATGGATATGTTGTTCATCCACACTCATTGGCAGGTATCCTTGCCGCTTTAAATCTTGCCGGAAGGTCTTCAAGCTTGCTCCTCCCACCCACCCGGGTGGTATAACTCTCGGCTCCGCCCCATGACGCCAGATCTTCCTTACCGCTTGGAAGCTCAGGTTCCTCCTTAACGCCCAGTGCTTGAGACTGGTTCCTATTTCTCCGCTTATGGATTTAAAAATAAATTTTGAGAAAAGACTTCAGTCTTGATCCCTCATGACTGCGATGGACAAATCGACTCCCGGATTTGGAGATGCCCATGGCAGAAGATGTCTCGACGGATCCACACTCCACGTGTGTCTACTGTTAGGCCTTGAGCACGCACCCGCAGGCTTGCGACCTGTGCTCATCTTTCTCGGCCTCGCCCTCGAAGACCGTGCTGCCCGATTGCAACTGGGCCGTCCCAAGCGCTTCCCTCCGGTGAAGTCCAAGGAGGCCGGTTGGCGGTGTCCAGCGGTATTCGGCGGATCAGCTTCGGCGGATGAAATCGCCCTCGAAGAGGCGGCGGCGGGACGTATCTTCCTCGGCGCGGACATTTATCCAGCTCTCTCTGGGTTCTTCCCTACGGCTTCTTTTTAAGAGCACTGTCCTCCCTCTCCACTAAGGGAGAAGGGCCTAGGTCTGCTGGACCTTATTCTCGGTCCAAAAGAAGGACAGGAGGTAGATCCCCCATTGGCTCTTGCTCTGCACCATCGGCGGTAGCCCTACTGGTAGCTGTCAAGGGCGGGCGGGCGGCAGGCGGTGGATGCTGCCGCCCGCCGCCGCCGGGGGAGTGTGGGTAGGGCTTCGTGGGTGGGTGGGGTGGGGGACACTAGCTGACCAGGAGATGTTTGGGGTTCAATTTATATTCTGCCTACGATCGGCATTACGGTCCACTGACCACCAGGGAGATGTTCGTGGGTGGGGCTTACTTACTGCCCGCCGAATCAAGTGCCAAGGGAGGGGTTTCACTTACTTAGTGCCCGCGATCGGGCATTTCGTCCACTGGACCACCAGGGAGATGTACGGGAGGAGGTGGGGAGCCACATTGCTGCCCGCGATCGGGCTGCAGGGGGCGGGTCCCCGACGGGTTGCTGCCTGGCAGGGCGCCAGGTGCAAGTCCTCGATCGCGCATCTGATGTTATATCAGATGCAAATGGGGCTACAATCAGATGCAAATGGCCTCGCGCCTTGCATGAATTATGGCCCCATTTGCATGTCACCTTTTGAATATCGTGATTTTGCGCATGGTGCAATGGTACTTGGCCACCGCAAGTTGAATGCTCCACTCTGACAACTTGCGGTGGCGCAAGTTCCACTGCGCCATGTATAGTGGCTGTGGCTGGGGGTGATATTCAAAGGGAGTTGCTCATTAGCGCAACTCCTTTGAATACGCTCGCCACATCCCCTGCGTAACTATTTTGACCGCAAGGGCTTGCGTCTCAGAATGGCACAGTTTGAATATCCAGCCCTAAGTGTATATGTATAGGGCCATATGGGATGGCCTGGTGGGCCATATCTCTGGGTGACATTATGCCTTGTCATAGTCGGGGCAACAAATTAGTGATTTCATGACTTCTATGATGGCCTACTTTTTCATGGGGCCTAGTCTTATTGGATTGTTCTTCAGCCTGAGGTGCATGGGCAGGGAGTTCCAGGCTGAGGGATCCATGAACAGGAAAGATGACCTGCCCATGTTTGTGGATACCTGCTAGATTCTATACTCCATGCCATCAGTAGATCTCAGAGTGGACCTGTTATTAAGTTTGGGTTCCATTTTGTCCAGGATGTACCTGGGAGATGCTGTTTGCATATTTTGAACATAAGGTTTAATGTGTGCAGCTGCCTCCTGACCTCCAGGCTTGTCCATGCTAGCCCCCTGTATAGTAAACAGTGATGTCTTGTGCGTGGGGCACCCAGGATGTATCTTGCAAATTTATTATAAAGTAGGTCAACTTTATTCAGTTCAGAATTGGATGCACCTCCATACATACATCACTGTAGTCCATAACAGGTAGGACCATTGTCTGTACTATTCTAATTCTGGCTTCCCTAGGTATTTCATTTTGAAACTGGTAAAGCACTCCTAGTTTTTGTTTAGGCTTTTGGCCAATTTGATCGAGGTGGACACTCCATTTGCAGTTTGCATCTATCCATAGACCCAGGTACTTGTAGGCATTGGCCGTTTCTAGTTTGTTACCTGCATATGTTACAATGTACAGCTCCTCCGGACATCCTACAGGTTTGCGACGGGCCTAAAGAGCATAAATTTTGATTTTTGTTTTACACCGAGTGCCAGTTTTTGGCTATACAAGAAGTTTTGCAGTAGGTTAAAAGGCTATTGCAGGGCTGCCTGGATTTGTCCCAGGGAGTTGTCAGATGTGTATATAATGGTATCTTCTGCATAGAGGTGGAAGTTTATTTGAGGGATGAGGCATTTCAGGGAGTTCATGTATATGTTGAAAAGCAGTGGACCTAAAATAGAGCCTTGGTGGACTCCCAAGTACTGATGGCAACACGTTTGAGCTGTATTTGTTCAGGTTGATCTGATGGAATCTGTCACTAAGATAACTCCTGAACCATGTTAGTGCCCTTGCATCAAGCCTGATTTCTTTGAGTTTGTCAATTAGGATGTCGTGGCTTAGAGTATCGAATGCTTTGCTCAGGTCCACAAAGACTGCACCCACATGTAACTTTTTGTCTAAGGCTTCCTGGACGTCAGTGATTACTTTTAGCAGGGCTGATGTTGTGTTGCGGTTCCCTCTGAAGCCATGAGTAAAATATTTTTCCTGTGGGTTTAAAGGAAAACTGTCAAAATCAGCTTGCCCCTCCCCAAAGCCTTACCGATTAAGCATTTACGTGAGGTGAAATGCTGGTTTTCACTTATAAGAACTTTACTTTTTAATTTGTTAAAGTCCGGGTTCTGCAAATGTCAGAAGCTGTGAGGGTCCATTTTGACATAAAGTGCTGCGCCACACCGCTCGCCTCAATACACTTGTATTGAAGCGAGCTATGCGGTGCTGTACTTTCCCTAAAATGGACCCGCAAAGCTTCCGATATTTTGCAGAACCACAGACTTCACAAAATAAAACAAGTAAGTTCTTATGAGTGAAAAACTGTGTTTCACTGCAAAATGCTTAATCGGTGGGTAAGGCGCTTTTTTTGGGGGCGGGCTGATTTTGACAGTTTTCCTTCAAGAATCACCAGGCGGGCCGCCCGTGGCGCTTGGGAGGGTTGAGGCGCCAGACGCCACACCGCGCTGGCGCCGCCACCCGGTTCGGGAACGGACTCGGTGGCTGGGGTCGGCGGGGAGGGAGGATCGAGCGCCCCAATGGATGCTCTCCTCCTCAGGGGTGGGTAGCCACCAAGAGCGTGCGCCTGCATTCCTTCCATAGCTGGTGGCACCGCAGAGGAAGGGGTGGAGGCGGCTCGCCTGTCGGAGCCGGGAGGGGGACATCTCGGCACATGAGGGTTCGCGCGTAAGCACGCTACCACTGGGACGACGCCCCTAGCGCAAGGCGTCCTGGGGGAGTGGGGACATCAGGGGAGAAAACCGGAAATACCCTCCGGCAGCCCTAGATGAAGTCCGCCCTAAGTCCACCCAGACCACCTACAGGACAGACCCCAATGTGTGAAGGAGAGGAGGAGGATGGGCACTCTAGGGGCAGATCCCTAAGGTAGGTACCGGGGGACATGAGCGGATGGAAGGAGGGGGCACCAGAGGCAGTAAGGAGGGATAAAGATGAAAATAAAAAAAAAAAAAAAAAGAATCACCAGGCATCCTGCCAGGCATAGTTTCGTAACACTACAGAGCTCTGCTACATTTCATTGCAGCAGGTACCTTCAGTGGGTTAAGATTCCTCATGTCGGTTTTACCATAGTTAGACAATGTTATGGTCACCACCAAATATAAAAATTCCTTTCTGGTATTGTAAAATCTTCCCTAGCAGCATATTAACTGTAGGAGTATCTGATCCAGGTGGGAGACAGATACTAGCTAATGTAGGGTGTGGCCTGACTGCCGGCACAAGCAGACGCAAGGAACCAGAGCTCCGTTAACAACAGACATCAAACAGACTTTGTACATTAAAAAAGTGTGTATTTTGCTCAAACTTGCATATCCATGGATATACCGTACTCTTCTGTACCAACCGTAGGATTTGTGGCACTAAGAAGAATGGGGAAATCAAAGAACCAGCTGCCAACTGAGCAGCCCCGAACCAAGGCCCAGAACATGCGGTCTGGAATGGGAAACCCTGCACCCTCAACATCTAGTGGGGAGCCTACTCCATCCTCGCTACTCTCTGCAATGCAGGGCTTGAATAAGAAGATCGAAGAATTCAACCACAGAACCACCCTGACAGATCAAAAAGCAGACACAGCAATTAATAATGCTACCACGGCAACAGCTACAGCCGAAAAAGCTCTCGTTACATGTACAGGGGTAGTTCACACCTAGAACAACTGGAAAACTATACCAGAGCTGTGAATGTTCATATTGTTGGACTACTGGAGAATGCAGATGGGGACGATTTGAAGGGATTCCTGGCTGGTTGGATTCCAGAGGCACTTTCTCTTGAAGAGGCCATTGCCATAAAACCGGGCTACTGTATTACTCCATGGTGGTCACAGCAAGAGGATTCAGCTCCATGCACCATTGTTTTGGTAACGGGGGTATTGAGGAGAGAGATGAGATGCTTATGGTTACAAAACATCGTAAAGGAACCTGTCTGGGAGTAGACACAGTGAAGATTTTTCCATATCTGAGCTTCCGCAACAGAGTACGGAAAAAGGGTTTTGACTGGGTCCGGGCAGCCTTGAGAAAGCTGGGGGTTAACCACTGCCTCCTACTGCCTGCTCGCCTGAAAGTACACTACAGTGGCAAGACATACTTATTTTCAAACCCTACTGATGCGGGCCAGTTGGTTGGAAAGATTAGACAGGAATTTTCTGCCCGAGTGGACGAGGCTCAGTCAGAAGAAGAATTGGACACCTGAGTATGAATTGCCACTCAGGTTTTCCTGATGAACAAGAACTGGTTCAGGTTCTATTCTATGTTCCCATTACTGTTGCTTTGTTATTAATGTACATTGATACAAGAACCTGAGCACTCAGTTTTGAAAACGGAGGGCAGATAATTGAGGGGAGCAATCTGGGGGGTGGGGTGGGGTTAGCAATGGGCCTGAAAGTCTTTCTGTTATTCAAAATGGTAACTTGGCTCAGCTGCATGGTCAGGATGGTGCTACTAAAGCCTGATGATTCCCGGTGTGAAGTTCTCCCCCAACTGCCTGCTTACTAATAGCAGTGATTACGCATAGTTGGTGCATAGATATTTAGTGTTAAAAATAAGGAGCCACAAATTGAAAATTGTTCTATTAAAGGCTGTGGGGTCTAGTTTGACATGTTAAAGTGTACGAGCATATTTACTCTAAATGTTTAGGGTCCTTGGGTTGCTATTTCTGGCAAATGTTTCCTAATTATAGATATATTCATTTTTTTTCTAGTTCCATGCAGCAATCTGTGGGTGTTATTTCATGGATTATGGTCATTACACCAGTACTAATGTGGTGGGAACCTTAATTGGAAGACTTTTTCATATATTAATGATCTTTGCCTTGTGCGGTCATTTGGCATCTTGGACATTACTGAACTATAAAAAATTCCATTACAATAAATGTCTCCAATGGTGCGAAAAAGCGGAAAGGGTACTATCGGATTCCCTTTGTTGTAATGTTCAAGTTCTGCGAACTCTGATATCCAATGAATGTATTTCACCTCTACATGTATTGTGATGGCTGGCCTATTACCAAAAATGCGATAAAGAAAGTTAATAAAAAAAGATACAACTACTGTAAGTTCCTTTCCCAAATATACTCCTGACACTAAAACCAACCTGCCCTGAGGATCAGAATAAGTGTTAGTAATTTGGAAGGAGGTAGCTGTAGGGCTTAAAATTGCCATGACACTGTATTTGCCTCCCTTATAAGTAGATGCAGCTACTTTTGAATAACCAAAATGCTGCAGCTTGTCGTGCTCCATCATTGACAGATGGATTTCTTGTAGGAGTACAAATGCAGGGCATAACTTTTTAATCACTGTTGAAACCTTGCATCTCTCAATAGGATTATTAAGGCCATTTACATTTTGAGAAAATATTTTCATATTAGACATATTGCCCCGGTCAGTTCCAGTTTCACAATAGGTGTATCTATTGTATTATAATTAATGCCCCGTGTACTATGCAGTATACCCAGCTTAATCCAGCAGATACAAACAATCAACAACAAGGACATAGAAGGAACACCCTAAGCAGAACAATTAGCAACTATTTTACAATTCTTCCATGGGTTGGGGAAAGAGATGCCGGGGGAACTAAGCAAGAGGCCCCCTATGGGCTAAGTGTCATGATAGATGGGAGCCGCACAGTTCTGCAGGGAGAATATTTGCCTGCCTTCGTTGGTAAGTTTCCCCTAGGGGGGCATGCCCATTTGGATAGGATCAGGAAGGACCTTTGGCGAGCAGGAGCCAGGGGAAAATCAGCTCCGTATTTGTAGTACCCCGACAGGCAACAAGTAAAATATGAGGTGAAACAGTCTCTGGCTTCCCATCTCCTTCAGTGTGCAGCTATAATGATGCAGCTGAGGGGGAAGAAGGGGGAGATGGAGTAAAATACTCCAAGTTTTTGAAGGGTGGGGTATAGTAGCTAAGGAATGCAGTAGAGTTTCACTATAAAGAGGAAAGCACCTTCATTGGGAGGTTGATCCCCTCTGTGAAACAGCCCCCACACTGCTTTTCTCTTCTCAGCTCTGTCCCTTCCCCATAAAGCTAAATGAAGGAACTGGGATGTGAAATGTAATGAGGCCTCTCCGTACTGCATAAGAATTCTTCCCTTGTGTGCTAAAGACTGTAAGTAACTCAGATAGGTGGTAAGTGTTACACCATATGGCCCTATGTCATTAATGTGCCAGGTTCCAGTCCTCGTTGAAAGGGGGCCAAACAGAGCACAAGGTCCACAGATCATGAAAAGGGAGAAAACTGAGTCAGCAACTGTCCCTCAGGAGAGAACTGAGAAGACCTGTGCTCAGGTCATCTGGTAAATTGAGAGTCCAGCAGTGGAAATGGCCTATCCCTCTCGGATGGCACACTAGGGCCAGCAAGCACTGTTGTGGTAGCTGATGGAGGGGCCATTAGGGGATGCCACAGAAGGCCACTCACAACAGTGAGCGCTGTATTACACTCACATCTTTGTACATCTGGATGTAAGAGGGAGTAACGGAGGCAAAGCTGAGGCGAGTCTACACCCCTGCTTGGCAAGAGATGCCACTGTTGAAAAGATTTGCCATGCATAAGCCAGATGAATATAGTAAATCTGGCAAAATGTAATGATAAGTAACTGGGCCACAACTAATTCGCTAGAGAAAGGGTACTGATTCTAGTATCCCAGGTACAGTACAGGGTGTCTCGGGGACTCCTCCGGTGGTCAGTCCAAGTATCTCTGGATGGCTTTAAACCTGTAGCTGTTATTGAATCAGACAGATGGTGTGGCCCATAGCAGGTGGTTGTGCCCACCCACCTCTAAGCTACCTCTCGTACATTTGGTTGCCTTCCTGACTTCTCCCCAACACCACATACCTAGAATCATAGGGCTCAATATCCACGTTGGGTCAAAAGAGATGAGTCCCAGCTGTAGCCATAAGTCTAGAAGTCTTTATCTGAAGTATATCTAGGGATTTCTCTAACATGAGCGCGTGAAACCTTCCACTGATATCAGTCAGGGGATGGTCTGCAGAAGTTTATCAGACCTTACGAAAGGTACGGAGAAGATCCTGGATGTCTTTTAGTGTGACTGCGGACTGAGCTTTTTGGTCTGTCATGGACTGTGAGTCCTGCTGCTGCTGGATCTGGGATTTATCCATTTTGGTCCGAAGTTGCTGGGGTAACGGAAGGTTCATCCCTTTCTTGCAGAAGTCTGCTGTCACTGTGTTGGGTCTTCATATAACACCATGCCCTCTGGATAAAAGACTCTTAATTTGGTAGAGAAGGGAGTTTGAAAGTGCAGGTGCTTCTCTCATAAAACAGCTGGTAGAGGGCCAAATGTCCTGCGCTGTTCCATCATGTATTGTGAATAATTGTGGTCCACATAAATTCTAGTGTCTTCAGAAATATTTATTTTCTTTCCTCACAGGCTTGTGAGGATTGTCTGGTGGCATAGCTCATGAATTGCAGCACAATGGACCTGGGCCCTTGTTGGTTATGAGTCAGAGCTGGTCCTAATGCCCTGTGGGCCCATTCATTGTTGAATGGAAAGTCCTGGGGAAGATCCAGCCTGAGTCTGAAAAAAATCTTCAAAAAATGTAATTAAATCAGTCCCCTCTGCTTTCTCTCTAAAACCATAAAAGTGCATATTTTTCCTTCTAGAGTGGCCTTCTAAATCATCACATTGTTCTTGTAAATCATTGAGTTTGGTAAAGGCTTCACTAGCAGCCGTTCTGTGCAGTCTGTATCAGGATCCAAGATGGCCTGTTCGTGCTCTTTGGTTATTTGTTGGAGTTTTGCAATGCTCCATTGAATCTTGTCAAAATTCGAATTTGTATCACTCGAGCAAAGCTCGAGAGGCTTAGTACATTATCACACACCAAGGGTGTGTAAAAAAAAAAACTCATCACACACACCTGCACATGTTTTATTTTTTATAACTGGTGCAGGGTGTTTGGCTTTAAAACGGCTTTTTTCCCCCAGCTTGTAGTGAGTGAGCGAGACATTGGAACACGAGCCTGCAAAAGCTGTAATGACTCAGTGTGACATTAGACTGGGTTATTATGGCTTTTGAAAACTAAATGAAGCGAGCTGATATAGGGAGGTCACCAGTTATTATGTCCAGTTTCCTTTTTTTGTTGTCGGCCAGCTTGGTGGTCGGGAAGAAGCCATACTTGTTATAGAGGAGGCCTCGTTAGCTGACTTGGCTGAGTCCAGACCACAGTTATCCACCAGTTTTTCAACTTTTGGCATGGCTGTCCTTTTCCCCATTCAGCAAAGCCCATGAAGAAGTTCTGCAAGCCCTCTAGACACTGTGGTCGGTGCAGATGAAGGCAGCCAGGCCAAATCCAAGAATTGTGAAAAGTGAAAAAGTCCATAACATTTTTTTTAAATGTAAGCCCCCCTACAAATGGGGGTTCCCGAAAAGTCTTCATTGAGCTTGCCTAAATGCACACTGCCAGGCTGGTGTTCTGTGTTTTAGCAGATTAAATGTATTGCCAGAGAGTGCTTGTATAGCCTCTGTGTACTGTCTCTTTAATAGCTGCCTGAATTGCAGTCTTCATTAATCTAAAAGGGAGCTCTGTTAGAAGATGTGCTTGTTTGCTGATCATTTGTTAGAGCAGTAATAATATTGCAGTTTGTTCTAACCTGCCTTCTTTGCAGCAAGGACTGTTCTAACTCCACGAACTTGGCCCGGGACTGCCAGAATGGGCAAATCAGTACTGTTGGGACTCTAAAATGGAGCCTGCCTACAGGGTCTTGGTGGGGTCAAAACTGTAGGAATTGTAGTTTTTGCATTTTGGCACCTAAAATAATTTGGAAGGGGAGCCCTTGTTGTGACTGACAGACAGATCAGCCAACCGGACCTTTTGGATTTTGGGGAAATTCCCAAGCTGTTTGCAGCTAGTTTCAGTTCTGAGTTGGGAAGTGAATAGATAACAGCTTGACTGATTCAAGCAGTAGCCCCGGCATAGATTTGCATGGGAGAACTGTGGAAAGGCCTGAGTTTTGGCCTGCATGCCTGCCTGCTGTCCCTGAGAGGGAACTTGTGCCTTTTTCGGACTGAATCCAAACTTGGAGAATGAAGTAAGCCATGGAATTATGACCAGGCTCCTACCTGAAGAAGACCGAAGATTTGCTGAATGCAATCAGCCTGTCTGGTCTGCCAGCCACCTCTGAACTCCCGGATTGTGCAGAGACTCTGTAATTGCAACCGGAGAGCCTTTTGCCTGGTACAATAGAATTTCCTTACATGTGAATGTGTTGTGTACTTATAGTGGGTCGTCATTTGGTTCCCCACTGTGGTTTGAATTGTGTTCTGCTTGCTGGAAGCTGCATTAGGATTTCCTTATGTGTAAATGTGCTGTGTGCTGCTAGTGGGTCGTGATTTGGTTCCCCACTGTGGTTTGAACTGTATCCTGCTTGTGGAAGCTGCAAACAGCCCCATGGACTGAATCCAAAATCATCTCCATTGGGCCTGGGCCTTGCCACACTGGCCCAGCCCGACTACCCACTGTACAGAGAAAGCCATCAATGAGGAACCTGCCTGGGGATCGGCCCCCTGGTCAACACTTGAACAGGAACGATGCCTCGGTAACTCATGCGGGCCCTGCTTCTCCAAGCACTCCAGCTCAACAACCTGCAGTCTCGATTTCATCCTGCCTGTGTCCAATACTGGGTATCGTGATTAAACATCAGGGTAGCTCCCTGCAACAACAGCTAAATCTAAAGTGTTGTCATCTGATTGCCTGGTTGCTTTTTCTTTCACGAACTGAGCTCTCCGGCTCCGGATTACAAATACTGTGTTGTGCTTGTTGCTTTCTTCCATCACAGGGCCCCAACCAGCTGCAACGTTCCTAGCCCATTGTCTCCCTACCTGGGTACCCAGAGATGTGACTGTGTGGGGACTTAAAGTGCATGTATAACTCTTTGATTAATATAGCCTTTAAGCCAATCAACCTGATTACACCCCTTCCTTGTTCAAGTCCCCTGAATAAATCAGATCTAACTTTTTTTTTCTACATTTAACCTGACTGTGGTTCCAGTTTGTGCCAAGAGTATGGTACTGTTGCTATTTACTGTGCATAACCTTGTTTTACAGGGCGTTCCCCAGGGTCAAGCCAGAGGAATCAGCCCTGGTGGTAAGTGCAAACAGTGTGGGTACTGGTATGGTGTACAAGGGGTACTGTGAAAGTGATTATCGTATATCGCTGAGGCCACTAGAAGGGGAAAGAGGAGGGTTACAGTGTCCCCGCTGGCTGTGCCCAGGTTAGTTTGACCACTACCAACCCTGACCTCCGGGTGGAGGCACTCGTTTCAGAACTCAGGCCCCTTAACCTGCTGTTAGCCGCGCAGGCAGGGGTAGTAGCCCTTGGGATAGCGCCACCAAGGGGTTACATAAATAAATCAAATGTTTTAATTGCAGATCAATAGTGGTATGGACAAACAACTGCACACCATGGCGCTCTGAGTCGTAACTCTTCATCAGGCTGTCAAGTTAAGCTTGGTATTAAATGGCACTGTTCCATTTTAAGCCATTTTGGTTGGGAGGGTATTGGGATCTTGGGGCTCAGGTGTCCATAACGGACGCTAACATCACTGGATGTCCATGGCTAATGTTTTTTTTTTAACTTGCTGTTTATCCCCTGGTGCTTTTTCTGGCGTCCCCCTTCCTACTGACTCCCCCAGCCCCGTCACCTGGCTCCCCCGGGACTTACCTCCACTGTGTTCCTCTGCCACAGGACCCATGGTTGTGTCTGGCTACCGGTACAGTGCCTGTGAAGGGTCAGTCTGCCATTCTGCCACTCGGAGGGTTTTTTCCTTCAATTTTCTCCCCAGGTCCATGGACGTGCATGGAGATAACTCCAGTGCCCTGTACGTGGGATTCTCCCTGCACTGCGGCATGCAAGTGCTACCACCCAGCCACTGCTGGGCAGCAGACATGCAGCACGCTGCAGCATCCCCCCTCCCTGAGGAAGGAGAACTGTCCTGGGAAGTTCCATCCTTCTTCTGCCCACTGGCCCCTGAGCAACCCAAGTATTTTCCAACCCCGGGTCACCGGCATAGTGTGAAGTGTGGTGTCCAGCACCTCAACCCCTCAGCACCCCACCGGGTGGTTTTAATTATTTTTTTTTATTTTTATTTTTTATTAACATGGGCATTGACGTGTTCAAAGCACATAATTCAGTGGGGCATGGGTACACGGTGTCCCCAGATCAAGATAATTTAAACTTAACAAAAGCATTTACATTTTTGAGAAATAGAGGCAGGTGAGGTTATGATGACCGAACTCCTTAGAATAGGTGAGACTAAATTTGTACGTCTAGATAATATTCCCAGTAAGTTCTAAAAATATGCCACGCCAGCCATCACAGACCTGAAAACCCATTCAGTTCAACACGTCCCCAAAAACAGTAGAGTACCCGGAAGTTTGGAAAAATGCCCGAGTTATTCCTGTTTATAAATCAGGTTCAAAAAATGAGATACAAAACTACAGATCAATTTCACTACTTCTGGAAATATCGGTGTAACCCCCTAGGTGGCGCTGTTCTAAAGGCTACTACCCCTGCCTGCATGACTAGGTACAGGTTGAGGGACCTGAGTTCAGTGAACGGGTACCTCCACTCGAAGAAATGGTCCTGGGGTAGCATAACTGCTGTTGGTATAGCCTTCTGGGATGCTATAACCCCACCACCAACCCCTCTAGTGGCCTAAACAGTATAGCAGCAAATAAACAATCACATGTACCATATGATAACACTTTTAAACCCACACTCTGTACACTTACCACGAGGGCTGGACAACCTGCAAAGGCCCTGGAGACCCCCGGTAAAATAAGATCCGTTATACAACAGTTCAATGGTAGTACAATACCCTCACCACGAAGGCACACGTTAGCCAGGTTAATGCTAAAGCACAACTTCTGATTTATTCAGGGGCTTTGACAGGGGTGGGGCAGTAATTTAGCAAGTGATTATTAATGCTGATTGATTTAAGTTGAGCACGCATGCACCAAGAGTCCCTCTATCACAGTCGCACACTCTGGGTACCCAGTTGTTAATGTAGGCTAGCCTGACGCATTGCCCGGGGTAGGCCAGTGTTGCAGGTGTTGTTGGGGCCCTTAGGAAAGAAAACAAATACGTGCACATCAACCCAGAATTTGTAATCCGGAGCCGAGTGGCTAAGTTCATGATAATAAACCCAAACAAGTAAATCAGATGACACACAATGATTGCAGCTTTGTTGCAGGGAGCTACCCTGTTTGGTACTCACGCTACCCAGACCAGGAGGCAGGACTGATGAGAGGAAGACCTCTGGATGGTGTTCTGGTTTGCCAGGGGAAGCAGGGCCCACATGACTCACTGAGGTGGTCGCTACCTGTTTGATGGTGTTAAGCAGGGAGCGGAATCCCCAAGCGGGTCTTTCGTCGGAAATGTCTCTGTGATGGGAGCGACAGTCTAGGCTGAGATGGCAGGGCCCAGACCAAAGCAGGCAGTTCGGATTTAGTCCGTGCAAGTGCTGGAGCAGCTTCCAGCTAGCATAACACACTTGAAGGTGGGGAACCAAATCACGACCCACACAGCACATTCAGCACACTTATCAGCAACACAGCTCTTAGTCACAGTTTGGGTAAGGTCCGGTCGTAATTTAGCAGAAATTCTGTGCAAACCTCTCAATCCATGACTCACTGCAGTACCTGGCAGGCCAATCACTTCTGGAGCAAGTCTTCGGTCCCAAATTCAGGCAGTGATCACTCTCTTTCTCTTCAGGCTTCAGATCTTAGACAAAGGAATTAGATTTAAGTCCAACTTTCACATTCACAGGATTTCTCACTGGAAGATGTGACCAGGGGAGTAATTATAGGGGGGGGACAGGGGGCACAAGTCCCCACCCAACAATTCAGCTCATCATTGTTGTCCCCCCCACCAACTTCAGCCCCTTACTTTTGTTGCTGGTGTGCTGGAAGGCTTGGGGATCAGGTGGGACTTTCAGAGCAGAAGAAGAGCACAGGCACCATCTGCACTGCATGGCAGGAGCAGCGTTTGTGTTGGGAAGAGTAGAGAGAGAGCCACGAGAAAGTGCAGCGTGGCCATCTTAGAACAGGGAGAGAGGGAATCCTCGCTGCATAAAGTAGGCTGGCTGGAATTAGAATGGAGCAGAAATGATGCAACAGGGAGGGAAAAATGACAGACTGCACCCGGAAGCAGTGTAAGTGCAAATAACGAGCGGGAGACTGCTGGCTTCAGGAGAGAACTGTGGTGCTTCATTTCCCTCTGTGCCACCTTTCTTACTTAAAAAGAATGCTGTTGCCGATGAATGGCCTGTGGGATGGAGGAGCTTGAGCTGGTTGTAGGAGTCAAGGAATCTGAAGATGAAGGTGGGTGCCTGTGACTGTGGAGGATTTATTCTTTCTTTCTCTCCCAGGCCAGAATCCCCACCCTGTGCTGCTGTGCCAGTTGGAAGTTGTGGCCAGTACTGCTGGAGCTGAACTATGAGTCTGAGGGGGAAGTAGGAGGTTACTGGTGGTGGTGGTGGTGGTGGTTGAATGGATGCTTTGCTTGGTGAGTGGGGGCACATCTATCGCCGCAGGTGCTGTGCAGAGGTGGTGGTGGGATGGATTTCTACCAGTCAGTTTGCACAGGCATTCTGTCAGCTGGCAGAGGCCACACACTATTGGCCATTAAACTGATTTGGCATGAGTCAGGGAGCGGGAAAGAAGCCTGCTGCAATCTGCAACCTCTTTCTGCTAGTATTCATTCCCTGCTACTATAGTGTCTGGCTCTACCAGTGACCAGCACAGCCAGTTCTAACCTCCAAAAGATTCTCAGCTTGAGCTAACTTACTGTAGCTCTAGTCTACAACAAGGGCAGGGTAGGTGGTGTTTATGTAACCCCCCTGCAAATGGCGGTTCCCAAAACACTTCCAGGAGCTTGCTTGAATGCTCCAAGCCTGGATGGTGTTCGGAGTCTAAGCTGTTTATCTGTGAGTGCTTTTAGAGCCTCTGGCACTGTCTCTTTAAGAGCTGTCTGTCTGCAAACATAATTTATTTGGGTGGGGGCTGTGTGTTTCCTTGCTTGAGTCCCACTCGAGCTGCTGTCAAATCGCTCCATTTCTGCCATCACTAAGTGGGCAGAGTGAGCACTTTTCAAAGATGTAACTGTTTGCCAGAAATCATTTAAAGTAATAATGAAAATACAGTTTGTCTAACCTGCTTTTCTTTGCAGTCAGAACTGTGTTTGCCTAGTTCCCCATTTTGGTTTTGAACTGCTGAACTGGACCAATCAGTGTGGGGGGACCTTTGAAATGGAGCCTGCTGCTGACAAATCAGAACTTGGACTCTCATTGTGGAGCCAGCCACCTATGTACTGTATGGCCAATGCTTCTGGGAATTATAGTTTGGACTTCAACGCCTTTTTTCCACCAACAGGGGGGAGTTTACTGTGAGTGACAGCCAAACCAGCCAACTGAACTGGGAGGAACTCAAAGAAAATGCCTGGCTCTGTCTACTGGAAAGATCAGATCAGTTTGGGCAGTGAAGAGACAAGGAGCTGTGAGCTTCTGCGCTGTATAGTTCCACAAAGTGAGCGCGTGTAAGGCCCTAAGTTTCAGTCTGCAGCTGTATTAGACAGTGGCTCCCAAGTGACAATTATGTTCCAAGACTGGTATCAGAAGCATTTGTCTGATGTATCCTTACAACCGTTGGAGGGGCTGCATGTCTGGGGGTTAAGTGAGAAGGCCTACCCCTACCCGGGATATATCCAAATTTGGCTGTCTTTTCCCACCTCCGTGGCTGGGGTGGCAGAGCAAGTAGAGACCCTGGTCTTAGTGTGTCCCCCTACTGGACTATATGATGGGGTTCCTTTACTAATTGGGACTAATGCACATATGTATGGACAGCTGGCACAGTTGTGTTATGAAAAACAGGGGTTAAGGACTAGTAGAGCTTTAAGAATTCCAGCCTTGATCAAGAAGGCCTATGAAGCACAGAGAGATGCTGACAAAGTGGAACCAGAGGAACCGGTTGGAGTTGTCTGGAAAAAGGATCCTGAGTCTCTGATCCTGGCACAAAATGCCCAGTATAACTTACAGGGAGAGGTCCTTATCAGAAAGGATGTCAAGAATAAAATATTAATGTTGGATGCACCAGGCGATGGAAAATTGCCAGAGGGACTGCTGGTCAAGCCTAGTATTTTGCCTACTAGAGCCCATGCTTATGCCAGAAGGGTAATGGTTCAAGTTCATAATGTGTCTGACAGAGAGAATCAAGTAAATAAAGGTTGCATGCTGGCTAATGTGCATTGTGCAGACACTGCAGTGCTACCCAGTAGCAAGAGTTCAGGGAAGAATGACATAGTAACGCCTGACTTGTTTGATTTCGGTGACTCCCTGTTGCCAGCTGAATGGAAAGTGAGGATCAGTGAGAAGCTTGCCCAGAGAGACCAAGTGTTTTCTTTAAAGGAATGGGACGTAGGATGTGTGCAAGGAGCTGAGCACCATATCTGTCTGCATGATGAAAGGCCATTTCATGAGAGGTCTCGTCGCCTGGCACCTGCTGATATAGATGATGTGAGACGGCATCTGCAAGAGATGCTAGCTGCTGGTGTAATACAAGAATCCAGAAGCCCCTATGCTTCCCCCATTGTAGTAGTGAGAAAAAAGAATGGGACTGTAAGGATGTGCGTGGATTATCACACTTTATACCGGCAGACTATCCCTGATCAGTACACAATACCCCACATTCAGGATGCTTTGGACTGCCTAACCGGGAGCAAGTGGTTCTCTGTGCTGGATCTCCGCAGTGGGTACTACCAGATCCCGATGGCCCTAGAGGACCATGAGAAGACAGCCTTTATCTGTCCGCTTGGCTTCTATGAATTCATGAGGATGCCTCAAGGGATTTCAGGCACCCCAGCCACTTTTCAACGATTGATGGAGCGTGCAGTGGGGGACATGAACTTACTAGAGTGCCTGGTATATCTAGATGATGTTATTGTGTTTGGCAGCTCACTGGAGGAACATAAGAGCAGATTATTCAAGGTGTTGGACTGACTGGAAGACTTTGGCCTTAAACTGTCCATTGATAAGTGTCAATTCTTTCAAACATCAGTAAAGTATGTGGGACACATAGTATCCACCGACCCAAGTAGAGTCGAGGCCTTGACCACCTGGCCACAGACCAAAAATCTAAAAGAACTGCAAAGATTCCTGGGATTCTGTGGTTATTATCGGCATTTCATCAAGGACTATTCAACAATGATCCGCCCTTTACTTAACCTTACTCAAGGGTATCCCCCAACCCACAAAAAATACAAAAAGTCAGAGTCCCTCGAGACTGAAAGAGTGTATTTTCGTCCAAGTGAAGTATTTGGGGCCCGCTGGACTCCTGATTGTGAGACTGCTTTTCATGAGATCATATATCAACTTACCCACGCTCCAGTGTTGGCCTATGCTGATCCAACAAAACCTTATGTACTGCACACTGATGCTAGCTTGCAAGGATTGGGGGCTGTGTTGTACCAAGAGCATGAGAATGGCCTGAGACCAGTGGTCTTTGCCAGTAGAAGCCTGACCCCATCCGAAAAGAACTATCCTGTACATAAGTTAGAGTTCCTAGCTTTGAAGTAGGCTATTGTTGACCAATTCCACGAGTACTTGTATGGGGCTAAGATACTAGTAAAAACTGACAGTAATCCTTTGACCTATGTGCAGACTTCAGCTAAGTTGGATGCCACTGACCACAGGTGGCTTTCTGCATTATCTACATATGACTATGCTGCTGAATACAGAGCAGGCCTGAACCACATAGATGCTGATGCTCTCTCTCGGAGGCCTTTTCCCCAGAATGACTGAGTCAGACTGTCGGAACCTGTTATTCGAGCACTCTTGCCAGAAGTTTGACAGGGAGGAATAAATGTCCACGGATGCAGTGGACTGTATGGTGGATTGTTTGGGACCCTCTGAGAATTGCATACCTGCTGCTTATTGCCACTTTTCTGCAATAGACATTGGTGCACTGCTTCAGCTGTACAATGACAGCATTCGGTGGTCTCAATCTCGCGATCCCATGATCAAATCAACTTTAGAAGCCCTCTATGCAGGGAAAGATGTGTCCAAATTACATTCCACTGATTTGAGAACTGCATTGTTATACAAAGAAGGTCCTAAGTTGAAACTGATCAATAGACTGTTATGCAGAGAAACAGTAGACAGAGGGGGACAAGTAGACAAACAACTAGTGCTGCCCACTGCCTTTCGAGACTCAGTACTGAGGTCCTTACACAACCACATGGGGCACCTTGGTATAGACAGGACACTTGACTTGGTGAGATCCAGATTCTGTTAGCCTAAGATGGGGGCTGATGTGGAGCAACACATTTGAGCTCTTAGTCGCTGCTTACAGAGGAAAGCTTTGCCCCAGAGGGCTCAGTGCACCCATGGAGCTGGTCTGTATTGATTTTCTGAGTTTGGAGTCAGATCAAAGAAATATTTGTAATGTGCTGGTGGTCATTGACCATTTTACGAGATATGCCCAAGCTTTCCCCACCAAGGACCAGAAGGCATCCACTGTGGCAAAAGTACTTGTAGAAAACTTTTTTGTTCACTATGGGGCTCCACAAAGAATCCATTCTGATCAAGGGAGAGACTTTGAGAGTCGTCTGATCAAAGAGATGCTATCTCTGTGTGGAGTGCGAAAGTCCAGATCCACCACTTACCACCCCCAAGGGGACCTACAGCCTGAACGTTTCAACTGCACTTTGCTAGATATGCTAGGCACCCTACACCCAAAAGACGCGCCTAGATGGAGCCAACAAATTAGCACCCTGGTACATGCCCACAACTGCACCAAAAGTGATGCCACTGGGTTATTCCCCTACTGCCTGATGTTTGGAAGAGAAGCTCGATTGCCGGTAGATGTGTGTTTTGGGGTCTCTCCTGATGGGGTTCGAGCTGACAACTATTTACAGTAGGTGCAAAAGTTAAAGGCCCAGCTAAATCATGCGTACCAACTGACTCAAACCATGGTTGCCAAAAGAAATCTGGCCAACAAAGAAAGGTGTGATAAAAAGGTGACAGCACAGGAACTCCAGGAGGGAGATCGGGTATTGCTAAGAAATCTGGGACTGCATGGCACACATAAGATTGCTGACCAGTGGCACCATCTCCCTCACATTGTAGTGGGCAAACTAGATGATCTGCCTATGTATAACATGAGGCCTGAGAATAATTCAAAAGATGTTAAAACAATGCATAGAAATCATTTACTGCCCATTGGACAAATCTTGACTGAGTCTGAGCCCCCCGAAAATGCCCCCTCTGGACCAGTGACTAGTTCAAGTCCAAGTTTTCAAGTTCAAGTTTATTGCAGGAAAACTCCATTGAGCAAGCTCATTCACAAGGAGGTCCTGTAACCATAGAGACTAGAGCTGCTGCTAAGGAAAAATCAAAAAAGTCTGCACCTACAGAAGCTGAGTTAAAGCGTTCCCCTCCACAAGTCCCAGTTGAGCATGACTGTCAGTCCATATCACAGGAAAGCGAGCGTGACTTTGAATACTACCCTTCTTACGAACTGAGTCAGTTGTTTCAGAGCAATCTCCTAGTCAATACTGGAGATGAAGCTGGGCCTTCTGGACTGTCTAAGGCCCCCAGCTTTGTCCCTGGAGCCAATGCTCCCAGAAAGTGAAGTGCAAAGCATCAAGTCAGATGATATGGAATCATTGTGTGTGGTTGAATTGTTTGAGCTTTCAGGGGAGGAAAATGATGGACTGGAACAGACTGGTGACATACCAGAACAAGAGTGCCCTGATAATTCACTGTCGGTGTCAGAAAGCTCTCCATGTGAGCCAAGTGTTGTGGACTCAGAGATTGTAACTCCTGGAGCTGAAAGTGCCCCAAGTTCTAGCCTTTCTACCCCCAATGGAGACTCCCCTGACAAGTGAGGACAATACAGAAACTGAGGCTCAGAGTGCAGAGACTGTAACAGTTCCCTCTAGAAAGACTGGCTGAGCTGTAAAGCCTGTGGTGCACCTCAGTTATGATTCCCCTGGGAGGCCTGTGGACTTGCCTCTCAATGTTGTCCATAAAGAAGTGTATGTGTCCCCGAGCTCATTGCCCAAACTGAACATCAGTGCTAACTCCAAGTTACTTGTGTTGTCTTCTAGGTATGGTGCCCCTGCCCCGTCCAGCCCCAAGGTAGCTGATAGGGAAGGGCCCCCTCTCTTCAGGTTTCATGTACAAGAGATAACCTGAGTTATGGTACAATGTGTGTGTAATACTGTGTAAAGAGTGACGTACTGCAAAGTTTCAGAAATGTGTTTTTGGTAAAGTGATATATTGACTGATGATTACATGTATGAGCCTAATGTGATCCTGATGCAAATGTATATGGTTGCAATTGAAACTTATGGGGGTACTTGCTTGATGTGGATGCCAAGCTTTTTCCTGGCCGGGAAGGGGGTTCCCAGAGTCCAGTCGGAGGAGCCAGTCCTGGGGGTAAGTGTACATTGTGAAGATATTCCTGATGCATTGTGTGGGCCACTAGTGGGAAGAAAGGGGGGTTACAGTGTCCCAGAGGGCTGTGACCAAGTTAGTTTAACTACTGCAAACCCAGACCTCTGGGTGGAGGCACTCACCATTGGACCTAGGCCCCTCACCCTGTTAGTAGTTAAGCAGGCAGGGGTAGTAGCCCTTGGGATAGCGCCACCTAGGGGTTACATTTATGTTTATTGGTGGTCTGCTGTTTTGGTCCTGAGACTGTCTGATTTAAAATGCTGCCTAGTGTCTCTCCTTTGTGTCATCTTGCTATATCTGCTTCGGTAGGGGCTTCTGGCTGGGTGGGGTGGGTGTTACGGTTAACCTAACATGCAACTCCAGTCTCGGTATTTTTTCTTTCAGCAAGTGTTTTCTGTGTTACCAAAGTTAAAGCAATTCAAATAAAAAAGGTCAAACTTCGTAGGTGGGTGGATGAACGGTGTGTAACATGGATAGGTGGAGAGCTTGAAAAACAGGGGATATGCCATTTTTTGTTGTTTTACAAAAAAGGAAACTACCAAGCGTGGCTGTTCTTCCTTCCTTAATATGTTTAAAGCAGCAGTAACTGCTACTTTAAACAAAATAAGGACTCGGAGCAGCCAGACACACCATGTAATTTTTGTGTTCACTTGCGCTTGTGCAGGGAACGTCTTGGGACAATACGGGAAATGAGAGGTGTGTCTCTGCCAAGCTAATTACAGCCGAAACTGCAATGGGTTTGGCAGTGCACACCAATGACCAGGCACTCTGGCCATAACAGCAGTTCAGCAATTCTGACTTGGCGGCTGGACTTCCATGAATTGAACTGCTCCAATGGGAGCACTTCATTCCTTTCTGTAGCCCAAACTCTGGCCATGCACATTAGAGTGCATACTAATGCATAGCGGTTTATAGCCATCTGCTCCTCTGACTGACCACCAAAACTTAAATATTATTGTGATTTTCTCTTCCAGTGCTCCTTGTTTGCCCATCCCCACCCTAAACATTAGCCATGAATGACTTTCTGTTAAAGCCAACATCAGAGTGCCCAATTCCCATGTCAGCAATTAAAAAAACTCAGCGCCACCACTGAGGGACACTGGGAAGCCCACTCCCTTTGTTCCTATATCTGTACCCTCCCAAAACTCCGGGATACTGGTGAGCTCATTCCCAGTGTCACCATATCTATACCCCCTCCCTTTAGAAATGGCCTGACTGGGTGTGCCAAGCAGTCCTTATCTTCTTTCAGAGTCTGTGCTATGTTTACCCTGCAAAATAGAAAATGGTCCCTCGACTTTTTATTTGTTTTTTTTTTATACCTGAAAAAAAGAAAATGGTTGCTTGTTGTCTCCCCCGTCCCCCTTCCCTATCCTGGCCCTCCTGCTGTGCACCCACCTCCCCGCACCCCACCTTGTCCAATACTTACATCCAGAGGTCAGCAGGTGTCATCTTCTGTGGACCGGGACATGTCTGCAGTCTTCAAAGCTGAACTGCGAACTGAAGAATGAAGGTAAGCGCTATAAAATGGTTGCCAGTGGGGGTTTCAACTTATGTTGATATCTCAGCCATTTTTGGAACTTTTTGTCCCACATTTTCAACATAGCCTTTTTGGGGCCCCACCTCATGAATACTGGCACTGTCATTTTGTTACTCAGTCCCAAAAGGTGATTTCTCGACCCCTGTGTGGAATCATCTTTCAGGAATGACTAACGAAATGACAGTGCCAGTTTCATGAGGGGAGGTCCTAAAAAGCCCATGTTGAAAATTTGGTGAAAAAAATCCCCAAAATTACTGCATTATGAGTGTGCATTTTGCAGTTTCTACGCATGCTCATACCTTCACCAATTTTTAATATTTTCACTCCAGATTTTCCACATTACCAATTTTTCACACCTCCTCATGAACAGTATAGCTTTTATTTTTCACATGCTGCCCGAAACGTGTTTTCACACCTGTGGTGCAGAATGGTGTGGTTGCTGCATGAAATCAACTTTCGGGCTCACTTAACAAAATTACAGTGTCACTGTTCATGAGGTGGCATCCCAAAAAGGCCATGTTGAAAATTTGGTACAAAAATACCCCAAAACGTCCGAGTTACATGCGGTCATTGAAATTTCACTACGCATGCACGTAATTTTGGCAAATTTTTATATTTTCATTCCAAATATTCAACATTGCCAGTTTTTCACACCACCTCATGAACAGTATAGATGTCATTTTTCACATCCTGCCCGAAATGTGTTTTTTGCACCTGTAGTGCCGAATGGCGTAGTCGCTGCACAAAATCACCTTTTGGGATTGAGTAACGAAATAATAATGCCACTGTTCATGAGGTGGGGTCCCAAAAAGTCCATGTTGAAAATTTGGAGAGAAAATACGAGCAAACACCCGGGGCATTAGGGTTTACAACTGCAACGCCCCCTCCCCCACCCTGTAGCGACTGCAGGCATCAGGGGTGTGCCTTGGGGTCGTCGGCCATAATGATCATGCCATTCCACCTCCACCCCCACCCTGCAGTCAGTGACAGGCATTGGGGTGTGCCTTGATGTCTTCAGCCCCAACGTTCTTCACCCCATTCTCCTATACTGCACCCATCTCAGCTTATTTCATTATGGAATGGGGTGAGCTTTAGGAACAAAGACCACAAGGTACACCACAACGCCTGTCAGTGTCTGCAGGATGGAGGTGGAATGGCAAGAGTGTTATGGCTGATGACCCAAAGGCACATCCCCAACACTTGTTAGTCTCTGCAGGTTGGTGGGGGGGGGGGGCATTAGGGTTGGAAACCCTAATGCCTCATTAAGGAAGTATATTAGGGAGGGATGATTGACGTCACCTACCTTGATTTCAGCAAAGCCTTTGACAACGTCCAACACAGAAGGCTGAATAACAAGATGGGTAGTCTGGCCAGGGGGCACAAGCAGATAAACTGGGTTAGAAACTGGCTGATGGACAGGAGGCAGAGGGTGGTGTCAATGGAATCCAATCTGGGAAGAGGAGGGGTGACCATCGGGGTACCTCAGGGATCAGTCCTGGGACCATTTATGGTCCAGCTTCCACCATGCGGCACCCGCCTCTCTCACTGCTGCCTCCTCTCTCCCCTGAAGCCAGTACCAGTACCAAACACCACTGCAAATACCTGCAAGTGAATGTTCAGCATTGAAAAATGCTTGTTGCTGCTTGTAAACCAGAATAATATTAAGGAGGAGGTTGGAGCAGGCAAGCAGCTGCATTGTAATTTATTTTTTATTGCTCCATCGTGGGTTCATTTGCATTAAAAGCAACAGCAGGTTTGCGCCCCATGACAGGCTGCACCCCACCCTGATTGCCAGTACCTATATAAAGGAAGCAGTCCCTGGTGCTTAGTTGTCCTCCACCCTCTGATTGTCAGCTCGTATATGTGAAGTTATGTCCTTGGTGTCCACTGGTTCCCACCTGCCCTCCAATCACTGGCCCCAGTATCATAATATACCTTCTTGGCGTCTAGTGGCACCCCCTCTCACTGACCTAGTTCCTATAGCAAGCTACCCATTCCCTGGTGTCTAGCGGCTCCTCCCGTCACACTGCAGGCACTGACCAGCCAACCCTGCCAACTCCCCCTTACTTAAGGGCCAGTGTGGTGAGAGAGCATACAGCGACCAGCAGAGTTCACATCTCATTCCCTCAGTTGGCTGCCGAATGGGAACACAGGGAGCACATGTCCAATGTACATTACAGATCACGCATCTCCTGCATTTTACAGAGTATGGACTGCATACTGTACAGAGAGCGTGTGGCCTGTGTACTGCACAAGGAACACACACTCTGCACAGTACACAGTCCATACTCCCTGTACAATACAGGGAATATGCACCCTGTACTGTTCATTAGACGCACACTCCCTGTCTTCCCATCTGGCGGCTGGCTGAGGATGTGAGATCTGGGCTGTGTGAGTCACCATATGGTCTCCCACAACACCAGACCTTCAGGTAAGGGTGAATGGGCCAGTGCCTGCAGTACCCCCCTACTGAGCTGCTAGGTGTCAGGGAATTGGTAGCTTGCTATAGAGATGGAGATCGATGTGTGGAGGGTGCCAGTAGATGCCAGGGAGGTAGAATATACTTGAAGTAAAGAATCTGTGTAAATATTGTCTTCAGTGTTTTCCCTGTATGTATTAGCTTTCAAAGGAATGTTGATAGGAATAATGGTATTTTTCAATAGATCATTTACTTTTGGTGGGTAGCACAGCACTCACAGTCCAAGGCTGGTTAACAGTGAGGTTGTCCCCCCAACCCTTACACCAAAATGACTCCTCTGGATGTGACAGGCAGGCCAGAACAGCCTTCCTGCCAATTCTCCTGTGCTCCAAAGCAGGAGGATGGCTCGAGCTGTTCACTCTCCAAACTCAAGCTCACAACTGACTGCTGCAGGCAGTTCTGTGGATTTCCTCTGAGATCCAAAAGGTTTGGTTGGCTGAGGGAACTGTCTGTCACAGCAAGGGCTCCCCCTACAGGTCCATTTAGGCACCAAACCTTAAAAACTACAATTCCTACAGATTTCAATCCTACAAGACCTCTAGGGACATTCTTCATTTTAGGTACCCTGAGGTTCGATTGTCCAGCTCTGGCAGTCCAGAACCAAAATGGTGGCTCTTATGCAAAAAGTCCAAGCTGCAAGAGAAGGCAGGTTAAACAAACTTCTATACTATTATTAAGGCAGATAAACATTAAATGAACACAGTTCCTAACAGAGCTCCCTCTGCGCATATAGCGACTGTAGAATAGAGCAGAAATACCACTCACCTGACCGGTCACGAGTCCTAAACTACTTGGACCCAGCCCAGACTAATTTCTAACACAGCATAATGGCTCTCTTAAGGAGACAGGCATGGAGGCTTTCTATAGCACTCTCATGCTGACACATACAGCTACTGCAGACACAGGACACCATCCTGACAGTGGGCATTAGGTAGCCCAGGAAGACATCTTAGTAAACCCCAATTTGTAGGGGGGGTTACATCTAAAATACTAGAAAAATAAGTGACAATTCAGTTGAAAGCCTTCCTCAGTCAAAATCAGTTAATCAGTACAAATAAATTTGGTTTTACGGGGAAGCATAGCATACAGACTGCACTACTAAAAGTAGGGGTAGATATCCATAAGGCCATGGAGGATAGACTCATGGTGGGTGCAATATTCATAGATTTGTTGGAGGCTTTCAACACCTCAGAAAATAAGACATGATAGAGTAAGCTATCCACCATGGGCCTGTCAACCGAAGCTATAAATTGGTTACAAGATTACTTAGTGGATGTAGATTACTTAGTGAGATGTAGGCAAAAAGTAGTTTTAGAACAGCTCAATCAAAACTGAGGGAAACAGTATCAGATGTGCCACAGGGCTCAATACTGTTGCTATTCAATCTATACAAGAATAACTTGGTATTTGATGACCCTAAAGTATCTTGGAATGTATTTATTTTATATGTCCTTTACAGGATCAGAGATATGGGGTGGCGGGAGCTGTGGACACCAGGAATGTAGTGGACACTTCTGGCATGGGTGCAGGTGGGGAGGGACCACTGAACATCAGGAAAATGTCAATTTACTATCAGGCTGGCAACTGCGGCGGTGGGGGAACACTAGGTACCAGGGACACTTATTTTTTCTTACTAGGCTGGCAATCGGGGGGGAGACCAGGGAAACTTAATGCTTTGTTATCGGGTCTACGATCATGGGGTGGGGACCACTAGTAACTAGGGTTTCTTAATTCTTTCGTATTGGGGGGACCACTGGTCAACAGAGAAGGTTCTATATTGAATATTGGACCGGTGATAGGTGGTGGAGGGGGACCACTAGCACCAGGGACACAGAACTGTCTCTGGGGCAGGGGTTGGGGGGGCGTGTGTGCTAAACTCCAGTGCGGCCTATGTAAATGGGAACATAATGAGCATGCAGATAGCCACATAGTGCCTTGCATGTCCAATGGGCTAATTTATATGGCTGCTTTTGTGAATTCTGAATAGTGCACCTGTGTTATTCATTGTGGAACCATACTCCTGGCTACATGTTGGAGCAGCACTAGTGGGGTTAGCGGTAGTGGCAATGGGGTTAGCACTGACTTAACCTGGCCCTATGCACAGTCAGATAGCATGGTGCACTATCCAACTGTGAATAGCAACATTTGACACTGGGCAATCACAAAGCACAGTGCAAATTTTTGTGCTGTGCTTTGCAATTCTTTTGTGAATCTAGCCCCAGATGTTTTGCTGGTTTGTTTTTCTCCAGGAGCTAAGTACAGTCCTCTGTGACTGTACTTAGCTCAGGGTGGACCGTGGGACCAGCAAACAAAAGATCAGAGCTTATATAAATTCTAACATGCACTGCAGGCTATTGAATCTCTCACTGCTGTCTACTGTTCCGATGTCAGCTGCAGGGGATTCTGGGATTTATAGTAACCAAAGATGTCTGCCTACAACTGAGCAAAATTAGTCTGACACAATCTATTATACTACAGTAAACAGTAAGTAAACCAAAATGTTTTTGCAAACAGAGCGCACATTGGGACCAGCCCCACACTTAAGCGTGTGAGGCACTTGGTGATGACTGTTCCTTTTTAATGCGCAGCCCCGAGATTTATGTAAATAAGTCCAATATAGAGAACAGGTGAGGCATGGCCAGATGGAGGTTTGAGCCCACTAGTAGTATGTTGTCTGCATAAAGCACAGTTTTGTGTTCAACTGCTCCCACTGTGATACCAATTATGTCAGGGAAGTCTCTTATGGTTTCTACCAGCAGTTTCAGTGCCAGAATGAAGAGAATTGGGGACAGGGGGCACTCCAGTCTGGTCCCTCTTTGTAGCATGAACCTCTCTGAGAGCATGTCACTAGTCAGTACACATACTGTAGCTTTGGCTCTGTGTATAGTATTTTTACCCACCTTCAAAATTTCTCTGCCAGTCCAAATTTTTGCAAGAGACACTCATATCTGATTGAGTCAAATATGCGCTCTGCATCAAGTGCAAGTGTTGCTCTTGGTATCGGACCTCTTTCACTAATCCATTTCAGGTTCAGAAGGTGCATCAAATTGTCTGCCCCATGCCTCCCTGGCATGAAAACCTTCTCAGTCTTTATCTGTGAGGCTCACCAATATCTAATTTAACCTTTTGGTGAGAACCTTAGAGAAAATGTTTTTATCCATGTTTAGAAGGGATATTGGCCGGTACCCACAACACTTGCTTCCCTTTCTAATCAGGGTTATAATGGCCTCCGTCATTGTCTGGAGTAACTCTTCTGCTTCTTCAGACTCCTCATACACCTTAGCTAATTTTCCAGTTGCTTCCTGCCCCAGTACTTTATACAATTCAGTGGGTAGGCCATCATTGCCTGGGGCTTTGGAATGGACAACTCTTTTATGACCTCCAGGATCTCCTCTGGGCTCACAGGGGCCTCCATGGTTTTGCTAGATTGTTGAATTAGCTTAGGAAGATGTACCTTATCAAGAATGGTTCTGATTTTTTGTTCCACCACTCTCATGCTAGTCTTGTAGAACTGGTTAAAAAAAAACTGGAATGTTTTATTTCCACTGAGTTTATTTATTTATTTGAAGTATCGGTTTAACAACCTTTGAGTCAAGGGCTCATTTACAAAGGTACCTCGTCACATGGAGGACAGAAAAAAACAGAGAAGGTAACCGTTACAGAGGAGTAGCCGTCATGTGTAGATTACAGACATTGTTTACAGATATTATATACAGTTTGGATACAGCTATTTACATAAGCACATAACAAGAAGCATTGTTGCCATGAGAGAGCTTGCGTGTGTGCTGTCATTGTACCCCCTTCTTTCCTTAAAGTATGCATATGCCCTTCATTTTGCCTCAGCCTGGCTCTGTACACAAATAACCTATCCACTTGTGCACCACTTTCCCAATACTTTTTCCCTTGCCTGTAACGAGCATAATCTGCCTTCTAATTTAGGATTTTATTGATTTCATATCTTCAAGCAGTGAACAGTCAGATTTGCTCAGGTGTTCAGACTCTTAGCTTTTGGTAATCTTTTTATTTCTGATTTAGCTCCACCTCCTTCTTTTTTAATTCCTCCTGCCTTAGTTTCGTCTTTCAAATAAGATGTTTAACCGATGCCCCTTCTGCCCATCTCAGGTCTTTGTCCAGGTAGAAGTAGATCCATTGACACTTATTGATGAAGAGTAGGGGTATTTTTACTAAAACAATATCAATCACAACACAATACAATACATGAAAACAAAACCATAATTACACAACATATACTATACCATATACCACTGATATTTTATACCCATTACCAACACGCATAGAGTAATTCCCACCTCCCTAAGTTCACCCATAAACCTCTGACTTCTCCTATCTAATCCAACCAAGTGACCCCCTTACTCAATTTTTTAAACATCTCCTTCTGTAAGACATTATATTCAATATCTCTAATATCGGGATGTCATGCCCATGGCAACACCCTGAGCACTCAGCCCCGTCTCCTCCAAGGTATTAAAACCTCCAAACTCTGAATTCTGCAACTTAAAATTGGGGCAATCATTTTAATTAAACATCAAGATGCCCAGAAAAAAAAATGACTCACCGAAAACACTGTCGGACTTGGCGGATACTGATGGATGGGCCACTGACAATGATAGCTCACAGATCTCAGGCCACGACGGCCCCGCAAGGGCTGACATACCAACTGCTCCTAATTTTTCAAAACAAATGGATAAAGTGCTCTAAGAGCTCAGCGACTTCTGAAAAGAGACCCGCTCGACCTTTGTAGCCCTCTGGATGGACATCGGTAAAATGGAGCGGCATCTTGATTCACTGGAGGAGCAGAACACCCAGTCGGATGCCCGCATGGACTTCACAGAGTGGGTGATAGTGCAACTGCACCACACAGTTTGGGAGCTGCAAGAGAGGGCGGAGGACGCAGAGGCCCGGAACCGTAGGAACAGTCTCAGGGTTTCTGGTTTCCCTGAAGGATGTGAGGATAACAACCCTATTCAATTCCTCCAGAATTTCTTTAAATCTAACCTGGATCTCCCCCAAAGCTGCACCTTGGAGACTGACCGTGCCCACTGTGCCTTGGGCCCACAGCCAGGCCCATCCAACTGACCATGCTCCATGGTCCTCCATTTTCTGCGCTTCCAGGAGAAAGCACTTATCCTGCATAAATCCTGGCAGCAAGGGGACCTTACTTTCCAGGAACACCGCATCTACGTAGACAATGATTATCCCCCCCCCCATGATTGCAGCTCGTCGCAGGGCTTACGCCCCTATCCTCCGGAAGTTTCGTGAGGCCAAAATAAAATTCCGAACCCCATATCCCTCCAAACTGAAAGCTCATTTCCCAGAGGGCATAAGAACGTTTGAGACAGCCAAAGAGGCTGCTCAAGAACTCAGCAACCGAGGCATGGGAGTGTCATTGGCCCCAAAGCAGACTAACCCATCTCTGGCATCCAAGCTGGCACGTCAGGTCTGGAACCGGGTACCTTCTAGGGAAGAATGCCACAGAGACACTGCCTCGGCAATCCAGCAAATAGTGGCAGGCCTGAAGAAGCAGACTTCGAACCCGCCCTCAAGCCTAGAAACACATCAGCCTGACAAATGAATGGGCGCTTCCTAACTTACTCTCTTTTGCCTCCCTACAGGTGAGCCAGTTCTTGCTTATCCCTCTTAGAGTTGCCTTGTTGCTTGCAGCGGCCTGGTTACCCGCCTTCCCCATGGATTCTCCCCACCCTCCACCTTCCACACACACCATGTGGGCCAGCTTGAGGCTCCATTTGCCCCCCCTCGGCCCCCAGCTAGTACGGCCATGGGCAGAGGGGAGGGCAACCGGTGTGATGCTGGGATTTCTGGAGCATTTGGGGGAGTTTGGGTATTGGGAAGGGCATTGCTGCTTGGAGGAGGGCAGGACTGGCTCTAAGCCAGGCCCTGGTTGCCCTGACGATAGGGTCTGAGACAGGTCGGTGGCACCTTCCACGTACTGAAGTCTTTAGGCCTAGGAAGGCCCTAATGGCCACTGCCCATGCTGCTCCCATCTCTCAGACACCAGGCCATGTTCGAGCAGCCTTAACGGCCAGTGACATGCTTCGAGGGGGTTCCGGTCAGGTATCCCTGGGAAGGCACACAATTCAATTAGGTGGGTTCCGAGGCAGAGGCCCCGGGATCCACTGCCCCCATCACTTTCTCCTGAAAATATATCACCCCTGTCTCAGAGCCCTTCTAGACACCGTGGATGGTACGCACGAGGGGGGTCGGGAGCTGGTTTATCCCCCCCTCTTCCGGCCGCCCCCCCCGGGGTCCTTGAACCCACCAAAGCTCAGCACCTGATACAGAGTCCCTGCCAGCCACTGTAGTGACCACCTCTGCAATCCTTGAAAAAGAGCTTGAAATACTTAAAACTGGTTTAAAACCCACTGCCTTGGAGGATACAAGGCATGACGACCCCCTCCCCTTTTTCTACTGGATGTTTACGTCTAGTGCCTCTGGTAGGGACAGGCCAACTTGGCATAACCAGGATGTCAGGTGTCCTCAGCACCTAGCACCCATGGAAGCCACCCACAGTTCGACAGGCTCTGCCCAGTTGTCAAAGGCCTGCATTGTTACTATTTCTTTCTTACTCTTACTGACATCTGTTTGTTCAACTGTTTTTTCCCCACTGTTCACAATCCCCATGTTGGATATTTACTCCCAAGGGTTCATGTTTGAGAGTTTATTCTCTCACTTCCCCACAAGCAGTCACCACTCTAAACCTGGAAAATCAGGTCAGGATGTTATGATATCCAAAGCAAATAAGTATCGCCTGTCTTTTAACAGGCTTAAACACGGCTAGTAAACATGTAAAACTTTATTCATTGAATGTTAATGGATTGAGCAGCCCTATAAAATGCTCTAGGATAATCTCTTTGTTAAAAAAGAGCCAGGCTGAGATTGTATATATCCAGGAGTCTCACTTGTCAGCTGATGAACATGAGAAACTGGTCCACAGGGGTTTTACTCAGGTTTTCTCTTCCGCGTTCGGGAGGGGGAGGAGGAGAGGGGTCACCTTATTGATCCCCAGCCACACTCCCTTTCAGTCTACATCAGAGTGGGCTGACTCAGAGGGCCATCTGATCATTGTACAGGGGATGCTACAGGACCGGGAGGTGACCCTGGCTAATATATACCTCCCCCTGGGCACTAGCACCCTGACTATCCGACACATCCTTAACAAGATGGTGGAATTAACCAAAGGGACATTGATCCTGGTGGGAGATTTCAATATAGCCCCAAGCTCTAATTTGGACTCCACTAACCCCTCCAGGGGTAGACAACCAGCTCCTCACAAATGTTTTAAGTGCTTCGTACATGAGGTGGGTTGGCTGGACATATGACGATCCCTCCACCCCAGGGGCAGAGGATATGCTCACTACTCTGCAGTACATGGAACTTATTCCCGCATCAACCACTGCTATACTCAGAATGAGAACCTGGGAGCAGTGGTGGATGCTTCAATAGGGGATATTACTCACTCTGACCATGCACCCTTGCTCACTTCATGGGACCTGGGGATGGAGAGACGCAATACCTTTTGGTGTTTTAACCCAATCCACCTCAAGAATGAACCCTTTATGGAGTTTCTGAGTGACAAACTCGAGGAGATCTTGGAGGACAACACCGACCCAGAAATCTCTTCCTCCATTACATGGGATACCCTGAAGGTAGTCCTGAGGGGGCACTTAATTCAGCACACAGCCACTCTTGCGAGGATCCGAAAGGAGAGGCGCACACATCTAGAACAGATTTTACATTTCTTGCAATCTGCACACCAACAGGGGGACCACTCAGTGGCAGCCCAGCTTGCACAGGTCCGGCAGGACTTGGATGTCCTTTGTAGCCAGCAAACAGAAATAGCACTCACTTTTTTGAGGCAGAGATATGGGGAAATCGGGCCACGGGCCTCTCACCTGTTAGCCTATCTTTTACATAGGCAATGTAAACTCTCAACCATAGCTGCCATAAAGGACCCTGCCACCGGTATCCTTCATATCAAACTTAGTAAAATTACGCAGGCATTCAGTGATTATTATAAGACCCTATATACCCCAGAGCAGGCAGTCGCCCCTGCCAATATTGACATCTTCTTATGTACTCTTCATCTCCCAGGTCTGAGTCACGACCAGCAGCAGACTCTGATGACCCTTATCACCCCGGTGGAACTGGCTGCAGCCTTCTCCAAAACCATGAAGGCCCCGGGCCCAGATAGCTATGGAGCTGAGTTTTTTAAATTTGCCGCTACAACAATCAGCCCACTCCTTCTGTGGGTATACAGTGATGTCCTGCAGGGGAATACCAGTCCACCCCCAAGCTGGTCATATGCCGCATTCTCTCTTATCCCTAAACAGGGAAAGGACCCCTTATCATATAGCTCATATAGACCGATTTCAGTCTTTAACATGGACTACAAATATCTTATGTCCATCTTGGCCCATTGTTCTGACTGAGTCCTCCCCTCTCTGATCAATCTCGACCAGACGGGCTTTGTGAGTTCCAGATCCACAACAGACAATACCCGAAGGGCGCTCCACCTGGTCCATGAAATGCAGAATCAAAAAGGCCCCTCTCTCCTTCTCAGCCTAGATGCTGAGAAGGCTTTTGTCCGGGTCTCCTGGCCTTTTCTTTTCTCCACTGTGGATAGGATGGATTTTCCCTCCCCCTTTGTTGCCATAATTAAGGCATTATATGCCTCCCCGCAGGCCTGTGTCAAGGTTTTGGGTCATCACTCTAGTTACTTCCCCCTTTTTAGAGGAACTAGACAGGGCTGTCCCCTCTCCCCTGGACTCTTTGCCATCTTTATCAAACCTTTGGCCCAGGCAATAAGACTCTCTCTCTCCATATTTCTGGTATTCAGCTGGGGGGGGGATGGAACATCGTATCGCACTATATGCGGGCGATGTCCTACTCTTCCTCTCTGACCTGTTCCGGTCTATCCCCGCAGTGTTTCACATCCTCAAAGCCTTTGGTGCATGTTCAGGATACAAACTTAACACCTCCAAAACTGAAGCTCTAGTGTTTCACTATGCCCCCCCCGACCCTCCGGCAGGACTACCCATTCCAGTGGAACCTTGCTAGATTGAAGTACCTGGGCATCTATCTATCCCATAACACACAGAACGCAATGCGAAACAACTATGACCCCTTTTACACCTGGCTACAGCAGGACCTGGCCAGGTGGAGTGTCCTTCCCCTGAATTTATATCAGAGAATAGAGGTCGTCCGGATAGTGGTATTGCCTAGGGCCCTCTACCTCTTTCAAAATGTCCCACTGCACTTATCTACCAAATTATTCTGTACTTGGAACAAGACTCTACTTGAATTCATCTGGTCCGGTAGGTGCCCAAGATTGAAGTTCACCACTCTCTATGTCCCTAAAAGACAGGGCGGCCTTGCCTTCCTCAACCTGTGACTTTATAATTGGGCCTCTAACCTTTCTTTCATTGCCACTAGATATATGAGGGCCTACCCCGCAATCCGGAGGGAGATAGAGGATGGGCTATTCCCCTATGATTAGTTGATTAGACCCACCCTATACCAGGCTACTTCCCATAAGAGTCAAGCCCTCCTCAGGTCAACACTTGGAATGTGATCTGCAGGTGGCTCTCCCTTTCCCCATTCCTGATGTTACTCTGCCCAATCTCTCTACTGGAGAACTTCAATCCCTCTACTGGAGAACTTCCTCCCAGCCCAGTTGGACCATACCTATCATAGCTGGAGCCAATTGGGTCTCTCCTTTCTCTTCCAATTCCTGAATGGTCCCATCTTTAAAACATTTCAGGAGATGTTCCACTCCCATGATCTCCACCAAGATGATTTCTTTAGGTATCTCTAACTGAGGCACTATTTTCATTCCTTCACCACTCAGACTCAGCATTCTGATGGATACCCCCCTCTGATTACATTCCTTCAGGGTCTCCTATTCTCTACTGGGCTGCCACATGCAATTTTCATGATATACAAGGCCCTGTCAAACTCGGAGGGGAACTCCACGGGGAGGATCCTTGACACATGGAACGAGGAACTAGGAGTGGACATCACGCCCAAACAATGGGAAACCAGTTGTCCCGCTATGTCTAAGTTCACATTTTCCCATACCTAGCGTCTCTTCTCCTGGCAACTCCTAATTAGGTATTTAAGCACACCGGCCACTACTTCTCACTACCTTACCGCTGGTGCTAGTGTGGTGACTCTGCAGTGCATCACTCACATGTATTTTGGCTGTGCCCCAGGTTAAATCCTTTTTTGACCTCCCTGGAGTGTGAGCTGTAGACCCTGCTTGGCCAACCTATCTCTCTCTCTCTCCAAGGAATTTTTCATTTTGCATATATTTCCCCCGGAGTTCAAAGACCCCCACACCCATTACCTTCTAGGAGTAGTCCTTCTGGTGGCCAAGAAGACCATAACACAATGCTGGCTCACGGCCCTAACTCCTGCAGTCCCAGTCTGGAAGGACATGGTGAATTGCATATACAGAAATGAAAAAATCTCCTTCTGTCTGAATGATAGACTAGATCTTTACTCACTGAGGTGGAATAGATGGATGTTATATGTTATGTCCAAGGACCCAACCTTTGTTCCCTAACGAACCAAACTGTGTGTCTAGTCTGGGAGGGGGAGATGCCCCCTAGGGAGAATAAATGGTTGCAAGGGGACCCAGGATAGGGAAAATTCAGAATTAGAAATCTGAACGCTTATGTATAATGCGCTACTTTTTGCAATATTGTACTGCTAGCCTGTTTTTGCCTTTATCTTTCTATGAACTCTTCATCTGAACTAACTTTGTCCTGTACTTCTATACATTTAAACTGACCCTTTATTGATGACATGTGACTGCTTGTACCCTGTTGTAACTGGAAAAAATGTTTAAGAAAGACTATATTTACAAAAAAAAATATATCTAATATCCCTTATTTCATTTTAATTAACTGAGATAATGCATCAAGAGTTATGTCTTTTTCCTGTAGCACATACGCACATACTGGTATCTGGCTTGCCAAATACACCATTTGAGACAGTCAAATATTACTAATACTGTGCTGTCGGTTCAGTACTTCCAGAAATTACCAAGATCTCCTAAAATCAATTGTTTATAAGTAATACATTGAACGTTCATCACCTTCCATGTAGTTGGTAATAAAGACCATGGGGGGGGCAATATATATACATGTAAAAAAAAAGTGTTACATTGTTTGTATTTCTTGTTTACATGCAGGCCTCAGACATCTTCTCTCTTCAATACTTTATGCTAGCATTGCCTTTTATAGTCAGTCTTCCATGCACATGTAACCATCCTGTGTCACACATTTTTTTTGGTGGGGGGCCCTTTGATCTGTCAATTGTTTTAGTATAGTGACTTCCATTTTGCTATAAGTTAAATCAAAAATTGGGGTACTGAAAAAATATTCTTTCATTATTTTTTATATAACACCTTTCCAGTATTATTTTGTACATTATCCACAAACAGTTTCCAAAGTGTTATTTTCCTAAAATAATTGTGCATGTAATTTTATGTTTGGAAATGCTTTACCCTTGATTTGTTTAAGTTTCTCATGTGCCCATACTTGTATATACCCATCACACATGTCTTTAAACAAACCTAGACCTGCTTTCAAGGGAGATGTAAACAAAGGTTTAACATTAAAGTTAAAAAAAAAACATGCACTAATAAAACACTATTGGGTTCACAATCCTCATTCCTCCTTCATGAATTTCCCTATATGTATGAGACCTTTTAATGGGATTGAGCTGTCTTCTCCACAGTAACTGGAAAAACACACCATATAGCACGGTTTCCATTTCTGGAGGCAAAGGAAATACAAAACTTGCAGATGAGAAAATGGGAATTGAAAAAGTCTTAATCATCTACTTCCTTTTCTGACATAGACCATTGGCACCACATATTCACTTTCACTTCTGCTGATTTTTTAATTTCTGAAGCCAGTTATGGCTGGCCATGTCTATATTCCCATACCAGATCCCTAAAATTTTTACAGCATCAGTTGTGAGCTGTACATCTCCTACATAATTTACTTCAGTACTATCTTTCTTACCTATCACCAAACTCATACTTTTTTGAGTAGTAACTTTTGATCCAGAGATTTCTGCAAAACAGTCAAAGTGCTATAGTGCTGTAACCCGATTGTACATTTGCACTAATAGACACACATCAACTGCATATGCTACAGATTTATGATTAACTCTTCCTTGGGCGTATCTACTCCCTGGATCCTATTAGCCTGTTCTGTGGCCCTTAAAATTGGGTCTAATACAAACAGATATAAAATTGGACTCATTGAACAACCCTGTCTAACCTCCAAGCTTAAGGCTAACTCTTTACCTCGTACACCATTCACTACTGGAGACACTGTAAATTCCTCATATAAAAAAACTTAACCCAAAGAATAAATTGTAGAAGAATGCCATAGTGTTCTAAATCAAGCACATACCTAAGATATTTACAGTTTACTCTGTCAGATGCCTTCACCTGGTCCAAAGCCGGGAGAAGAGCTTGTACTTTACTCAGATCTCCCTGTTCCAGCAATTCTCTTAGCATTACTAGATTGCCTTGTATCTTCCCATCTGCAAGAACATAGGTTTATGTGGAAAGTTTATAGCCGCATTTAATAAACTTCATATTATTAACTTAGAGGCCTCCAATTATTGATATCTGCCTTATCTCCCTTCTTCTGCAGCATTATTAATATTCCTTGTAACATGGTATCTCCAGGTTGCTGTTCCATTAATAGCTCATTATATACTTGTGTCAAAAGGCCAGCTAATTCTCTTCTTTACAGTTTGTAAATTTCTAGAGGGATTCCATCACTACCAGGGGAAGTGGTACTGGCTGCTGCTGAGGTGTCGGATCTCCCTCAAGGTCAGCTTGCTGACCTATAAAGCACTACATGAGCTGTGCCCTAACTACCTGCAAGACCTTCTGTATCCCCACCAGACTTCTCCGCTCTTCTGAGGCGGGCCTCCAAGTGATTCCCAGGGTTCAGTTAAAATCCTCAGGTGAATGAGCCTTTGATATTGCTGCACTGACCCTGTGGAATTCGCTTCCCTGATCTCTGAGGGAGGCCCCCCTCACAAGAGGCCTTTAAAAGGAGCCTAAAGGTCTATTCTTTATTTTTTTGGCCTAGTCTAGTAACTTGAATATGATTTTATACTTTTATCAGTTTATCTTTTATCGTAATATTCAGTTATTTATCATAGACTATTTTATTCTCTGATGATGTTTAACTTCGGAGTGTGGCTGTTTTGTCAGTTGTTCAAGATTGTGGTTTAGTTTTGTTTTATTGTCAATGTTTTAATGTTTGATACTCTCTACAGTGCTCGGAGCCTAATGGGAACAAGTGCTTTATAAATAAAGTTTGCTTGCTTGCTTGTTATTATTTAGTGATTTAATAGCTTCCAACACTTCCTGCGTCTTTATTTCTGACTCTAATGTCTTTTTCATTTCTTCTGACAAATCAGATATCTGTAAATTTTGTACAATTCCCATGTTATCTTCACCTTGCCCCTTTACTGTCTTTCAACTGTATCATTGTTCTTTTATTTACCCTGTCTGCACAGAGATTTGTCTGTGCTTTTTTGCCGTGTGTCCTGAACTTTTCTTTTTATTACTAAGGATGCCATTCTATTATATTGCAGTTTTCCAGTACAGTTTTTTAAATGTCTGATTTGTTTATTATAATTTTGCTTGGTTTCTAAGGCTAAGGATAGTATTTTCTGAAGCTGATGTCTTAATGATAGATATTTAAAATAATATTTTCTTTTCTTTTTGGCAAGACTAACACACAGACACTTAAATTCCATTTTTACCATCTCCCACTAGTCAGCAATGTTATTGAACACGTCCACTACTGTAAGTTTATTAACAAAACACATTTCTCACTTGTTCCTAAATCCTTTCCTCTGAAAACAGAAATCAGTCTCCATCTGGAGGGTTTAATTCGTGGGACCAAAGCAAATTAATCTTAATCTGAACTGCCTTATGAACTGATTATTCAACTGCTATTGTCATCATAAATATAACAGACGACCATGGTGATAAGAAGAGAAAATCTATTTATGTAGATAATGCCCCTTTAAAAAAAAAAGGTATTTTCTATTGAAGAACCAGATATGGCCGACGCATCAACCAGAAGTGCAGAGGTGATCATATTGTTCAAAAATATGGAATCAAAATATGTCTTCTTGTCGCCACATTTCTTCATGTTCCCAAACAGCCACAATTTAAATCCCTTCCAAATATTAACCCTTTTGTGGTATATCAAATGGTTTTATTACTTCAAATACCTCAGTTCATGCTGTTTTAGTCTGAGGACAGTATACATCTGTTACCCTGAGTTCCAGTATAGCCTAAAGGTTAGAATAACGAGTTGTGAATAAGCTTGGTACATCCAGCAACCTCCATTTGCAAACTGTGTGACTCTGTGCATGTCACTTAACCTCCCCAGTGCTCCCAGGGCACCCCTGAAAAAGGCACTTGTGCCAAGTGGGCCTTACCTGGTTACCAAAGGCTTAAAAAATAAATAAATAAATCCTTTATTAAAAAAAATGTCTACTATTAACACTCTACCATATCATAACATGAAAAAAGGATGCAAACACCAGAACATTGTCTCCCCCGCCGTGACCAGTAGGACGGGCCCCTCATTCAGGATTTTTTTTCACCACTTTCACCCATTCCAGCATATTGATCCTTGTGTCCTGGAGGAAGATGATGACTGTTGCTAGATTTTGCAAAACAGATAATGCTATGTCTTCTCTTCCATTTATGAATAATATTCATGTTTTATGTGGTAACAGAAAGATCAGGTAATACACTAGACCCCATCAGAAAAACTAAGAGCAGCCATAACATCTGTAACATCGTCATGGTTGAATACCCCTGTTCTTTCTACTTTTCAGAGATTTTGTGTGTTTGCATTTTTTTTGGGATGTTCCTGGCTCTGGTTCTGGATCATCTGTACTTGAGGAGGGATCTGGTTGAGATGAAGGAAGGGATGCAGCGTCTGAATCCTCCTCTGTGTCCCCTCAGTCCTTAGCTGCTCTTAATACCTCAAATTTACTTTGCAGTTCTACCAACATTTTCCTTGTCATTCTGTGTTCAGGCAACACTTGCTGATGTTTCTTTTCTTCTGTCTCGTAACCATCATGAAACTTTCAGTTTCTGGAGTAGTAGGTGGGGGTATAACTTTACAGGATGCAACGTTTTCATACATTCACCTCTTCCTCTAGGCCTTGTGATTGTTCTATACTTCTTACCTCCTCACCATTTACTGGTATTTCTGTAGTTACATAGATACTAACAGCAGATAAGGGCCTTTGGCCCACCAAGTGTGCACAATTGTGCATTAATTTTGCATCTTCAAGCTTCTCTTGAACTGGGCTGTCCCCTTACCCCAACTGTTAGGATCCCCCGATGCCTATCCCATGCATTCTTGAATCCAGGGGATAGGTTTCCCATAACTGTTTCAGCCCCCACCACCTCCTCTGGCAGAGCATTCCACTTGTCCAACTAGTTGTCATTTGTTCAGACTGTTCTGAAGGTTCCTCCTCTCAGTGTATAAGTTCTGAACTATACATTGATATGGAAGTGCTGCAGAAGTTCGATCTTCAGACACTGAGAGCTTGTGACTGTCCACTACTAATCCTTTATGCCATAGTATACTACTTTTTCTCCTCCCAGGGGCTGCACTTCTAGGTAGATGCTGTATAGTTTGCCTACCATGTGCTTTTTGTGCTGTGTTTACATAAAAGTCTTGTTCCACTTGGTCCATCTCATCACCTCTGTTATGAGAGGACCACGGACACAGTCTAAATGGATGTTCTTCCTCTTCACACAAGCTACATCTCACCTTGTTCTGACACTGGTTGTATGTATGCCCCAGTTCTGTACATAAGCCACATCTGACTGCATTGCACATACTACTCAGATGTGTTTGTGCCCCACATTTATAACAGGCCTTTGGCTGCCCGACGTAAAACAGGACTTCTCTATCTTGTCCTAAATAGAAGCAGTTAGGGAGGTGTTTCCCTCCTTTGTCTAGATACAAAAGTTTGTCTCATATTCTCCACCCTCCTGTCTAAATATTTTCAGAGTATATTACTGGTTCAGTATTTCCTGTCACTGTACATCTCTGTTTCAGCCATTGGAGACTATCCATAATGCTGACTCCTTTGTTTCTAAATAAAATAGTAATAGTACTAATCTCATGCTTAGTCAATGAGATCACAGCAAATGGTGTCTATAGTGGAGTATTTCTGGCTTGTTGATATTTAGTCCAGAATCTTCCAAACTTGCTGTAGTTTTGAAACTTACATTGAAATTAAAGTCTTCTGGGGTGTGTATCAATGCATATATGTCAGTGGCTATAAACTTTAGACTGTCTTTCAGTAGTGTCCTTGCAACATACCTTCTATCAGGAAGTTCTACTAACCAACAGTTATATCTAATGTAGACTGCATTCCTCTGCTTAGCTGGTTTAATCCATGGTCTAAAGCAGTCCACATAATGTCTGGGTTCTCGAGCTGTGTTAGGGCCTCTGTACTGCCTATCCTGTTTTTGTTGGGGAGTCTGAGTATTTTCAGTTGCCTTTTCTTATTGCTCTTCTTCTGTAACTCCCAGATTGCTCTGAACTACAGTTTCCATGTTTTCAGTCTGACAGGAAGCTCCTGCCACTCTTGAGGACCGACCTTTCCTTAAATCTGTTGCAACAGTTCTTCTGTTTCTTAGCCTAATCTATCCTTTACAATTTCCAGTCCATAAGGTTGGGCACCCCCCCTCCCGTTTCTTGACTATACTATAGTGTCCTCTTTAATTTTCCTTTTCCCTCTCAGGTCCTTGTACAGGGAGGTTATTGTTGTGACCTCCAAGCGTGTGTAAAACAAGTCGTATTTATCATTGTTGGATTTAGTATGTAATAGCATTATGTCATAAAATACCTTGATGTATATACCTTATGTTTATGAAACCTGTAAATGTTGAAAATACCATGGCACTAGGTGTTTTTCATAATGGTAAAAAGTACTAGGTGACTATTATAGAAATTAAGTTAGTTGTGCTATCTAAAATGCATGCAAATTGTTGTAAACTGAACAAGTCTGAAATAGCATGGTGATTTGCATATCTCCCATGATGCTTTGCATTATGGAAGTATGTATGATGTTATATTTCTTTGACACTTAATTTGTTGCCAATGCCCTTTGGGGTAACCCTTTTTTTTAGTGATTTTACATTGAGGTTCTTTGTCTATAGCTTGTTTTGTTTTTTTTTCTTTTTGAGACCCCACTACCCAAGCAAATGGGGCCCACATAGGGATGAAGGGTTTTCACTGAAAAGCAGTTAGATCAGAGATCAGTGTCAGCAGCTGCTGGCTAAGTGCAGAGAAGAAAAAATTACTCACCTTAGTTATTGCTTTTCTTCTCATGGAGTCTTGCTATATTAGGACTTATTGCAGTTAGCCACTGCACTTGAACTGCCCCGGAGAGGAAAGAGTTAACTCCAGAGAATCTGGAGTTCTAAAGCGCGAGGGCGCTATACCAAAGCTCTATCTGGGCAGTTTCAAATGAAACTGTCAGATCTTTACGAAGCTAACACTAAGCAACAAGTCTAAGAAAGCTCTACACTAGCCAAATGGCTACCTACTAGTAGTAATACAATAATATAAAACAACAATAGGAACAACAATAATAAGAATGAATAATGGTATTATTAGTTTTCCCCCTGACAAGCACTATTAGGACCCCTTCCCCAAAGACTCAAGTCCAGGAAGGGGGCCAACAAATCACTCAACACAGAAACCCTAGTTCCCTAACCCTAAATAAAGAGGTGAAGGGAAGAACTACAATGGCATGACACAGTGCTTGCACTAATTTGCCACCCACCCCAGTAGAAGTTCTGAGAGGGGCAGGTTGGGTGGTTCTTAATAAGCAAGACTCCATGAGAAAAGCAATTACTAAGGTGAGTAATTTTTCTTCAAACACCATGAAGTCTTGCTATATTAAGACTTATTGCAGATTACACAGCAGTACCTCCATGGAGGAGGTCAGAACCTACTTGGGAAATAGGCTCTGAAGCACAGCTGTGCCAAAATGAGCATCTCTCCTGGACAGAAATCAGGGAATAATACTTGGTAAAAGTGTGAACTGTCTTCCAAGCAACAGCTCGACAGATTTCCAGAATGGGAATATCTCTAGCAGCCGCTAGAGATGCAGCTGTACACCTGGTGGAGTGAGCCCTCAGTCCTGAGGGGGCTCTCCTACCTAGTCTTTGATAACAAAATGGATACAAGAGACAATCCACCTTGCAATTGTCCTCTTAGTGGCAGGTTCCTTGCCAACCCCGCTCCTAGGTAAGGAAGAGTTGGAGGATTCAACCTGTGACCCTTGGTGTGTTACAAATAGTAGCATAAGGCTCTTTTGACGTCCAAGCTGTGCAGTCTCCTCTCACCTGAGGAAGAATGCTCAGTGAAAAATCCTGGGAGAGAGATGGGTTGGTTCAGGTGGAAACCTGAAACCACTTAGGGACAAACCCTGTGTTAGTCCTAGGGACTGTCTTATCCCTGTGGGGAGAGAAAAATCTTCTTCCACTGCCAGGGCCTGTAGTTCACTTATGCGTCTGGCAGAAGTGAAACCACCAGAAAAAACCATTTTCCAAGTGAGAAGCTTGAGCTCTGCTGGGGACAGAGGTCCAAAGGGGTTTGCATTAACTGAGCAATGCAAACATTCAGGCTCCATGCAGGAGCTGGTTCCCGAAAAAGGAGGGTTGGTGTGAAGCAACCCCTTAAAAACTTGGAAAACACAGGTTGAGAAGAAAAGGAAGCAGGCTTCCCTGCTTGCAGAAAAACAGAGACAGCTGCCAGAGGAACCCTTAAGGTAGCTGGCCCAAGACCTAAGGAATTTAAAATGGACCAAAAAGTCCAGAAAATCGGCAGATAAGCAGACTGTGGTATAATCTGCTTCTCAGCGCACCAGACTGAAAACCTGTTCTGCTTAGAATTGTAAGTGGCCCCAGTGAAAAAGCTTCCTTGAAGCCTTTAAATATTCGCGACACCTTGAAAAAGGTAAATCAGCAAATTCTAACTCCTCAAGAGCTGCCTTGAGAAGGAGGAATTTGAGGTTCGGATACCACACTCTCCCTTGTGCAAAGGCCAGTAAGTCGTGGGACTCTGGGCAAGCTCTTAGGGTAGGGTGAACTGTCAAGGACAGAGACAATGGGTACCAGGACTGTCTGGCCCAGTTTGGAACAATCAGAATCGCTTTGCAGGGCTGAGATCTGATTTTCTAGTACCCTGAAAGAAAGGGAAAAGGAGGAAAGGTGTACAGAAACTTCCTTCCAATCCAAGTGAAAAGCGTCCAGGGGCTGATCCAGCACTGGAGGCCCCAACAAAACAGAGAAAGTTAGTGGTTATCTGGGGCCATAAAAGATCTATCTGAAAATGAGCCCCATCTGGCAAGGACTGAACCCAGCACCTGAGGATTCGAGCCCAATCGTGATGGCCCTGAGAATCCTGCTGAGGGGCATCTGCCAGGGCATTGTCCTTCCCTGGGAGGTGAACTGCTATCAGGAGGTGTTCAGGGTGAAGCCAGAGACCACCACTTCATTGTTTCTGTGCACAAGGCTGATGACCGAGTGCCCCCTGCCTGTTGATGTACCACATTATTGTGGTGTTGTCTGTCCTGACTTGAACTACCTTGTTCTGGACAGAAGCTGAAAACTCCTAAGAGCTAGAAGACAGCTCTGAGTTCCAAAATTGATGTGGAGCAGAGATTCCTAGGAGACCACATCCCCTAGTGGACAGGTCGCTTAAGCGAGCTCCTCACCCCAACACAGGAGCATCCGTGGTGAGGGAATGAGGAGGACCCCTAGTTTTAGATTGCTTTGATCCTGCCACCAGTGTAAGGCCAGGATCAGGGATTGGTCACTAGAACCAATTTGGAAAGGAATCCTCCTTTGGGACCAATAGGCCCTCAGATGGAACTAAATGTCCCTCATCTGGAATCTTGCTCCCTGCACTACAGCTGTGGAAGCAGCCATGTGCCTAGTAGTTGTAGCAAATGCTATGCTGGTCAAGAGACTCGCAGAGTAATGGAAGATGCCAGGGCAAAGAGACTGCCTACCCTTTCAGAGGGGAGAAATGCCCTGGCTAACTTTGTGTTCAACTCTGCCCCTATGAAAGTTAGTACCTGAACTGGTTCGAGAACTGACTTTGGTAAACAGGAATCCCAGAAAGGTGAGAAGCTGCTGGGTGACTTGCAAGTGGATTTTACTTGATCTGGAGACTGACCCACTAAGAGCCAGTCATCCAGGAAAGGAAACAAAGCAATCCCTTGCCTTCTTAAAAGAGCCACTACCACAGCTAGAATTTCAATACCCTTGGCGCAGAGGTAAGGCCGAAGGGCATTGCCCTGAACTGGTAGTGGCCTGAGGGTAACCTGAGGTACTTTCGGTGAGAAGGCCTGATCAAAACATGAAAAAATAGGCATCCTTGAGGTCCAGGAAAGCTAGCCAGTCCCCTGGCCTCAGCCAGAGTTAACATTTTTAACTTTGTTTTCAAAAGATGCTTGTTCAGGTACCTTAAATCTGAGATGGGCCGCCAATCTCCTGCCTTCTATAGGGTAAGAAAGTATCATGAGTACAGCCCCTTGCCCTGGTGGCAAGGAGGGACCCTTCTACTGCTTTGCAGTTCAGAGGAGAAGAAACCTCTGCTCCTAAAGCAAGGGATTCTGAAGGATTTGCAGGTGGACCTGTCTGGCTCTCATCTTTGGAAACTGTTTGAAGCTGAGAACCAGACCTATTACTTCCAGAACCCACTTGTCTGAGTTAGGGACACCCAATTCTGGCTGAAATAAAAACCAACCTGCCCACTGGTATAGGAGAATCGGCCCTGGGCACCCCATCAGGGTGCCTGCTTGGCAATAGTCTTAGGCTAAGGGGAGGGGGACAGTTTACTTGTGCCCCGTCTATCTCTGCCTCTGAAGAGACCCCTCTGGCTAAAGCAGAGGAGGCCTGAGCCTCTACCTGGGCACTTTTGTAGGTAATCATCCCTGTTTTTCATATAGCTTTCTGTTTGTTCCTCAAACAGAGAATTACCCACAACAAGAAACAAATCCATAGACTTTGACAGAGTATCTTGGGACAGATTAGTGCATCTGAGCCATGCCAACCTACGGAAAGCTACAGAAGTGATCATGACCCTAGAGAAAACAAGATTAACACCAACAGCAGTATGAACTTGAACTTAGAGGCTTCAGTGCCATTAGCAGCCACCTGTTCCAACCCGCTAGCCAGCTGGCCATGGGCCTGCTTGGCTAACTGCAATACTCAGGTCCCACCTAGATTTCCAAAATCTAGCCACATAAGCCATACAACTTGCCTGTCTGAGTCCCACAGAAGCTGCCATATACTGTTTTCTTGCCATGGCATCAATCCTCCTGGAATCCTATTCAGGAGGATGTGAGGCCAGGGGACTAGCCTTGACACAGGCTGCAGCTTGTACCACACCTCACATGACTACACTGCTCAGTGAGGAAGTCTGTAACAGAGCTCCATTTGAAATACACCTTCTGTCCATTTTTTATCTTACAGGAGGGACAGAAAGAGGAATCTTATAAAATCTTTGTTGTTTACTTCCTAAATGATTCTATGCAAAGGAACCACAACCTCCTAGCCCATCATTCCTACATAATCAGGCTCCCTTTATCATCCATAGCCTCCTCTAAAGGAAGCTGGGGGATTCTGCAAGCTTTGTAAAACACAAACTGAGAAAAGGACTCAGACAGAAAAGGAGGAGATTCTAAAAGTCTGTCTGGAGAAATGTCCGCTTAAGTGGGCATGTCCAGACCCTACCAGCCACACATGTATTGATCAAATTTCCTCCTTCCCACCCTGTGGTTCATAACAATTCCTCAACATCATAAACCTGAACCACTGGAACTGAACGAGCCACCTTTTACCAACTGTAGATGGTCTGACAGGACCTAGAAACAGTGACTGGACAATCTGTATGGCTTAACTACTTCTGCAGCAGTTGGAGAGACAATCTTGGACTCCAAACCTACATGATTTCTCTGTCCATATTTTTTTTTTTTTTTAAACTGGTTCCTCTGAACCATCCTTTTGCCGAGGAAGTCTAGCCCTGGTCAGAGGGACTCCTCTGGTCCAGTGGGTACTGGACCGGGCTGGCCATCCGGGTCAGCGGACTTGCTAATGTTCCCTGAGCCGGCCCTATCTCTTTTCAGGGTGGCTGCAGTGAAATTTTAAACACCTGGCAGTCTGACAGGAGGTGGTCAGCCCCCAGACAATAAACACAAGTGGTGTGTGGGTCAGCCTTGGCAAAGGCTTCCCCACAGCATCACAGTGCTGAAACCCAGTGGGCCCGGTTTTTCCTTTTGGGTTTCTCAGACATAATGCCAGCCTAACCAAAAACTTGCCCTTTTTATGGCCGTGCCAGGCAAGACACCCTTATCGGTTCCTAACCGTTTCACGGGTATTTGAAAAAACCCTATTTAAAATCAAGGTTTTTTTAGAACCAATAAGAACCAGGTACCGCACTCTAAAAGCCCAAAACTTTAAAACGTTAAAATAAGCAAACCGATCGGTTCAAAACCGAACCGATAACTAAATTTCCACACAGACTTTACATTTTGTACTTACGGTTTACCAGATAGAGCTTTAACCGAAATGCGGTAAAATAATTACTTTTTGCCGGTTCAAATGAACCGAAAATACTCGCTTGACCGAGAAATGAACCGAGCTGAAGGAGCTGATCTCCGGAGCGACTGTTCAGTGAAGCGGAGTAAAGAATCTGACAGTTTCATTTGAAACTGCCCAGCTACAGCTTTGGTATAGCGCCCTCGCGCTTTAGAACTCCAGATTCTCTGGAGTTAACTCTTTCCTCTCCGGGGCAGTTCAAGTGCAGTGGCTAACTGTAATAAGTCCTAATATAGCAAGACTTCATGGTGTTTGAATAGACATATTTAGTCTGTTGCTGCAAACTGATGTAGTGAAGAAGGAACATGGCACTGCAGAAGCTTATTGCCTGTATTTTGAATAAACATCACGCGGAGACTGTGCGTTGAACCTGATATTTGGTGCCTGGTCCATCTGTTATCCCACAATCCCTCCACAGACTTGGTGTGAGAAGTGGGATAACTTGCTGGAAGCATCTGGACTGGCCGAAGAGGTACATTCTCTGGTGGATATCACCCAGATATCCCAGGTGGACCGATGCACCAGTAATTGCTGGAGAAGAAAGTCTGAGGAGTTCTGACCAGAACCATGGCTGACAGACGGAGAGAAGCAGCTGCCTGCACTGGACCTGGGAGCTCAGAGGAAGGCCAAGCCTGAAGACAATGAAGAGATGCAGGTTGAGGCAGACTGGATGTGCAAGAGACAACACCCCAGAGGTGGAGACCCTGATCAGGATGATCCACTGGATGAGTGGGCAATGGCTGGAGGCAGACCGACTATGTAGAGAGGCGGAACACTGGTGCCAGGTGCTCGAGAAGTTCCTGCTGGAGAGTTTGGATAAAGAGTTGGAGGAGGATTTTTCGTGGGCTCAGTTTGAGGAGGATCCCCTGACTGAGCAGGATATTCATTTGTTTCCTGTGTTCACAGGATGTTACCTGTTGGAGGCCAGAGAAGCAAGTATGGAACTTGAATGTGAGACCCCAGGTAACACTGTGTCCAGTGATATTGTGCTGGGATTGAAGACTCCAAGCAAGCAAGAAGAAGCCTATGAGGCTAAAGGGACTTTTTCTTGTATTGATGCAGCTAAATCTATTAACAGTATTGACCGGGGGTGTACTGCAGGCTAAAGATGCTAATATTGCCAAAATGTTACAATAATTTGAGATTAAGGAGGTGGTACATGTGTTTTATTTTGTTGATGAAAAACCTACAAAGAAGGAGGTGAGTGGAAAAGGGATTGGAACCTGTGTTGGGGTAACAGCAAAAGAATGTCTACCCTCAGGTGTCTGTATCTATAGCAAGTGAAATGAATCAAGAGACATAGTGGGTTTATGTAGAGGGTTGAACCTAGGACTGGGCCCCTGCTTAAAACTGACATGTCTGGTGGGATGGGGCAGGTAATTACTCACCCCAAAGAAAGTCTTTCTATGGTACTGGACTTTACAGTTGTCCAGATGTTCTGTCAGTAAAATATGATAGACTTTCCCTCAAAGGAGATGGGAAGGTACCATTAGTTTCTGTTCAGAATTGTGTTAATGCCTCAGGGTAACGAATGAGCATATCCACTATGTTTATGATGGAATGTTTATCATTAATAGGGACCCTGTGACAGAGCTTCTGAAGATGGATGGGTAGAAGATCCATATCTTCCTGGGACAGTAAGGTGGTAAGCAGTCTGCAATAACTGCTTCCCTCTTAAGGTGGGGGATATGTGACAGGAAGCTTCTGCCACTCTTGAGGACCGACCTTTCCTTAAATCTGTTGCAACAGTTTTTCTGTTTCTTAGCCTTATCTATCCTTTACAATTTCTAGTCCATAAGGTTGGGCACTCCCCCTTCCCTTTCTTGACTATGCTATAGTGCCCTCTTTCATTTTCCTTTTCCCTCTCAGGTCCTTGTATAGGGACGTTATTGTTGTGACCTCCAAGCATATGTAAACCAGGTTGTGTTTATCATTGTTGGATTTAGTATGTAATAGCATTATGTCATAAAATACCTTGATGTATATACCTTATGTTTATGAAACCTGTAAATGTTGAAAATACCATGGCACTAGGTGTTTTTCATAATGGTAAAAACTACTAGGTGACTATTATAGAAATTGTTAGTTGTGCTATTTAAAATGCATGTAAATTGTTGTAAACTGAACAAGTCTGAAATGTCATGGTGATTTGCATGTATCCCATGAAGCTTTGCATTATGGAAGTATGTATGATGTTGTATTTCTTTGAAACTTGATTTGTGCCAATGCCCTTTGGAGTAACCCTTTTTTCAGTGATTCTACATTGAGGTTCTTTGTCTATAGCTTGTTTTGTTTTGTTTTTTGCTTTTTGAGTCCCCGCTACCTAAGCAAATAGGGCCCACACAGGGAATGAAGGATTTTCACTGAAAAGCAGTTAGATCAGAGATCAGGATCAGTAGATGCTGGCTAAGTGCAGAGAAAGGACATACATAGTCTGTTGCTGCAAATTGAAGAAGGAATATGGCATTGCAGAAGCTTATTGTATTTTGAATAAACATCACACAGAGACTGTGTGTTGAACCTGAAGTTCGGTGTCTGGTCCATCTGTTATCCCACAATCCCTCCACACAGTCCCCAGCTCACTTCCAATTACTGTCAGTATGCATAACCATATCCCCTGCTTGTCCATCAGCTACATTATCTGTATCCTTGGGTTTGTTTGTTGTTTGGGGGAAGAGTTATGCCAGCAATCATACTCACATCCCCTATTTTGTTTATATGCAAAATGTGGGGGTACAACCAACACTGAGGTGTCATTAGTTATCCAAGTTTGAAATAAAGCTGGTTCTTTACTTGAAGTAAATGAGAAAATGTCAGGAATCTCCAACTGTAATGGAGTACTCAATTTTATATTATTTCTTTGTCTTTGTTTTAGTACATTGTTTACTGCATCTGTATTTCATGGGTTATTCAGAACTTAGAAAACTATTTGTCCATATTGCTCGCCTAAAGGTCAGCTGTATGCAAAAAAAGTCCCCTTTGCCTACATAAATAACTCATTTATAGTAGAACTTCCCAGTACTTCCACTAGTAGTGAATTCAATAAGGATACCACTCTTTGACTGTACCATTTCTACCATCTTACTGAATGACAGTTTTCAGCCTTTAGTTGTAGGGTGTGGGCATTTGTATTGTAAGTTAGATCCCTGAACTCCAGACCTAAGCTTTTCCACAACTCACAGTCTGTTAGTGCTTTGTGCAGTAGACTCATATCACCTTGTATTCTTCTGTACTCCAGTGAGTACATATCCAACTCACTCAACCTAACCTCATAGTTTTGACCCCTCTGATCTTTCATTATTCATGTTGCTCTTCTCTGAACTTTCTCTATCATTTGAATTTCTCTTTTCTTATAGAGTGACCAAATGTGGACACAATACTCCACATTTGGTCTAACCAGTGACACATACAGTGGCACAATAACTTCCATATCACTACTGTAAATATGTCTAATTGCGTATTTATAACATGGGCAGATAGATCTGTAGAATCTAATTGGCAGACAGAGATCACTTGACCATTAATTATTCTCTGAGACCCTTTTATCATACACTGTGAGAGTAACAGAGACTGAAATCAAGCAGCAGTCAGAAGAAAAAAATTACTCATCTGTAGTAATCTTGTTTCTTCCAAAGGGATCCACTAATATTATTACTCTTGCAGTGCTCCTTTAAGTCAGCACTGCCCTGGAGACAAATGGAATGCTATGCTAATGATGGAATCTTTAACTGGTGCATCCAATTTCAAACTGCCCAGTGTAACTGCCTACATTCTAACCTCAAATTTCTTATAAGCCTGCAAAGAGGCCATAATAACCTATACTAAAATAACAATAGAAAAAAGGAGGCCCCAACTGGGACAATTAGTAACATTAAGCAAAGGACCAAAAAGGAAATATCCCTTTTTCTTAAAGTCAGATTTCCCTAAGAAAAAGAACCTACAAGGTATAAAACATTACTAAGAAGAGCCAGTAAGTGGCATACCACTCCAAGTATACATATAATCAGCTGTGGAGAGGATTTTTCTGTTTACTGGTTCTGCAGAGGAAGCAGGGCTGGGAGCAATAATATTAGTGGATCCCTTTGGAAGAAACAAGATTACTACAGGTGAGTAATTTTTTCTTCTAACCCCAGGAATCTACTAATATTATTACTCTTGCAAACTATATAGCAGTACCTCAAAGAGGTGGCCAAGAATCTATTTAGGAAGAAGACTCTGCAGAACTGCCGTGCCAAATCTAGCATCACTCCTGGACTGGGTGCCTAGGCTATAATGGTTAGTGAAGGTGTGGACTGACTTCCAGGAAGCTGCTTTACAGATTTCCATCAACGGTACCTCTCTGGCAGCTGCAGTAGTGGCAGTTGTGCCCCTTGTAGAGTGGGCCCTAAGACCAGAGGGGGTACCTTACCTGCTTTTGAGTAACAAAACTGAATACATGGAACTAGCCACCAAGAGATAGTTTTCTTTGAGGCAAGAGTCCCTTTGCCTACGTCCCCATAGGTGAGGAACAGTTGTTGCCTGTCCTGCCTATGGTCCTTGGTATGAGTCATGTAATAACTCAAAGCCCTTTTTATAGCCAGACTGTGCAATCTACACTCCCCTGAGCTGCAGTGTTCAGTAAAGAAAACTGGCAAGGTTATAGACTGGTTCAAATGGAAGTCAGAGACCACCTTGGGGAGGAACTTCCTATTAGTTCTCAAAACTACCTTGTCCCTGTGAAAGGAGATATAGTCCTTTTCCACACAAAGGGTCTAGAGCTCAGTTATCTGCCTGGCAGAAATGATTGCTACCAGAAAGACTACCAAGTAATGAATTTAAGCTCTGCAGATGCCATAGGCTCAAAGGGCGGAAGAATAAGCTGGGCAATGTAAATATTAAAGTCCCATGCTGGGACTGGTTCTCTTTGAGGGGGAAACAAATGACAGACTCCTTTAAAGAACCTTTTGAAGATAGGATTTGATGCCAGGGAGGTATCATTTCCAGCTGAAAGGTATGCCGAGACTGAAGCCAGGTGCACCCTTAAGGTTGAGTGCTGCAGCCCTTGGGAATTCTGTTGAGACAAGTAATCCAGAAGGGTTGGTATGCCAGCTTGAGCTGAGACTATACCCTCATCTCTGCACCAAATGGAAAATCCTTTCCATTTTGAGGCATAGGTTTTCTTAGTGGAAGGTTTCCTATATCCCCTAAGGACCTCCAATACTCCTTCAGAGAATTGCCAATCTGCATATTCTAAGTCCTCAAGAGCCAAGCCTTGAGCTTGAGAGACCTGAGATTGGGATACACTACCCTCCCCTGAAAGGAGGTCAGCAGGTTGTACCTCTGTGGGAGGTGAATCAGTTTGTTCACTGACATTGAGAGCAGGAGGGAGTACCAAGGCTGTCTTTCCCAGTCTGGAGCTACCAGAATCATTGAAGCTGGCTGGGACTTGGGCTTGATAAGCACCCTGAGTATCAGAGGAAAAGGGGGGAAGGCATAGAGATGCCCCCCGTCCAATCCAGAATCAGGGCATCCATGGGAACTGTCCCCTTCACAGGGGCCCTGCAACAATAGTGAGGTAAGTAGTGATTTTGGTGGGATGCAAAAAGATCTATTTCTGGGGTTCCCCACCTCCTGAATAGAGCATTCACCACGTACTTGTTCAGTGCCCATTCATGATGGGCCTGGTTTATCCTGCTCAAGGCATCTGGTATTGTCCCTGCCAGGCAGATGAATTGACTGCAGAGAGGCATTTAGGGAATAAGCAAAGCTTCATATCTTCACTGCCTCTGTACACAGTGTAGTGGACCCTGTCCCTCCTTGCTTGTTAATGTACTACATTGTTGTGTTATTGGCTGTTCTGACTTGTACCACCTTTCCCTGTATTAGATGAGAGAAAGCCTGAAGGGCCAGGTAAACAGCTCTTAACTCCAGCAAGTTTATGCGCAGGAGTGAGTCTGCACTCTCCCAGGTACCGTGAATAGTGTGTTCCCCTAAATGAGCACCCCATCCTAACAGGGAAGCATCTGTTATGAGAACTAGTGAAGGGGGCTCCTGCAGGAATGGAACCCCTTCTCTCAAATTTTCCAGCTCCCTCCACCATTGGAGTGCCTGTAGTAACTGTCACAAACTCACTCAGCCAGTCAGCCCTCTACTCCCAAAGTGCCAACCTCTGAGCATATGATTTGTGGACAGTGAACAGAACAAGGTAACCCTCTTGTCTGTTTTGTGGGTTCAAGTCACCTTAATCTTAAATTCTGGAGGAATTCAAACTGACAACCTCTTGTTAGCGAACCCAATTATCAGGCTCAGATAATTCAGTCTTCAGGGGGGCCAGATATCTTTGCCTACGGGCACCCAGCCAGGTATTTCAAATGAACCCTTAGAAGTCTATGCAAGACTTTAGAGAACTCTATCCATTTCCTAGTTTGGTATATCAATAAACCCATACACAGTGTTAACTGTAACCTTTAAAAGCTCCACTTAACTAAAAAGAAATGTTAAGGCACTCCAGGCAGTTTTCGTTGTAAAATATATCTTTACTTTAAAATATCAAAACAGAACAATAAATACAGAACAAATATCCCAAACACATACAATCTTAAAAACAAAACAGGTTTTTAAAGTACAAACTATGCTCTCTTATCCACATACTTATCTCCTACAGTGCTGATGTTGCCCTTCTTCTCTCAGTCAGTAATAAAATAAAATGTGTCTCTCTAAGGCTTGCTCAGTTGGAGAAAAGCAGTCCTGAGCCAGCCTCTTCTCTGAGTTCATTAAACTCCACCTTGGAGTATTAAAAGTTATATTTTACAGCACAGGATGTCCCAACAAGATTTAAAAAAAAATTATAAGTGACATACTCAATTTTCTCTCCTCAGGTTAACTGGTCAGAACTGGTTTTTGTTCTGCCACACACACATATAAACAGTTTCTCTGGTGTCCTTGCAAAGCATCCTGGGAATGTGTATTGGACCTTCCAAATTTGTCTGGATCCTTGTTATCTACACATCAAAGGTCTTTCTGATGTAAATCAAGGGCTCCCTGCGACACCCCTCCCAACACAGGTTCTTCCTGGCAACTACTGCAAGTCAAAGGATCTCCCTGAGGGCATTATAAAGTGGATACTTTGGTTCCTGCCTTCAAAGAAAATTTAACAAAGGAATTGCATTTTAACTAGCTGCAGATTTAGCTATGCCCTGTTCTTTTAACTTATCCCTGGTTTTTTTTTGGATATGTCAGTTCAGCAAGACTGTGGGTCTTCTGACTGCCCTGCCCTTACATAAATTATATGTAATGCAAAAAAAATTTGATACGTGGATCAGAATCAGTGGTTCAAGTGTGACAAATCCTCCCCACCTAGACTGAATTTGGGGGATCTATCCCCTACATGGGATGCGCTTCCCAAATCAGTTCATTCCTCATACACACAGGACAAACCATCTGAGTTCTGATTCTTGGCTCTGGCCCTATGTACGATTTTCAAATCATACCCTTGTAAAGCAAGACTCCATCTGAGCAGTCTGCCATTGTTTTTCCCCATCTGCATCAGCCAAACCAGGGGGTTGTGGTCAGTCTGCACCACAAAAGGTTGTCCATACAAATATGGCTCCAACTTCTTTAGGGCCCACACTATGGCAAGACACTTCTTTCCACAGTGCAGTACGCTTGCTCCCTGGGAAGCAATTTTTTACTCAGGTAGGTAATGGGGTGGTCCCTCCCTTCACTGGATGTCTGGCTTAGTACTGCCCCAATACCCATGTCTGAGGCATCTGTCTGAACTATAAAAGTTTTGCTATAGTCCGGACTTGTCAAAACAGGAGCACTGCACAGTGCCTCCTTCAGTTTGGTAAAGGCTTCCTCATAGGCTGGGCCCCAGCTGATTTTCCTTGGCATTTTTTTCTTCGTCAGGTCAGATAGGGGAGCAGCCAGGGCACTAATTAGGTACAAACTTTCTGTAGTACCCTGCTGTCCCTAGAAAGCTCCTGACCTGCTTCTGGGTTTCTGGTTTGGGCCACGCATGGATCACCTCTATCTTTATTTGGCTAGGATGAAGTTGTCCTTGGCCTACCACATGCCTGAGGTATGCCACTTCTCCCATGGCCACCTGGCACTTCTCGGCTTTGACAGTGAGCCTGGCCCTCTGTATTCTGTTCAGCACTTCCCTAAGGTGTGAAAGGTGTTCCTCCCAGCTGGTACTGAAGATGGCAATGTCATCCAAGTACGCCACGGCGTGCTACTCAGCACCATTTAACACCTGGTTCACCAACCTTTGGAAAGTGGCCGGGGCATTCTTCATTCCGAAAGGCATTACTTTGAACTCAAATTAGCCTACTGGAGTGATGAAGGCTGTCCTCTCCCTTGCTCTGTCCATCAACTCTACCTGCCAATACCCCTTTGTCAGGTCAATGGTCGTAAGGTAGGTCACCCCCCCAACTTGTCTAGGAGTTTGTCCATCCAGGGCATTTGGTGGGCATCTGACGTTATGACTGCATTCAGTCCACGATAGTCCACACAGAAATGGATCGAGCCATCTGGCTTGGGTACAAGGACTACGGGTGAGGCCCAGGGACTGTGGGATCTCTGGATTACCCCTAAATCCAGCATCTCCTCCACTTCCCTCCTAATGTCCTTTTGGATAGCCTCTGACACCCGATATGCTGTCAGCCATATGGGCGTCTGTGTCCCTGTCTCCACATCGTGTGTCGCTAAGGGGGTAAGTCCAGGTTTGGCGCTAAACAAGGGGGCAAAGTCTACTAAAACCTCCCTAACTTTCTGGTCCGGGTTCAGCTGGGGAGACAATTTTACTGCCTCCACATAGGACTCTCGCTTACTTTCCTCCAGCAAGTTCAGAAGGGGGTCTCCTTCGTCCATCCCTTCCCCATGACTATACACTGCGAACACCATGTCAGCCCTATTTGCATATGGCTTCATCATGTTAACATGGTACATCGTTTCTGTCTACGGTCAGGTAACTCCACAATGTAGTTTACGTCAGTTACCTTCCTAACCACTTTGTACAGTCCTGCCCACTCAGCTTGCAGCTTGTCTTTCTGGACCAGAATAAGGACCATGACTTCCTGACCCACCATGTACGAGCGAGCTCTGGCTCTGCGGTCGTACCTTACTTTTTGTTTCTGTTGGGCAGCTGCCAGGATGCTCTGGGCTGTCCCCATAAGTTCCTTCTGCCTTTCCCTAAACCATAGGATGTACTCCACAATGGGAGTTCCCTGGGTGGTGTGCTTGCTTTCCCAGTCCTTCCAGATCAAGTCTAGGGGCCCACGTACCCGGCGTCCATAAAAGAGCTCAAAGGGGGAAAATCCTGTCGACTCTTGTGGCACCTCCCTGTATGTGAACACCAGGTGGGGAAGGCATTTCTCCCAGTCCCTCCCATGCTGTTCAGCAAACGCCCAGAGCATTGACTTCAGGGTACCATTGAATCATTCCACAAGTCCATTGGCTTGTGGGTGATATGATGTTGTGCATCTCTGCACCACCCCCACACTTCTTCCATAGACATTTCATTAGGTCCGACATGAAGAAACCCCCTCAATCGGTGATTACCTCCTGTGGAAACCCAACACGGGAGAAAATCCCATGTAAGGCATCGGCCACTTTGTCTGTCCTCAGTGATGATAGGGCGACTGCCTCAGGGTACCGGGTGGCATAATCCACCACAGTCAGGATAAACCTTTTCCCTGAGGAGCTGGGGGTATTTAAAGGCCCCTCAATATCCATTCCCACCCTCTAGAATGGCTCCTCCACTACGGCAATGGAATCAGGGCAGTTTGGGTTTTCTTGCCCGCCTTCCCTATTTCTTGGCACTGGTGACAAGACCTGCAATACTCCTTCACCTGCTGGGTGAAGTTAGGCCAGTAGAAATTCTGGGCTAACTGCTGCATTGTGCGTGTGATTCCCAGATGACCAGACAAGGGAACAGCATGGGCAACCTTGAGCAACTGCTCACAATATCCCTGGGGAACAACAAGCTGCCTGCCTAGCATCCCTCCCTCGGTCTGTACTGCCTGGGTATACATATGTCCATCTTCCCAATAAACCTTATATCTGCCATCACCTCCCTGTGCACCATCAGAGTCTGCCCAAGCCCTCAGCTTCTATAAACTAGGGTCACTCCTCCGAGCAGCTGCAAACCCCTCACACCTTCCCAAGGCATGGGACAGGTCCCCTTCAGTCGCTAACTAGGGTCCCTAGTACTAGCGTCAGGGCCCTCAGGATCACTGACAATCCCAACCCTCTGACAAGAGGTCACCCCTTCCTCTTCAGAGTAACCCTCTGTAGCTGTGTGTTTACTTGCTACTGGGGAAATTTCTACCCTCTTTTTATCAGTCTCCCCCTCTGTAGACACAGGCTGGGGAACCAGCCTCTCAGTATCTTCCCCAATGGCTTCTGGGGGGCTCAAGGAACTACAATTTTCCCCAGCTGCTTGGCTACGGGTAACTGCACATACCACCCCTGCTGGAGATTGTTACTCAGGATCACATCCACTGCTAATGTGTTGGCTACAGCCACCTGTTGCACAGTTGCCCCCATTTCACCCCAGTCCAGGAGAACACTAGCGAGTGGCAATGTTTTCTCTTCACCAGTAAACCCTTGTATGTATTTATTGGGTATAAGCTGACCAGGCTGTACCAGATCCCCCTTTACCAATGTCAGGGATGCCCCTGTGTCCCTTAACCCCTGCGTCTGTATGCCATTTACCATGACTGGGTGCATGTGTTCCCTCATGTTCAATGGCATGCTTCCAGGGACACACAAACAGCCCATTTCCTTTCTGGTACTACTTTGTGTATTATTGCTTGCCCTTCTTGGACACTGTCTGGCAATATACCCAGTTTCTTTACATAACCAACAAATTTCTTACTTCAGAGAAATCTTTTCTTTGAAACCTGGGGCTAACTGGTTTCAGTGGAGGCAGTGAGGGTTTTAGCTGTCCTGAAGGTGCGCTTTTCCCTTTCTGCGCTGCCACACTTGCCCTATTCACTCTCAGAGCAGGTCTGCTCTTGGCATAGTGGTCTGAGAGTTCAGCAGCCTCTTGCACTTTTTTTGATCTCGGTCCTCTAGCCAGGTTTTTAACTCTGCTGGGCATGCCCAATAAAACTGTTCTAACAAAATCACATTTTCAATTTTATCAACAGAGGTTGCCTCAATTCCTTCCCACCACTTTAAAAACTGACATTGTTTCGTGGCTAGCTCCTCATAGCTCATATCAGAGCTTCTCCTGAGCTTATGGAATTTAGCTCTGTATGATTCAGCAGTTAATTCAAACTTTTTTAATAGTGCAGCTTTTAACTTGCTGTAATCATCACTGTCTTCATTGTGCATTTGACCCAATGCATCCCGAGCTTTTCCGGTAAGTAGCGGGGATAGCTGGAAGCTCCAGGACTCTCTATGAATTTTAGCCTGAATATAAACTTTTTCAAAAGAATTTAAAAAGGCGTCAATGTCCTCCCCTTCCTTAAACTCGGCTATTAATTTGGAGTTCAATTTGTAACTCAGTCCTGCAGTCCCAGTTAAATCCAAACCACGTACCTGCCCTGGTGCCGCTGGTTGGAGTCGTAGCTTCTCCAGTTTGTGCTGCCACTGGAGCTCCTCTCTCCTCTCTGCGTTCTCGCTCTCTCTTCTCCTCTGCAGCTCACTGGCGCTCATGCGCCTCACGGTCTGCATCTCGCTGTTCCCTTTCTCTCCTGGGACTCCAGCTCCATCCTGCGCAACTCACGTTGCAACCTGAGCACTTCTGGATTCAGGATACTGGTGACTTGTCCCTGCTGCTGTGGCCCTCCACTGACAGTGGTCCTGCTGTCCACCTCATCGGCTCAGGACCCCTCACTGGCCGCTAGCCCTTCCACTTGAGGTTTGGTCCCTTTCAGTCACGGTCTGCGACTCGCTGCTCTGAGTATCTGCTACCATCAGGGCCTCTATGAGGTTCTGCTTACTGGCTTTCACCCCAAACGGGACTCCCCTGTCCTCGCACAACTGCCTTAAGAAATCTACAGTGTGTCTGCTGTAGTCGGAAGCCATTTTCTTCTTCCCTCACTACTAATACTATTCTGACTGGCACTTCAGAGAAAAAAAAATAAAATGGGTGGGAACTTAACTGTAAGTCAAGGGATATAGTTCTGTTTCCTTTTGAAATAAAACACTGCCTTTCTTTTTTTTTCTTCAAGTGACCTAAATAGTCTCAAGCTGACACACTGAACAATGAAGCTTATACCACCAAACTTTTTATGCAACCGCTGCCAACCAATCTGTCACAAACTCGCTTAGCTGGTCAGCCCTCTACTCCCAAAGTGCCAACCTCTGAGTGTATGATTTGTGGACAGTGAACAGAAGAAGGTAACCCTCTTGTCTGTTTTGTGGGTTCAAGTCACCTTAGTCTCAAGTTCTGGAGGGATTCAAACTGATAACCTCTTGTTAGCGTACCCAATTATCAGGCTCAGATAATTCTGTCTTTGGGAGGCCAGATATCTTTGCCTACAGGCACCCAGCCAGGTATTTCAAATGAACCCTTAGAAGTCTATGCAAGACTTTAGAGAACTCTATCCATTTCCCAGTTTGGTATATCAATAAGCCCATACACAGTGTTAACTGTAACCTTTAAAAGCTCCACTTAAATAAAAAGAAATGTCAAGGCACTCCAGGCAGTTTCCGTTGTAAAATATATCTTCACTTTAAAATATCAAAACAGAACAAATAAATACAGAACAAATATCCCAAACACATACAATCTTAAAAACAAAACAGGTTTTTAAAGTACAAACTAAGCTCTCTTATCCACATAATACTTATCTCCTACAGTGCTGATGTTGTCCTTCTTCTCTTAGTCAGTAATAAAATAAAATGTGTCTCTCTAAGGCTTGCTCAGTTGGAGAAAAGCAGTCCTGAGCCGGCCTCCTCTTTGAGGTAATTAAACTCCAACTTGGAGTATTAAAAGTTATATTTTACAGCACAGAATGTCCCAACAAGATTTTAAAAAAATGATAAGTGACATACTCAATTTTCTCTCCTCAGGTTAACTGGTCAGAATTGGTTTTTGTTCTGCCACACACACAAACAGTTTCTGTGATGTCCTTCCAAAGCATCCTGGGAATGTGTATTGGACCTTCCAAATTTGTCTGGATCCTTGTTATCTACACATCAAAGGTCTTTCTGATGTAATTCAAGGGCTCCCTGTGACACCCCTCCCAACACAGGTTCTTCCTGGCAACTACTGCAAGTCAAAGGATCTCCCTGAGGGCATTATAAAGTGGATACTTTGGTTTCTGCCTTCAAAGAAAATTTAACAAAAAAATTGCATTTTAAATAGCTGCAGATTTAGCTATGTCCTGTTCTTTGAACTTATCCCTGTTTTTTTTTTTTTGATATGTCAGTTCAGCAAAACTGTGGGTCTTCTGAATACCCTTCCCTTACATAAATTATATGTAATACAAAAAAAATTTGATACATGGATCAGAATCAGTGGTCCACGTGTGACAGTAACACCTTTGTGACTGGTACTGGCTTTGATAGGAAGTCCCGCCTTTGGCACCAGTGTGCTGTGAGGTCGAACTGGACATCCCTCATCTGGAACCTGGCACCTATGACTGTGCTTGTTGCTGAAGCCATGTGCCCTAATAGTTGTAGGAACTGCCTTGCAGGCTTTGGCCTGCCCAGGGCAAATGAGCCTGCCAACATCTGAATGCTTTCTGCCCTCTCCTGAGGGAGAAAAGCCCTTCCTACTACAGTGTTTAGTTCTGCACCTATGAACTGCAAAACCTGCACAGGGGTCAGGACTGATTTTTTGACATTGAGGAGGAATCCCAGGGAGAGCAACAGATCCTAGGTTACCTGAAGGTGGTCTGACACCTGCTGGTGAGATGTTCCCATGATTAGCCAATTGTCCAGATAAGGAAAAACTGAAAACTAACCTTCTGAGGTGTGCCACTATTACTGCCATGCACTTGGTAAATACCCTTGGTGCAGAGATGAGGCCGAAGGAAAGTGTTGAGAACTGGTAGTGGCCTGATGGGAGTCTGAACCTGAAATAGTTTCTGTGTGACTCCCTTATGGGAATATGGAAATATACGTCTTTTAGATTTAAGGAGGCTAGCCAGTCTCCTTCTTTCAGAGTTGGCAAAATCATGGCCAGTGTGACCATCTTGAGCCTGGGTTTTACCAGGTACTTGTTTAGCAGTCTGAGGTCTAGTATAGGCCGCCACTCTCCATTCTTTTTTGTTGTTAGGAAGTATCTTGAATAAAACCCTTGCCCCCTCTGACTGAAGGGAACAGGCTCCACTGCTCTTGCCAGCAATAAAGCCTGCACCTCCTGCTCTAGTAGTTTTCTTTCTGTGAAAGGAGCTGGTGCAAAATGCTTTAATCTTGGAGGAAGAAGGGACTTGAAACAAAGAGATAGACCCTTACTCACTATTTCCATAACCCACTTGTCTGTGGTTATTTTCAACCAGTCCTGAATATAATGAGTGAGTCTGCCCCTAAAGCAGATGGAGAGGCTGCCTGAGGGGAAAAGTCAGGGATTTTGCTTTGCTTGCTGCTGTGGCTGCGCAGATTGGGATCCTGTCCTGGAACCTCTTCTGCCTCCATCTCTGTGGAAACCAACCTGCTGCAGCTGGTACTGCTGTTGGAGAACAGCCTGCACTTGGAAGAAAGGCCTCCTAAAGGAGGACCTACCCCTGCCTCCCCTAGCATAGGATGAAGTGGAAGGAGAGGCTCTCCCTCTGGTAGAATTGCTCCTGAAAGTAGCTTTGTACTTATCTACTTTCTCCGTATTGCCTCAGTCTGGGCACCAAAAAGAGAGTGGCCCTGGACTGGGAAATCCACAGCCTTACTCTGCATGTCCTGGGTGAGATTAGTGGCTCTCAGCCAGGCAAACCTCCTTAGTGCTATGGTACCTGCCATCCATCTAGCAGCTGTATCATTTGTGTCAGCTGCCATTTGAAACTGGTACTTGGAAGCCTCCAAGCCCAGTCTTGCAGTCCAGCAGCTCTGACACTGTTAAAGAGGGGTTAGCCTCAGCATTATCTACAACTGACTGCCAAAGAGCCTTCTGATAGAGGACTGCATAAGCCTGATAGCTGACTTGGTGAACTGCCAGGGATGCCAAAAGGCACCCTTTTTTTGCCATGCTATCCACTTTCCTTGAATCCTTCTCGAGGGGGGAGGACAAGGGAGTTTTAGCCTTTTCACAGGCAGCCTGTTGAACAATACCCTGGTGGTCTGAATGAGTAAACAGGAACTCCTACCCGACCTTTCAAGCTGGTATTTCTTGTCACACTTTTTGTCAGTGGGTATGACAGTATTGGGAGAATTGAGGATTTCCAGAACATCCTTTTTAAAGAATTTGTACATAGGCAGGAGGAGCCTTTTGGTGGATGTCAGCCCCAAGAGTTCCATATATTGTGCCTCTTCTTCGTCCTGGATCTCCTCTGATGTTTGCAGATTCAGGGTTTCTACCATTTTTTTAACAGAAGAAAAATTGGATGAGAAATCCTTTGTGGGTCTGGGAGGAGAACCAAAATCTTGTTCTGGTGAGACCTCGGGTTCAATACCCTCCTCATCCTGATCATCCTCCTCATATTCCACTGTGGTAGTGGGCAAAAGAGGTGCACAAACAGTAGCTTTTTCAGCAGTAATGACCACAGGCTGCTTAAGGGGTATTAAGCCCTGCAGCACCTGAAGTAAGGCAAGAGCCTGAGTTAAATCAGCAGGCGAAGGAGCAGGAATAGGCACCTGGTGGACCCCTTGAGGCATTTCAGCCGGGGTATCAGTATGCTTTGTTTTCTTTAATTTTTTGGCAGGCACCGGGGAGTCAGCTGGTTCATTGCCTCTTTTGCCAGAGCCCTCACCCATATCAGGAGTGGATTTGGAGGCTCTGGAAGGAATAGTCACAGTTTTAGAGGGAGTGGACTGGTTAGAGTCCAAGGACCCCTCTTCCACTTTTCTTTTAAGCCTTTCCCTATGTTTTTACACTGTCTTGTCAGGAAAAGACTTAACATAGAAACATAGAATTTGACGGCAGATAAGGACCGCTTGGCCCACCCAGTCTGCCCATTTTCCTACCTAATGGATAAGCTACAGATCCTAGTTAACCAGCAGCCTACTTCTTCCTACCCCCCCAGAATTGCCTTATTACTGTCCCATGCATGCTTGAATTCCACCGTTTTTGACTCCACAACCTCCTCCAGAAGGCCATTCCATGCATCCACAACCCTCTCTGTGAAAAATACTTCTAAATTACCTCTGAGCCCCCCTCTATCTTCAAATTGTGCCCCTTGTTCTAGCACACCTCTTTTGAAAGATGCTACCCTCTTGGACTTTGTTGATTCCCTTGAGGTACTTGAAAGTTTCTATCGTGTCCCCCCTCTCCCTCCTTTCCTCGAGGCTATACATATTCAGCTCCTTAAGTCTCTTCATATGTCTTCCGGTGCAGACCCTGCACCATTTTAGTTATCCTCCTCTGGATAGCCTCCATCCTTTCTATGTCTTTGCGGACATTGGGTCTCCAGAACTGCACGTAGTACTCCAGATGGGGTCTCACCAACTGTCTGTACAGAGGGATAATAACTTCCTGTTTTCTACTGGTGATGCCTCTCCTTATGCATCCCAGTATCCCCCAGCCCTCCTTGCTGCCCTCTCACATTGCTTGCCCACTTTAGGTCATCTGATATGACTACCTCCGTCCCTTCCATTTTGTTGTTGTTGTTAGTATCTCACCCCATTGTGTACTCTTCCCTGGGTTTTGTTTCCAGGTGCATTACCTTGCACTTCTTAGCATTGAATCTAAGCTGCCATACATTTGACCATTCCTCTAACCTTGCCAAGTCCCTTCTCATCCTTTCCATCCCACCTTGTGCATCAACTCTGTTGCAGATCTTTGTGTCATCTGCAAAGAGACATACTTTTCTTCAGTCCCTCTGCAATGTAAACTATAAAGACATTGAAGAGGACCGATCCTAATACTGAACCCCTGGGTACCCACTAGTAACCCCCTTCTTCCAGAGTGGACTCCCATTTACTATTACTTTCTGTGTCCTATTCTCCAGCCAATTCTTTACCCAGGCTCTCATCTTGGGACCCACTCCCAGGATGGCTAACTTGTAAATTAATCTTTTATGTGGGACTGTGTCAAATGCCTTGCTAAAGTCTAGTAGGCCATGTCCACAGCCCTCCTGATCTACTACTTTGGTCACCCAGTCAAAGAAATCTATCAAATTTGTCTGGCATGACCTTCCCGCTGTGAATCCATGCTGCCTTGGGTCCTGAGCCCTCTGGCCTCTAGATACTCAACAGTTCTTTCCTTCAGAAGTGATTCCATCATTTTCCTACCACTGAGGTTAAACTAACAGGTCTGTAGTTTTCTGCTTCTGCCTTGCTCCCACTTTTGTGAAGGGAATCACATCTGCCCTTCTCAGTCCTCGGGTACCACCCCATCCTCCCATGATTTGTTAAGAGGGTAGTCAGTGGCGTCACTAGTTCTACCTTAGTTCTTTTAGAATTCTGGGATGAATCCCATCAGGCCCCATTGCTTTGTCCACCTTCAGTTTTAAGAGTTCTTTCAGAACCTTTTCTTCTGTAAATGGGCTAGTATCAACTTCTGTATCCAGAGTGTTTCTACTGTTTGTTTTAGGTACCTCCCCCTTCCTTTGTAAATACTGAGCAAAATATTTGTTTAGTATCTCTGCCTTTTCACAGTCACCTCTGCCCACCCTCCCTCCTCTTTATTAAGCCTCACTAACCCTTCCTTGGTCTTCCTTTGCTCCTGATGTACCTATAAAAGGTTTTATCCCCCTTCTTAACTGAATTGGCTATCTTTTCCTCAGTTTGGGCCTTTGCTGTTCTGACTGCCTTCCCAGCTTCCTTTTGCTTTAACTGATACAGTTCTCTGTCCTGCTCCTTCTGTGATTCCTTGTACTTCCTGAATGCTTTTTTTTTCTTGAACCTTCACTGCCACTTCCTTTGAGAACCATAGTGGTTTCTTACATCATTTTGTTTTGTTTATTTGCTTCACACAAGGCTTGTTACCCTGTGATGGCAGTTTTTATTATTCCCCATTGTTCTTCCACCCTCCTTCCTGCCCATTTGCTAGTGCATTTTTAGGCACTCACCCATTTTGGCAAAGTCAGCCTCCTAAAGTCCAGTACTTTTGCCTTTGTATGGCTTGACTCTATTGCTGTGTTTATTGTGAACCATACTGTTCGATGGTCGCTAGTTCCCAGATGGCTACCCACTTCTACATCTGTGATCCTCTCTTCATCTCCATTTGAGAGAACTAGGTCTAAGACTGCTCCCTCTCTGGTGGGCTCCAATACTAGTTGTCTAAGGCATGCCCCCTGTAGGGCATTTAGAATAACCCCCCTCTTTGAAGTGGCTGCTGTAACTGCACTCCAGTTAACATCTGGCATATTCAGATAACCCATCAGCAATATCTCCCCTTTTTCTGCCATTCTAAGTATTCTTTCTATCATTTCCTTGTCCATTTCCTCTCCCTGAGAAGGGGGTCTGTATACAACCCCTGTGTGGATTGTGGTGCCATTGCCGGTCTCCAAATTTACCCACAGTGCTTCTTCTCCTCCCTGTTTTCCCTTTTGTTCTGTTGCTTTGATTTCTTCCCTTATGTAAAGAGCTACTCCTCCTCCAGATAGTGTATCCTGGTATGTTTATGTCCCAGTCATGGTTTTGTGTGTACCATGTTTCTGTGACTGCCACGATATCCAGATGTTCCTCCTCCATCAAGGCCACTAATTCAGGAAGCTTGTTACTCAGACTACGGGCATTGGTACTCACTGCTCTCCATTTTTTGATGGCTTTACCTTCTTTTGCAGCATCCCCCCACTGACCTGTCTACCTCGGTCTTTTTCTCATTTAGTAGCCTGTTTTGTAGGAAGAGGCTGGGATTTTCCTGCTGCTTATCAGTGCCTCCCCCCTTGACTAGTTTAAAAGCTTGCCAATGAAGCATTTAAACCGATTGCTCAAAATACTTGTTCCCTTCCTGGACAGACGCAGACCATCCTGCCAGTATAGGCTGGTGTCCCTCCAGGTGGAACCCCAGTCCCCAATGAAGCCAAACCCCTGTGCTCCACACCATTTTTCCAACCATTCATTAAACTGCATGGTGCAAAGTACCCTTGCCTCACTCATGCCATTGACAGGCAGCACCTCAGAGAAGGATATTGTGTGTGCTACTTGTCTTAGGCCCCTCCCCAATTCTACAAAGTCCTTCTGCACTGCTCTAATCTCATGATTAGCCAAGTCATTTGTCCCTAGGTGGACAATGACATCCAGCTCAGACTCCTGTGCAGCTGTTCTCGTGATCCTGAGGATGCGCTTCCTGTCTCTCCAAGCCATGGCACCAGGCAGGCACCTTACTTCAGTTTTCCCTGCTCCCCCCAGTTCTATCCCCCTAATAATTGAGTCCCCCACCAGGAGCTGGACTTACAAATTTCACAATTTTCAGAAAAATGCTGTTGACCAAGACAGATCAAACATAGATCATGTTTGTCTGCCTTGGCAAACACCTCTGCTCACTTCAAGCAATTCTTAAAACCAGGAGGTCCTGTTTTCTTTCTTGACTTTCTGACATCTAAGAAAACAGGAACCGGGAACTGACAAATTTAGAAAGAATTTAAATATTTGTGGTCTGCTCCTAAAAGATTAGCAGTCGGTTCAGAAACCGGTAAGTAAAAAAAACTAGCAGTTCCAATTGGATCCAGAACCGAGAAAACCACAGAGGGAACTGAAAACCTCGGTTTAAATACAGTTAAATTAAGTAAAAATTAAAAGTAACCGGAACCCTTAAAAAAAGGTTCCGATTCAAAAGAGAAAGGGTCAGTTGCCCCTCGGTTCAAAGGAACAGGTAAACAAAACTAAAATTAAAAACTGTGAGGTAAAAAAACACTATAAACAACAACACTAGGCAGTAATGAAAGAATAAAACAAAATACTCACTTTTTTTGTTATGTGCACTACAGGAATCTATCTTTTTTTTTTTTTTTAATTTGCCTGGCTCCCACAGCTTTCAGAGGAGCCTTGTACCTCCTCCTACTCCATCTGCTAGGGCGATCCCCATGGCATCCCATCCCGTAGTTTCATCCACTCGTAGGGCCAGGGGTGTTTCATTTTTCCCCTGTTTTTCTCCCATTCCCCTGAGACACCTGCACTTATGACTGACATCCAGGCTTGCCAACGTGCTGATGCACACCAACAGCCATGTGCGAAACAGCGTCCCCCCTGACTCTTGTAGAGCTGCCGGTGCCCCGAAAGCCCATGCATCCACTAGCTTCAGGGGTGTCGGGTGCTAGAAGCACCCCTGGTTTCCCACCCCAGAGGGAGGTGAGCATCTGTTGGGAGGCTCGATCCTACCTCCCCCCTCCGACCCCCAATGACCCGAGTCTGTTCCTGAACCTGGGTCGCCGGCGTAGCGCGAGGTGTGGTGTCCAGCGCCTCAACCCTCAGCACCACCAGGCCGGGCAGGAATCTATCTTGATGGAGAGAAGATCTCCAGGGTGTCTGAACTTTGCAGCGGAGAGGAGAAATCTGAGGTTAGAATGAAGGCAGTTATACTGGGTAGTTTGAAATTGGATGCACTAGCTAAAGATTCCATCATTAGCATAGCATTCCATTTGGCTCCCGGGGCAGTGCTGACTTAAAGGAGCACTGCAAGAGTGATAATATTAGTGGTTTCCTGTTGTTATAACTTGTTATTACAAGCTGACATTCACAGTGCAAGGTAGCCGTTAATTTTACCGGAAAGTGAGACACAGTTAGTGGAGTTCACAGAATGAAGCAGTAAGAACGGCAGAGAAGGTTGTGATCAATGCACAGTGCCTAGTAGTAGCATTAAACGTGTCCTTCCACACAGTAATGTCTCTTGTTAGCCATACACTGAGCTGACCCTTCTGCCGCACACCGATGTCTCTCCCCACCCACACACCCAACTGACCTCCATGCTTGTCACAGATCTGACATCCCAGTCACTCACCCAGCTTACCTCCTTTCTCCTCTGTCAGTACAGAGGTTCCAGGTTGCTAATGTTTGAAGTGTGTGCATGGCTCCGTGTATTTGCTGGCTGGCTGTGAGGGGTGCCTGCTGACCACTGACCATTAAAGTGGAGGACAAGCAGGACTGAGTCGCACTGCCATGCATCACTCACTCGGTTTCAATGTTCACTGTTGCTCACAGTCAGGTTACCACCACAGAAATGCAGAGTGAGGCAGTAGATGCAGCGGTCCTGTAGGTTAGCACTGTGAGGCATTGAAAAGATAGCAAAGCAGCACGATACAGAGAGAGAGCAGAAGCTGACTGCGGGGAGACAAATGGAGTGAACCTCCTGAGATTCTTATCTAAGGTGCATTTCTGTTCTCTCTCTCTCTCTCTCTGTCTCGTTCAACAGTTGTGCAGCATAGACAGCAGAAGTGGGTTGCCAGATGGTGCTGACAATTGTGTGGTCTAGTTAATAGTGTGCCTCGGTTGCTGGGAGAATTAATGGCTCCCTTCCATTGTACTTCTCGTACTTCTCAGGCTGGAATAACAAGTTCGGGCTGCTGATTGATTTTGCCCTCTAAGACCCCTTCACAACACACTGTTCAGGTAATAGAGATAAATGAATGGTCTTCTATGGCACTTGTGTTTCTGGAACTATTTCTTGTGTGGCAGGACACACAACACAGTGTGGCAATGCAACCATAAGTAGTGGAAGGATACAAAATAAAGTTCACACTTTTCATAGCTGTTGTACCACTTTAATTTGTCCATTTGTGTCCACAAGTAGCCCATATTGTAAGCACAATAGCCCACTCCAGGGTGTGTAGTTATTGGGGATTAATCAACACCCTGGATGCTGTGAGGACACTCGGCCTGTGGCCTTATGCCTCACAACACATCCAGGGTATTAATTAATCCCCAATAACTGCACAGCCTGTCATGGATTATTGCTTACTTAACACTCTGTTAGCCTTTGTGACAATGTTTCGACACTGTGACTTAAACTGAAGTTCATTTGATATAGTTATACCCAAGTCCCTTTCCTCTGAAACATTCTTCAGAGGACAGCCATTAAGAGAATAACACACATTTGGATTTTTTTTTATCCAAGTGCATTATTGTGCACTTTTCTGTGTTGAAATTTAATGTATACTTAACAGACCACATCTGAAGGAATTCTAATGCATCCTTTTTTATTATTTAAAGCAGCAGTACTACGAAAAAAAAATTAGCTTTTTTGACAGTTTATTCCCTGTGCTCTGCTGATCATATACCTAGTATTCATTCCCACTGGCATTGTGCTATCACTGAGTAATTTGCTCAGTTATCCTCTGTTTTTGTTTACATTTCTGCCACCAAGCATGTTGCACTGGAACCCCCTCTGCTGCCAACTGCACATGTGCATGACTTGCAGGGACATCAGGAATGGTCAGCAGAGGGTCCCACTGCTGTAGTTAAAAGATGTGATGTAACCTGAAGGAAAAGCGCAGCTGAAAAATATCAGCTGCCATATTTATTGAGGCACCACCGCAATTCAAATAAATTGCAAATATGTAAACAAACTAAAGATGACTGAAAAAAAATATGTACAGGTATAGAAACTGAAACTTTGGCTGCATGCTTACAGCCAAAAAGCAGAATTTTGATATATCACGTCCTGATTTGGTAGTACTGCTGCTTTAATATACTTTATTGAGTTTTAAGCAGAACAGAGGTCAATTAACAATCAAACAGTGACATGGTAACATCTTCTGCTGAAAAATACATAAAACTCCCCAAAGAAAAAATAATAATATGAAACAAAAGAAAGAAAGAAAAAGGAAAAAACACACCTCCACCCCCCCACTCCCCTATCTACGACCAAGTCAGAGAAAACAAGCATTTGTCAATGCAGAGTGTTGCTTGCTTATATGTGCTGTTTAGGTATTTGGAAGTGATACTACCATGCCTAAGAGCTGTCATGTGCCCCCCTCCCAAGACATCCACTGTGTCTTTCTGTTCAGTATTCACAGATGAGAGGGAGGGGCAAGGTCCACAGCAGTACAGCAGTTGGAAAGGCATGAAGAGGTGAACAATAGTCCATTCACAGGCAAAAGAATCCTGCAGGAGGTGACTAAATTGAAGGCGGACAAAGCGATGGGACCAGATGGCATACACCCAAGGATATTAAGAGAACTGTGAAGGGAGATAGCAGTACCTCTGGCAGCCATGTTCACTGAGTCATTCAACACAGAGGTGGTACCAGAGAATTGGAGGAGGGTACATGTGGTCCTTCTACACAAATTGAGCAGTAGGGAGGAGGCGGGGAACTATAGGCCAGTCAGTCTTACCTCAGTAGTGGGGAAGATCATGAAGACATTATTTAAAGAAAGGATAGTGCGGCATCTAGAAGCCATTGGAGCCCAGGACCATAGGCAACATGGATTCACAGTGGGAAGGTCATGTCAGACAAATCTGGTTGATTTCTTTAACTGGGTGACAAAGGAAGTAAATCAGGGTGGGGCAGTGGACAACGCTTACCTTGATTTCAGCAAAGCCTTTGACACTGTCCCACATAGGAGGCTAATAAACTAGCTGGGTAGGCTGGGCATGGGGGAAAGGGTGGTAAATTGGATTAGAAGCTGGCTAACAGACAGGAGGTAGAGAGTGGTGGTAAATGGGGTGTAGTCTGGGGAGAGGGGGTGACCAGTGGGGTGCCGCAGGGATCGGTCCTGGAGCCAGTCCTGTTCAATGTCTTCATTAGTGACATTGCAGAAGGGCTGAAGGGAAAGGTCTGCCTGTTTGCAGATGACACCAAGATCTATAACACAGTGGCTACAACAGAGGGGTTGGAGAAAATGAGGAGGGACCCAGGGAAGTTTGAAAAATGGTCTGAGGACTGGCAACTGAAGTTTAATTCAAAAAAAGTGCAAAATTATGCACCTGGGACACAGAAACTCTGGGGAAAGCTACGGGGGATTGCTGACAGTCACAAAGAAGGAAAGCGACCTGGAGGTTCTTATTTCAGATGACCTGAAAATGTCAAAGTGGAAGGCAGCTGGGAGGGCCAGTGACATGCTGGGGTGCATAGGCAGGGGTATCACCAGCATAAGGAGGGAGGTAGTGATGCCATTATATAAAACCATGGTCAGGCCTCACATGGAGTACTGTGTGCAGTTCTAGACGTTGCACCTTCGTAAGGATATTAACAGGCTGGAGGTGGTCCAGAGAAGGGCGAATGAGATGGTACAGAGCTTGCAACCCAAGACTTATGAGGAGAAATTAAGGGACTTCAATATGTACTCACTGGAAGAGTGGAGGGAAAGAGGGGATATGATAGAAACATTCAAGTACCTCAAGGGTATAAGTATAACTACTGAGAAACAGGAGACAGCTGCTATAGGCACATGTGCCAGATTCTGTGTGATATTCTTTTGTTCTTATAAATCTGTAATTTCCAGTATTTCAGTAACCACGACCACACTGCCTTCTTTAGGCAGTTTTACACTGGTTGATGCCTGGTGTCAGATGGCAGACAGAAGGCTCACCAGATTGTGCTGCCATTTGAAAAACTTCATAGAGTGTTCTTTTGCTGGTAAGCATTTTGGAAAACTGGTGAAGGTCTCCAATTTTTATTACGATTTTATCTCATGCCTGTCACCTTTGGCCCCCCCATCCCCACACCCCAACAGTCATCGGTGGCCACAGCTGCAGCCTTCTTCTTGCCAAGATGGTGGGTGAGCAGCTGCCTTCACATTCTGTGAAGTCTGACGTCTTTCAGTGCCGCTTATTAGTCATCTTCCAACACAGGTGAAGTGCTGCCAGCCCAAAACTAACTCAGGACAAGCAGGTTTCAAAGTGGGGAAGAAATGGACTGAGCAAGAATCAAGTACTCATTCAGATGTGGCATCGATTTTAAGATCAGCATACCGGTGTGGACACTGCAAATAGAACCCCAGCTCTTTAAGCAGCCTTATGAAGAGTAAAGGCTTCTCGAAGCACTGGGGTCTGTTTATTGTACTGTAAGTGGGCTGCATCTAATTCTTTTTTTTTTTTTTTTTTTTATTTGTTTTTATTAGATGCTTTACGTCTAGTTACACAATGGACAGATCCAAGTTACATATCAGTCATTCTGAAAAAGTTAGGGTGGTTAGCTTTTATGAAATACTTTATCGTTTCTATCACATGCAGAAAAAGAACACTTGTTAAATTATGTAAATGAAGCCATGGGTCGAGAGTCGGAGAGGGAAAACATGACTGCGGTGTTTCTTTTCATCGCCCTTTTAACTAGATTACCCAATCAAATTCACAAAGCGAAATCCAAGCTTTTCAAGGTTACATATTGGATTCACTGATTCCACTTCCGCGTTTGTGAAGCTGATCCTCCCCGCAGTTCTGCATTAAAGGTCTCGCTTTTATAGATTTCGTACATTATTTGTCTCCAGCCTTGGATTGTAGGAATCTGGGGCTTCATCCAACACCTTGTGATTGCCTTTTTCGCTGCCACAAAGGTTATCGGAAGAAGAGATTTTTCCCAGGGGGGAGCACAGTCCAGATAAACCCCTAAAAGAAACTGTTCCGCAGTAAGCTCTACTGATCCAGAAAAAGGGTAGTTAGTTCGTTTTGGAAGGTTAGCCAAAAGGGCATTAAAAGGAAACAGGACCAAAAGACGTGTCCGAGGGTAGCCTGACGACAACCACAGTTCCTCCAGCACCTTCCATATGTCCGGGAGATATTTCATCAGTACTGAAGGAGCTCTAAAGTATCTGGAACAATATTTCCATGCAAACTCTCTCCAGTAAGGAGAGAAAGTAGACTTTAACGCAACTAAGGATGTTCTAGACCACGATTCTGGGGAGACTTGCAGTTGTAGGTCTTTATTCCAGGAAGTTAAAATTGTTAATGAGGTAGTGGGGAGGCTCAAATGTAGCTCCGCGTGGTCAGGCCAATTAGATGGGTTCCCAGCTTACCCTCTATCACATTAATAAACAATTTTAACAGGACAGGAATAGGGGAAGGAATTCTGAGGGGTATTATTATATTGCGAAGGATGTGGTTACGAACCTGAAAGTATCTAAAACGATCAGAGGGGCCAAGGTCAAATGAAGATTGGAGTCCGTCAAACGGAATGATCCCTTCAGGGGATAAAAATTGGTATACATGAGATAAGCCGAATCTTCGCCATCTAGAGAAGGCTTGGTCCATATAGTTGGGGATGAATTTTTCATCTTGGGATATTAGTTTGCAGTATTCATAAGTTTTTTGGATGGGTCCTGCTTTTCTTATGTGTTTCCAAAATCTATACGTCTGGGCCGTGATTTTTGTTAAAGTAGAGGGGTTAAGTGATTTATTGTCAGAGGAAAACAAGATCTTGTTTATATCGTGCAAGTCATTAAGTTGAAATTCTATTGTTTTCCAGGGGGGCATTATATGATTCAGTGAGCCATGATATGAGGACCCTTAAAGTTGCTGCTTGGGCGTATAAGCGGAAGTCTGGAAGGTTCAATCCACCTTGTTTAAAGGATAATTGCAGGATAGGTAATATAATTCTAGGGCAACTTTTTCCCCATATAAAGTTTTGTAGAATTTTGTTCCATGATGTGAAATAAAATTTAGAAGGATAGTAGGGGATGGTTTGGAGTAAATATAAAATTCGTGGAAGGATATTGGCGCAGATTATTAAGCTTTTTGGTGTAAAGAAAAACATGTTGAAGACCATTTGTCTAGGTCTGTCTGTATCTGGACTGTAAGAGGTTCATAATTCGAGAGTTCAATAACCCCAGGGTCAAAAGGGAGATATATGCCCAGATATTTTATTTTAGTTGTACGCCATTTAAAGGGAAGGCCTTTTTAACTGGGGGGGAGTAGTTAAGATAAAATCTCTGTTTTATTTATGTTTAGTTTGTAATCTGCTAGTTTTTCAAACTGTGTCATAATTTTCCAGGTAGATGAGATAGATTGAGAAGGGGAGAGAAGAGTAAGCATTATATCGTCTGTGAACAGCGCCACTTTATATTCTCTTTGAGCAATCGGTATGCCTTCCACCGAAGGTGAATTTTGAAGGGAGGCCGCAAGAGGCTCAATAAACAAGGCAAAAAGGTAGGGGGACAAGGGGTAACCCTGTCTAGTCCCTCTGGCCAATGGGAAGGACGTGAGAGGGAGCCGTTTACTCTAAGATATGCCTTGGGGGAGCTGTATATTTTTTCTAGGCAGGTTATAAATTGTGAGGGGAATTGAAACTTCCTAAGAGTCTCCCACAAGAAGGGCCATGAGATGTGATCAAACCCCTTTTCCGCATCTAAACTGATGAGTACCCCTGGGGTTTGCCTGGTAAGTATAAATACTTGTAATAGGAGGACCCTATGAATGCTATTGGTTGTGCTCCACTTTTAATAAATCCTGTTTGGTCAGAATGTATTATATTTGGAAAAGTTTTTTTGAGAGTATGACCATATATATTTTATAGCCAACACTTAAGATGGAAATTGGCCTATAAGATCTAGGATCAACCGGGTCTTTGTTGGGTTTTAATATTGGCGTTATGGTGGCATAGTCCCATGAAGGGGGAGGTAATCCTCCCTGGGAAATGTCATTGAAGAGAGCATGAAGTTTAGGGGCTAGGCCCTTTTTAAATTTTTTGTACCACTCTGGGGTATACCCGTCTGGGCCAGGGCATTTTCCTGATTTAGTGTTGTTGATTGCTTCTTCGATCTCCCTCAAAGCGATTGGACTCTGTAGGGAGCTGATTTGATGGGGAGTGAGGGTTGGGAGATTAGCTTGATTTAGAAATTGGGTTATTTCTAGGTGGTTTGGTGTATTTGGGGAGGAGTAAAGCTTGGCGAAGTAGTCTGTAAAAGCTTTCTGAATGTGGGTGAATGCATGATGAGTCTGACCCGAAAGAGGGTTTCTAAAGCAGAGGACTGTGGCCGTGGCCCTGTTGTTCCTTAGTCTGTGGGTCAAATACTTAAGACTTCTGGGACCCCCTTCGTGTACTGATTGGCTTAGGAAGTATAAGGATTGTTGGACTTTACTGTCTATTATCTTTTGAAGATCTGCTTTCGTGTTTCTAATCAGGAGCCGGAGTTCTGTGTCGCCGTCTCTATACAGCAATTGGTAGTTCCTTAATTGGTTGGATAATCTGTGATATTCTAAGTCTCTTTCCTTATTTTTTCTAGAGGAATAAACAATCAACTCACCACGGATGTTTGCTTTCATTGCATCCCAGAGCATAGCTTGAGATATAGAGGGGTCAGAATTTTCTGCAAAAAATCGAGACATTTTAGATGTAAGGGAGTCTACAAACTCTTGGTCTGACGAGATAGCCGGGTTAATCCTCCAGAGCATCCTCCTCCCTCCCTCCCTCCCCAGGTCAATGGATATAATTAGAGGGTGATGGTCCGATAATAGTTTGGGACCTATAGAGATATTTTGGATAAGGGTCAAGTGTTCACAGGTGGTGAGGAAATAATCTAATCTAGAATAGGTTTTAAATCTAGGGGAATAATAAGTAAATCCTGGATCTATAGGGAATATCCGACGCCAGACATCTATCAGTCCCAGGTGATCTACAGTCAATTTGAATTGCCTGGTGGTTTTATTTCTATGATTAAGAAGTTTTGAGCAGTCTAGGTGGGGGGATAGAGTTAAATTGAGGTCGCCTCCTAGAATCAGCTGCCCCTTCATAAGAGAGAGCAGTGTGTTTATAAAGTGTTTATACACTGGGAGTGTGGTGGGGGGAAGGGGAATAAACACTAGCTAGGGTAACTTGTTTGCCAGAGAGGAGACCTTGGACTACTACGTATCGACCATGAGGGTCTATGTGTGTTTGTTGGATTTCTAAATGTGTGTTTCTAGGGACCAGAATGGCCGCTTCTCTCTTCCTGCCCCTGGGGTGGGAAGAAGCTACCACTCTGTATCTACCTCCCCACTTGAGCTTAAGGTGTTCAGCCTCAGAGAGGTGGGTTTCTTGTAGAAAAATTAAGTCCGCGGACTGTTTGGATAGGTGTTGCATCAACCTAGCACGTTTAATCGGGTCATGTATTCTGTTTATGTTATGGGAAAATATCTTAACAGGGTTTAGCTTTGCCATTTTTTTTGAAAAAGGTTAAAGTATTAATTTTGTATTTCTCTCATTTTCTTCTACAGGGAGAAGAAAGAAGGTAAATCCGGACCATGCCCCCCCCCCCTTCCTGGGCTGACCCTAGGCTTCACCATCAAAGCTTTACCATTATGACATGCATTCATCAATAAAGGATGTTTGTAAAAACCAGACTGTTCCATCTGTAGATATTTTACCCTCCCACCCCTCATTATGGCATCTCTTGAGTGCCATACCAAACAGCAAAATACAAAGAACAATATTAACAATAAACAAGAACTTGTCCCAAGTAATTCAAAAAGAAGAAAATAGTTATTCAAGATGGGTATAATTCTCGGGGATGAACCTATGTACAAACTGACCTCCAAATGGGAGGAGCGCATCTAGAGCTACTCAAAAATTCTCCTAGCCTAAGGGACTTAACAGACCCAGGCGGAGAAAAGGGGTTCCTAACCTGGACTGGAAGAGAAAACTTCAGGACCAGGAACAGAGCCCCTAAGGGAGTGATATCAAGATCACTCCTTAGGTGGTTCGGTATTCTCTCTTTAGTGAAACGAGAAAAGGGGGGAACATGGCTACGTGTAAGCTCACTGCCATTATCATTTCAGTATACTGTATGTTTATTATGTAATAAGCTGATAGGTCGTAGGGCTCATATCGAGTATCGTGAAAGAGGGAGAGTTTCTTTATCTCCCAAAATCTCAGCCCCATCTAACAAGGGAGAGAAAGGGGAAAGAAAAAAAAAGTGGGAGAGGGGAAAGGAACAATCACAATGGGAAGACCCTCCTTTAGGGAGAGCCCGGGGGGGGGAGGAAAGAGTGGAACCCACCCCCGAAATTATGTCTGTGCATGTCTGGGGTGGCGAAATCTGAAACGACTCCAATCAGGCCTTAGCCAAGTTTTAGTAAGGGATGAGATTAACTGCATACATCTGATCAGCCCACATTATCCAATCCACCTCGGCCTAGGGGTAGTGGGGGAGGGAGAGATGGATCATAAGAGATAGAGGGAAAGAAAAAAAAAAGGGGGGGGTCGGGGAAGGAGAGCCTCATCCAACCTGAGCAGTCCAACCAGGAAGGAGTGGGTGTCGGGGGCGGGGGGCGCCAACCCAGGTCAAAGACCTCTGCGAGCCCCCAAGGCAAGCTAAATGAACCACTCCAAAGCTCTGATCCTATGCCAGGAGTTATTCCAACCCCCAAGACTGGATGCGTCGGGGGGGGGAAGAGGACACCAGCATCCAGCAGAGGAAGGGGCCCGGTGGGGACATATTATTCCATCAAAAAGTACCAGGGAGCTTCGCAACACTAAGGGACTGGTGGTCCGGGGGAGTGGCGTGGGGAGGGAGGTAAAGCCCTGGCTAAGAGAAATCAGTGCCGGGCCCCGCTCAGTATGGTGGGGGGGAGAAAGGGAGTCTGACTACCCAAGGGAACCGAGGACCAACAGGAAGTATTATCTTTGCCAACAGTGTCAAAAGCCCCCCGAGGGTACACGCAAACAGGGAAACCTCCCCACTCCAGCCAATTTGCCATTCTAATCAGGGCCCATACTGCAATCTCAAACAAAAAAATATGTAGCAAGGCATCCCGCAAGATCATTTTGTCTCCCGCCACCAGTGACAGCATGAGAGGCCTCCCTCCACTAAGCAGCCCAAAGTAAGGGGAAGGAGAAGAGCTCCCCCACAGCACATACAGAGGGAGGCCAAAACGCTGTCCCCAATCGCCCAACTCGTCCCGCCCACCCCCTTGCAGACTATCTCAGCCGCACGCCTGAAGGAGCATCTGTGGCACCAAGACAGGGGGATAACAGATGAGGCAGCAACGAGGGCCCAGCAATCCTCCCAGTAAACTATGGGGTGTTGGAGAGAGAAGAAGCGGTCAGTGGAGCAAACAGGAACCCAGGGACACCGCAAAACCAGTCGGGGGCCGAGAGCAGCCCAGAGGGAGACCCACAGTCTCCACCCATCATTCCGCCCCAAAGCCCGCAATCGACCGAGGACCCCCCAACCCTCGATCGCCCAGAAACTGCCCCCCAGCCCCACAAGGTCGCACATGGGATCAATTGAGCTGGAGCCGGGCCCAACCATTTGCCAGCATTGAAATCTAACTGTGCTCAAACCATGTTGGAATCTAAGCCCTTACACCACCCCAGACCCTGTTATCTCATGCTGCTAAGAACACGTCGAGAGGCCTCCCTCCGTAAAGCTGGGGAAACTAAGAAAAGGAACTGGTGCACCATCACAGCGCACTGAGAGGGAGACTAAGGTGGAGGCCCCGATCACCTAACTTGTACAGTACGCCTCCTTAAAGGGAACCTCAGTAGGCATGCCAGAAGGGGCATATGCAGCTCTAAAACAGGGTTACGTTAGCTGGAGTAGTAGCGAGGGCACAGCGACCCTCCTATTAAACAGCAAGCACTTAGGTGGAGCAAAGGGTGGCAAGAAAAGCGCATAGCAAACCAGGGACAAGGTAAGACGGGGGCAGCTGGACGAAATCAACCCAGAGGGGACCCTCCACACCAGCCCGTCAACCCACCCCCAGACCCGCAGTCGACCGTGATCCCCGCGCCGCCCCATCGCCCCAAACCCCACCAGCCCCAAGAAGTCACTCGTAGAGCTACTCAAACAGGAGTTGAATCAAATCATCAGTAAGTTTTAAAGTCACACTGGAATCTGGGCATTATGGTAACGCTGGAGCTTCAGTATGAGTTCGGGGATCTCTAGAAGAAACTGCAAGTCCTGATCCTTTTGTTGGGTCTGAACTGGCCTCTGACGCAGCTTAGTCAGGTCGCAGACTTTATCCGGGATTATCCCTCTTGCTTGAAGATCGATGGCTGCTTCTTTCGCTGTTGCACACGTT